>BSBK01000073.1:967500-1315959 GCA_027943335.1 Chamaecyparis obtusa
TAGATGGAGTGGATAGAAGGATGCGAGATTTTGCAACTATGATGGTAGGAAGAAGGGTGAATTGTTGAGGCTTATTGAATGTGCTTTGGATAATGCTAGGAGGAGGAGAAGAGGATGGAGATTTGGTGAAGTCAATGCATAGGAATGACTTAATGATGCTGGGAGATGGAAGAGGATCAATGTGTGGGATATATGGAAGGAGGACAACAGATGGGGGAGGTTGATGAGGCTCATCAATGATGGCTTCACATGAAGGATTGAGATGGCATATTTCATCAATAGTAGGAATGATATTTTTTGTTGGCTTCCTTGTAAAACTCCTTGGATACTTCCGAATTGGAGGAGGTGATGGACTAGAATGTGTAGAATATGGGGAGCTAGGATAGTTCACACATGAAGGTGGACCGGAAGATTGTGAAATTTCTTGGGGGGATGATGGTGTAGATGAGGAATTGGAAGATGGCATGACTAGATAGTTCACATAGTTAGGTTTAGAGGAAGCTTGTGAACTGAATTGGCTATTTGGTGAGGTAGGAATGATGGATTGAGGTATGAGATATGAAATGGATTGAAGGATGCATTCTTTTTGTGGGAGGGGATTTGCAGTAATGTAGGTGAGAATGGAAGATGCCAAATTTGAATAGGATATAGCGGATAGTGAATCTAGATAGAATGGATGATTAGGATAATGGATTGGAAGATGAGGATTTTGGATTTGAAAATGACTTGGAGGATAAGGAGATGGAGGATTTGGATAAGGGATGGAAAGACTAGGATTTTGGTTTTGAAAATGATTTAGAAGATAAGGAGATGGAGGATTTGGATAAGGGATGTAACTTGGAGTGCTGCTATGGAAAGATGGTGAGTGAGATATGATTATAGGAGGAGATGGAGGTATGAAAGATTCATATGGAGGATACGTAGGCTTAAGATAAAAAGAAGGCATGGATGAATAGGATAGTGGATTTCCCTTGTCAAAGGTAGGATAAGGAGTGTTAGTGGATATGCATGAAGGAAATATGGTAGGATAGTTTGGAGGAATGATTGGATGTTGGGGGATGTTTGGAGAAAACTTGCTAAGATCTTCAAAATACACATCATGAGCCACAAGGCTCTCATCATCATGATGGCTAAGGTTTTCAAAGTATGCATCATGACCAACAAGACTTTCATCATCATCGGGATAGGATGGATTGAGAGGAGAGACATAATAACCACACTCATCATAATAGTTTTGAGACATGTTGACTTGTGGATGAGTTGGATGAAGGATGAAGACAGATTGGAAGACTAAGGCTTAGATTGGGATGACTAACAATATCAAACTAGGATGACAGGTTTTTGCAAGCTTAGATGACTTCTGGATTTTGATTGATATTGCAAAGGATTTGATGTATAGGACTCTTCGTTTGTGTATGTTTCAACAAATGTTTTGTACTGAGTCTGAAACTTTGGAAAACACATCAAGTAGAACTACCTAAGGGAAGGTGAGTATCATAATCCTTGCCCACAACTTAATACCCCCTAAAAGGGGATACATATGGTGAGTAGTCTTAAGGTGATCCGGTAAACCCCTTGGATCGGTCCTTGCACAAGGATTCTGATACCTTCGGATGTGGATAGGGTAGCCTCTATTTTAACTAGTTTGTAGTTGTTTCGTGGAGTTTCCCAATCAATTTGTACGTGTGTGACTCACTTAAGAGCCTGGTTGACCATGCTGAAATAGTAGGGATTATTCACCTACCCTGAGCTACCATCAACACACCTCACCTGAGCTTGAGGAGATATAAGCGAGAGTTTTTTCAGCGCTTTATTTCTATACCAGTCGGGGAAGATACTGGTTTGAGGTCATTCTCCGGGGAGGAAGCATTTTTCTCCCCTGGACAGGCCTCGCTAAAAGTAAAACAAGTGAACTTGTCTGAGTTCAAGTGTTTTACGTTACTTATTTTAAGAAATATTTTGCAAGAAATTGAAAACTTCTAGATGCACATCAAGCAAATGTTTCTTTCCAAAAAAAAATTGATTAAGTGTGTTTGATTTTGAAAACTTTTGAAAACACAAGTGTTTAAGTTTTGATTTGTTCTTTCTTCAAAAACTAAACATTTTGAGCAATTGCAAGTTCTTTGTTTTGGGCATTCAAGATTGAGTTAGCGTGTTTCTTTAGAACTTTTAAGTGCTTTATTTTGATCCTTAAGTCATTCAAGATTGAATTTTTGCTTTGCTTGAACTAAAAAGGAAGGAATAGAGATGCTTGTTCTTTCAGTTTATTGCATTCAAGAGTGTGTTTGTTTTTCAAATTGACAATGACTCTTTAGGACTTAGATCCATTTCCATATTTTCACTCAAGATTTGTTTTGACCATTGCTTTGATTTTTTAGCTCCAAAAGACAAGTTCCTAATTTAGCTTTGATACGTGAAATTTGAAAAAGAAGGCATTCAAGATTTTTGCAAAATGAAGTTAGTTTTCAATAAAAACAAAGTTTTTAGGATTGATTTTACGAAATTTTGCATGCACTTTTAGGATTGATTTTGAATATTTTTAGAAATGAGATGCAAATTTGAGGTTCTTTTTTTTTTAAGTACCCAAAACTTGAAATATTCCTAATTTTGCTTGAATGCACCCTACAACCTTTAGATTTTGTTTGAAAGACTATTCTTTTTAACCAACTGAAAAACCTTAGAAGTGTGTTTGATCAATTTTTAAAATGGTTCATTTTTAAACATCAGATTTAGTTTGTGAGATTTTCTTTGTTCATTTTAAAACCCAAATTTAAGTGTTTTTTTTTTTCTTGAAAATTTACAAACCATTGTATATATGTGATGCCTCATGCTTTATGTATATGTGATTGGTGTGTTATCATGACTTGAGATGAAGTCGTAGTTACTCACTTAGTTGAGGTCCACACGATGTATCGATCCTGGTCATTTGTTTGCAAATGCCTTATTGTATATATCTATGCACATGTATCTCTTCTCGATGATGCAGGATTGCAGGTATTGGGAATCATCTCCACCTGGCTTCACAGGTCTAAGCGATCCCTCAAAATCCTTGATCATTGTTGTTGTTCGGAGATGGTCCATAGTTCACACATGGGAAAACCCTATAGTTTTGATTATTTTTCCCAATCTCTTGGTTTGGTTTTGGGTCGATTTGAGTTCCTTATTTTATATAACCTTTGATGTCGGTCACATTTATTTGGTTATGAGATATGTAGGATAATGATGTTATTTTCTCTCTCTATGTATTAATCGTATATACAAAGTATGCATATATAGGTGCACACGTATATGCATACCTGTATATATTCATTTATTGATGTGTTTGTAATTATGTTCCTATGAGTGTATTAGTTATAATCACGATTCTATTTATTTTGATGTATAATGTGGCTTTAGATAAATATAATAAATGCAAAGTGAATAAACAAAAATAATAAATATAATATAAAAGTAAATAAAACTAATTACCTACTCCTATATTTACTCATACTTTATAGACTATGTATCTCTCTCTCTTGTATGTCTTGTTAGTATAGAGGGTGGGAGTGGAACTTGAGACCTCTTGTTTGTAAGGGGTCCCAAGTTGCCATTGGGTTAGTGACTTCCTTGAGAAGCATACCCATATATATTTTATTTATATAAGAGTTAGTTGCTATTAATTATAAAAATAATAATAATAATAATAAAACTATATAGGTGGAGTTAAATTATTTAATAAGTTCGGTAAGAGAGTACGTGAAGGGTAGGTAAATGTTAGTTACCTAAGGGGTAAAAAAACTAACTATTGGTTAAGTTATTTTTATTCATTATTAGATTTATTTAATAAATTAGGTGAGGATGTTGCTTTATGGGAAGCAATGCCCTCAACCTCTAGAACTACCCAGAGGTTGACTTATAGGGAGAAATTCATGAGCATAAGGGAGGAGATTTCTGGAGGTTGGAGAGAAGGATTTCTCAGGAAGTTGCATAAGGATTTTGAGAACACTAGGCTCAGGAAAAGTGTTGTGTCACGAATCTCCATCATAGGCTTCAGGTAGGCTTTTGAATCTAGAAAAAAAAAAGCGTCATATATTTGTCTCTCCATGTCTATGTTTGTCTCTCTCTTCTCTCTCTGATTTATTATGGTGCTCTTCATGTGTATTTAATTATCTATGGCAGGTTAGATTTATTATTTTTAAAATAAAACTATAATAACATTAGCAATAATCTACATAAAATAAACTGGAAAAACCTATAGTTAGGGGATGAGTTTTCAAAATAAAAATTTAGGGTTGTTATACATATGATAAATCATTTGGCAAAAATTTTATAAACTTTTAGCAAAAACATAGGAGAAATTATAGGAAAATAATAAGGAAGAAAGATAGGAGAAAAATAAGGAGAGATTATAGGAGAAAACTAAATAAAGAAAGAAAGAAAGAAAGAAAAGATTAAAAGAAATAAGTTAAAAGTGGAAATTACTTTGTAACATAAGGTATAAAAAAAAATTAGAAGAAAGAAAAGGGGTTTAAATAAATAAAAGAGAAATGTATTTTTTTATTAAAGTTTATTTAAATTATTTAAAATTTTAAAATTTTAAATTTAATTAAATTAGAATATAATAAGTTTAGCCCATTTATTATTATTATTATTATTATTATTATTTTATTCCAAGTGATGTGGAAATTAATTAAAAATTATAATATAAGAGGTTAAGTTTAGTTTTATTAAGTTTGAATGTAATTAAAGTTTTAATTTAATTAATGATGAATAATAAATTAAGTGTATTAAGTTTGTAATAAGCCTAAATTTTATAGAGATTAATTTATATTAAATTAAGAATCTATTTTTGGATATCATAAATCTATTTTTGGATATAATAATTAAACAATTTATAGATATGGATGTTAGGTCCTATGTGTATATTTTGATGTTTATTAATTATAACTTTATTGAAATTTTTTTTGGAAGGATTATAGTATCATGTAGGTGTGTCCAGGAGTTATACCTCCCGCTACACTTACCTTTATGCTTTTATATTTGGAATCATTGTGATAGCTCTACCTTTATTGTATTGCATCGTTTGTCTTAAGGGTTAGGGTTTGTCCTAGTGGTATGGGCCACAGGGAAACACCAAAAGAAACCCTAAGGGAGAGATGTATGTGAGAAGTTATAAACTCTAGATAGCCTATTGGTTGAGTAAGGCTCCTAGGTGCCCTAGGTGAGTGGCTCACCGCAAGATCCCACCGAGGAGTCTAGAAGGATAACCTTTGGGTGAGTTTGGAAAATAAAACCTAATATAATTCATAACTAGTTGGGAATGGGTAAGGGATTTAATAAACTTTTAAAAAGATAAATATGGATAATAGCCCGCATAGGTCCTGTTGGAGTACCGGGTGTGTAGTGTAAAAATGACCACACTTCTATGAACCATTACTTGCAAGGTTGCTCAACAATGAGGCCTCACAAAGCGGCTCATAGCTCTCTATGCATGGAGTTGCAAAGGACTTATGAGTTTTTCTCTCAGCTATAGCTACAAGAATGTGACCTTGCTAGTCAACCATGCAATGAGAGATTCAAGTGAAGACAAGGGCAAGAGTGCCAATGTCCCCAATAATCTAAATGAAAAATGCAATGCAAATGCAACTAGTATGAATGTGAAAGACTAATCTATCAAATGAAGTGCAAACTAAACTATGAAAAGAAGTACAATAGATTTCAAGCCCCTAATTAAGCTATGTGAGATCTATTCTATTGCATAAAAGGAAATCTAATCTATGATGCCATGATCATGCAACTAAGAAAACAAATATAAACTAGATGATGGAAGCAACAAGTCTTCAATGTCTTCAAACTCCAAATGCACCTAAAATCTGCAGCATAACATTAGCATAAAACATGGATATGCAAATGAAGGAGAGAGCTCTCCTTTTATAAGAAATGAGGTGAAATGGACCATGGAGATTAAGAGGCAAAAAGTCTTAATCGGCGGTGGAGCTTGAAAGAGGAGCAATCCATGTGCACACATATCCTCTAATAGGAAAATAAGAGTTGACTTTATGTCCATATGAGACAAAAAGTGATTTTCTCTTTTTTATAAAATATGAATAATGCTTTATTTGTGCAACTTAGGATAAGAGGAAAGTGGGGGCTTTTTATTTAATTAAAAGGGGAGGAAATATTCCTTTTAGGTAAATAAAAACTTAGGATAAATGGTTACCCCATAGGATAAAAATCCAATATATGATCGAAATTAAGATTTGATCAAGAAATTGATATTGTTGAAAATATTGATTATTGATAAAAATGATTCAGGATTGATAAATTGAATAAATGGGGCCCAAAGTCTAGGCGACCATTTTTGGGTGCATACATTTGCCCCTCTTTGACTAATGTGTGATCGATTTGGGAACACATGTAGTCAAAGAATGAAGTTGTAATGTGAGATCGATTTGGGATCACAAAACAACTCAGATATGAGGTCGATTCGGGATCATATCCGGACAAAGAATAAACAAAGGTCTTTGAACATGAGGTCGATTCGGGATCACATTCAAAGTAGGAGATAAGAATCTCAAATTTGAGCGACAGCTCACAAAAGATGTCTGAATCAGGAAAATCAAGGAAATCAAGGATGAGGATCCCATAGGTACTGCCCCCTCGGAATTGAAATTGAAATCAGGTAGAGAGGAGAACAGTGAATTGATAAGGATTTGATCAAATCAGAATGAAATCACAATCGAATGTATAGGTCAATAGGGTAACCATTAGGCAATAAAACATGCCCCAGCCTGACTGAAAAGATGTAGTCAAACGTGAGAAATGAGGGAATGGAATGAATATGAATGAAAGACTAGAAGTTTGGAAGACATGGAAATGAAGAAATGATGATGCCCCAACAAAGATCAAAAGATTAGGCCTCAAAAGATCAGCCAACTGCGCAGAAGGGGGGAAGATTCTGGAACGTGATTTTGACTATCAACATGACCTCGAATTTTAATTTTGAGTCCGAAAATGGATCCAGGATGTCAAAATTAGCTAGGGGTGCAATTTTCACGCAATTCTGAAGTGTTTTGGAAATTAGGTCAAAATGCTATAGACAAGAAGCAAAAGACATGATCCAGAAAAGAGAAGATGAGCGCAGTTGACCGACTAATCCATGTGATATGAAAAGGAGAGCTCTCTCTATATGCAAGGTGCAAAACTAATTTAACATGACCCTAAAAAAAATGCAAGCTACTATGAAAAAGTGGTTGACTTGCAAGGTCACAACGCTTATAGACATCTAATTATCATCATCGAGCGTTATTGGTAGCGTCATGAGATCATACAATGCACACTAGCATAACTATGTGGATATGAGTATGATCTTTATCAGATAGAGATGTGGGAATCTCACCTAGGCATCAAAGACATATAGGTCAAGATGACTAATGTAGTGAGATCACCTAAATTTGGTATAGCGAGATTATGCTTGTATCAAGACACATGAAAGTCAGGATAGCTATAAGCATGCACTCACAAAATAGTCAAGGATAATACCTTGTCAATCCATAGTGTCAAGTAGGACCAGCATAAATGCTCATGATAGTTAGGATAAACAAAATATACCCACAAGCAGATAAAGAAAGAAAACATGTTCTCATTCCCTCAGTCTTCTAGCTATGCATCATCGAAAACTTCTCAGGGAGAGATCACTCATCAAAGAAATCCTCATAGACAGCACACAAAGAGAAAAAAAATAAAGTCCACATATCTCAAGCGAGTTAATTGTTTAAGTGCGTGTGTGTTGGTCATAGAGTCAAACTCTGGTTATCACGTCTGCAAATGAGAAATATCGCATCATACTTAGACTATTGGGTAAGACATCTGATAAGTGTTAAGAAACACTCGACGCAAGGGTAGTGTTGAAAAACACTGTTTGGGGTGGTGTTGAAAAACACCTGTTGTGAAATGCCCCAAGAGACAAACGCACCTAAAAGACCAATGCTAACAGTTATGCCCCCTAGACAAAGACAAAGACCAATTCCAGACTAAGCCAAATAAGGTCAAGGCATGATGGGAAGTGGCTAAGTGTTGAGAGCGCATGCTAACAAATAGGGGTGCAAAGGCCTCAAGTAGCGCCTGTTTCCAGGTTTTCACCACTTGGATTGTTTTTTCATTTTTTCATTTTTTCATTTTTTTGAGATTTTTTCTACCAAGGCGCCTATTGCTAGGTTTTCACCAAGGCACTTTTTTCTATTTTTTTGAATTTTTGAATTTTTTGAATTTTTTGTATTTTTTCAGGACTTTTTATGCTTTTTAGGATTTTTTCAGCATCATATATCAATTTTTTTGGTATTTTTTCAAGATCATAAAATATGTACAAAAGATGCCCCCAGACAGAACGGGCATCAAGGATAGAACTTCTTGAGGTGCACAATGTTGATGGGATCAGGGAGCTGTTCTCCATCAGGATCTGATAGTAAATACGCACCAGTACCAAAAGCAGCTATGATGACATATGGTCCAAGCCAGTTAGGTTCAAACTTGCCCTTTTGCTCTCTGTTTTGTTGGTTCTTAGGGTTCTCTCGCAAAACAAGATCACCTATTTGAAATTCTCTAGGGCGAACCTTCTTGTTGAATGCCTTGGACATACGCTTCTGATACACTCTCATATGATCAAAGGAAGCCTTACGCTTCTCATCTAGAAGTTCTAACTCCTGTAACCTCATGGTGCGATAATCCTCATCTGTAATCAAACCTTTGAGTGAGACTCTAAGTGATGGTATCTCGACTTCTAAAGGCAATATTGCTTCAGCGCCATAGGTGAGAGAGAAAGGAGTGGCTCCTGTAGGTGTGCGAATGCTTGTTCTGTAAGCCCATAGTGCTGGATTGATTTGTAAGTGCCAATCCCTACCATTCTTGTGCACTGTTCTATGAACAATCTTAAGAATGGTTTTGTTAGAAGCTTCTGCCTGTCCTTTTCCCTGTGGAAAATAGATGGAGGACCAATGTTGCTTGATTTTAAACTTTTTGCATAGGTGCTTTAGGTCCTTATTCTTAAATTGACCTCCATTGTCAGTAATGATCTCAGAAGGCACTCCAAATTGGCAAATGATATGATTCAAGATGAATAAAGAAATGGTCCTTCCTGAAGCAACAGAAAGTGGTACAGCCTCCATCCATTTTGTGAAGTAGTCAGTGGTAGTAATAATGAACTTGTGTCCACCTGATGAGTTTGGATGAATCTACCCAACCAGATCAAAGGCCCAGCGCTGAAATGGCCAATGAGAAACAGAAGGAATCAGCTCCCTACCTGGAGCATGAATCAAGTTGCCATGTTTCTGACATTTTTCACATGACTTAGCAAAGGTGACTGCATCTATCTGCATTGTGGGCCAATAATATCCCACCCTAAGCAACCTTTGGGCCATGGCAAGACCATTAGAATGTCCACCACAAATGCCCTCATGGATGTCAGCTAACGCTTGGTTGGATTCCTCCTTTTCCAAGCACCTAAGGAGCGTCCCATCTAAACCCCTCCTATATAAATCACCAGAGATGAGGGTGTGGCGAGAGGCATTACGGATGAGGTTTCATCATTTGGAGTGGGTGAATGTGTCGGGGATGATGCCATCACGAAGATATGAATAGATAGCACCATACTGGGAAGACTCATGTGTGATAATGGCACAAATGACATGGCTTTCAGATGAGTCAAAGATGGGATGGTGTAGCTCTTCCACCAGGAATTCAAATCTGGATTCATGTGTCTCCAACTGAAGAAGTGAAGCTAATGTGGCCATGGCATCTGTAGCTTTGTTCTCTGCCCTAGGGATTTGTTGAAATGTCACAAAGGTGAAATAGCGTCTCAAAGAATCAACCATCTTTTTATAGGGTATCAATTTGTCATCCTTGGTTTGATACTCTTCATTGACTTGGTTGATGATTAACTGGGAATCCCCAAAGACATGTAACTCTGTGATGTTCCATTCTATAGCCATTCTCAAGCCATTAGTTAAAGCTTCATATTCTGTAATATTATTGGTACATGGGAATAATAGTTTGTAAGACTTTGGAATGTTGTACCCATGTGGAGAAACAAATAACACTTCGGCACCTGATCCATTTTGCATGCGGGAGCCATCAAAGAACATTGTCCAAGTGCGAGTAGTGGTATATAAGATGTGTTCATCTGGGAATGCCACTTGGACTGGCATACTATCCTGGATTGGAAAATCAGCTAATTGGTCGGCAATAGCTTGCCCTTTTATTGCCTTCCTTTCAACGTACTCTATGTCAAATTCAGTTAGGACCATCATCCATTTAGCAAGTCTACCCATCAAGGCAGCCTTACCAAGCAAGTATTTAAGGGGATCAATTTTGGCAACCAAATGTATGGTATGAGCAAGCATGTAGTTGCACAAATTTTGAGAAGCAAACACCACCGCGAGACAAGACTTCTCAATATTATTGTAATTGATCTCATAGGAGACCAGAGTACGGCTGATATAGTAGATGGCCCGTTCTTTCCCAGTATCATCTGATTGAGCCAATAATGCCCCCAGGGAAGTGTCTGTAGCTGAAATATATAGGATCAATGGTTTCCCTGGAATAGGATGCATGAGGATTGGAGGATTGGCCAAGTATTGTTTGATCTGATCTAGGCTCTTTTGACAATCCTCGTTCCAAACACAAGAAGCGCCCTTATGCAATGTCTTGTTGAAGGGTTGCGCTCTATCTGCAAGCTGAGAAATAAACCTCCTAATTGATTGAAGACGTCCCTGAAGACTTCTCATTTGGCTGATATTCCGAGGAGGTGGCATATCTAGGATTGCTTGGACCTTTTCGGGGTCAACCTCGATACCTTTTGCTGATATTATGAATCCTAAAAGTTTGCCTGAGGTGACGCCAAATGTGCACTTCTTTGGGTTCAATCTGAGTTGAAATTGTTCCATACGATCTAGAATTACTTCCAGATCATTGAGGTGTGTGTCCCTTTTTCTTGATTTTGCCAGGGTATCATCCACATAATCTTCCATATTTTTGTGCATCATATCATGAAAGATAGTCATCATAACTCTTTGGTAGGTTGCTCCTGCATTCTTTAACCCGAATGGCATGACGTTCCAGCAGTAGGTTCCCCATGCACATGTGAATGCTATTTTCTCTTGGTCTTCAAGAGCTATTTTGATTTGATTATACCCCGAGAAACCATCCATTAGGGAATATATGTCATAGCCCGCCGTCATGTCCACTATCATGTCAATGTTTGGAAGTGGAAAATCGTCCTTTGGGCAGGCTTTGTTTAGATCTCTAAAATCTGTGCAGACATGAATGGACCCATCATGTTTGGAGACCGGTACTATGTTTGAGATCCATTCTGCATAATTGATGGCTCTAATAAATCCAGCTCTCAAAAGTTTTTCTAATTCTCCTTTGACAAGTAGAGCTACATGTGGATGCATTTTTCTTAATCTCTGTTTTACTGGCTTGACTCCTGGAGCTATAGATAAGTGATGCATTATGAGATTCGTGTCAAGCCCTGGCATGTCTGAGTAGGTCCATGCAAAATTAATTTTCTTTTTCTGTAAAAACTGTACATATGCCTTGGTCTCTTCCTCTGATAAAGACTGAGCAAGATGGACTATCTGAGGATTTTCTTCTGTGTTTAAATTGACCGTCTTTGTTGGTTCAATCAATATTGATGATCTATCCTGGAAATAACTCGGCAAGTTATTAAGTACCCCATCCTTAGGTGCCTCAAAGAGGTTTTCACCTTCGGATGCGTCGTTTCTTTTTACTATTTTTGGTTCTGACACCGCCACAAACTGGTTTTCGCCATCAAACCTTTTTTTTTTTTTTCTTTTGTTTTGAGACTGAGGTACTTAATATCAGGCTCTGTCATGCTGGTTGTTGGTTCACTGGTGGAAGAAGCCACGGGTTCGAGAGCATTCAGATAGCAAGCAATTTCGTAATCATTGTGAAATGTGAGGAATGTGGGCTCTTGGTGGCGCTGAGACTAGTCAATCAGGTCAAAGTGAAAAAGGGGTAAGTCAATGGTGGGTTCGATGTTGTTAATGCGAAAGGTGTCATCTCTGGTGATCATATAATCAGAGTTCATCAAATCTTCTCCTAAGATACCCGAATTAGGACTCATCCTATCAAATGAAGTGTCGTCTACTAAGGTGATTTGAGGAGGGCAATCCTCTAGTCTGACACTAGGATCGTTAGTCGCATCGGGTTGGGTACTATAGGCATGAATAATATCCACGTCTAGATCAATTGTTGCATCTGAAAGTGAATCCCATTCATATTCATGGGAGTCTGTCTCTGAGTTATCATTTAGGCCTCATGATGTAGAAGCCTCAAGGTTAGGAAGGGTTTCCCCCTCTCTAGTACTAGTATTGGTACTATCCGTCGCAGCTAGGACAGTAACACTTTCTTTTGTCGATCTAGCAGTCACACAGTCACTATCCATCACAGCTGGGATAGTAGGACTATTAAGCATCAAATCTGTGGAATCTCCCCAAAGGAGATTCATTGAGGGCACCCAATCATCAGACACATCTTGTTGGTTGGAAAGATCAGGCATATAATCTGCATCACTGTCACTATCCGTCGTAGCTAGGATAGGGACACCTTTCTTCTTCTTGTTCTCAAAACCTAAGCCAATCGTGGACTTGTTCTTTCATACAAAAAGAGCATGATCAAGAGGCTCAGCTTTAGCGTCCAGCCTATGACTAAGGGCACCAAATCCCAAATATCCCATATTTTTAACCAATGTATACCCTTTCCCATAAGTTTCAGGTGAGGGAGCAAAATTTTCGTTATGTTTGTATTTCTCCTCATGATATATCCAGTCCCTTACAGCAACTTCCTCTTTCTCTTCTTGAATGGGGACCGAAGACTCAACAAATTTCCCAAATAACGTCATTGCTGATGATGAAGGCTTCACATTTGAGGGTGGTCTCCCATAAGACCTAGGAGAGATTGGTATTTTTGTAAAAGAATCAATCTTATAATCTCCCATCCCAAGATCCATGGTCTTGAACTGCTGCTTGCATTTTTTGAGTGAACTACTAGGATTGTCAGCTTCCCTATTCAAAGGTACATGTGATCCCGCAGAAATGTTATTAACTGATAGAGCACTATCTCCAGGGATGCAAATTTCTACACCGTTATGGGGAAACTTAACACACTGGTGATATGTTGATGGGACTACCTGCATTTCGTGAATCCATGGCCTACCTAGCAAAATGTTGTAGGCTAGAGGTCCAACATCAAAAATTTGGAATAATATATCTTTTTCTACGGGACCAATGCGAATAGGCAAAACAGCCAATCCCTTAGAACTTCTTTCTGCCTTGTCATATGCTTTGATTGTGATCCTTTTCTTTGTGTCAATGACGTTCTCAGAATACCCTAGAGCTAACAGCAAACTCAGGGTACAAATATTGAGCCCCGCACCCCCATCTATCAGTACACGCCTAACACAGGTTTTATGAATCATGACTTCGATGTGTAAGGCCAAATTATGTGGGTGACTAATGGATTTGTCATCTTCTTCTGAGAAGGTGAGGTAATGAGGGCTAGCCAAATGGTTGACCATGTTTTGGAATTGGTCAATATCTAAGTTATTAGGGACATTGGCTGCTCGCAAAGCATCCTCGAGGACGCACTTGTGCTTAGGAGATAATTCTAAAAGCTCAAAAATGGATATTTGAGCGGGTGTACGTTGTAGCTGGTCAATAAGATTATAATTGGAATCAGGACCAACGACAGATTTGGGAGGAGCACCTTTGGACACGGGCTATTTAGACTTGCTAGTGCTAGGACCTTTGATGATAATGGGTGCTTGGGCCTGACCCCTAGTGACAGCATTGAGGAACTGGGGCATTCCTTGTGAGTGAGGACCTCTTATCACCACAATGGGTCTTTCATTAGTCATAGGAGTTGAGTCCACATTATGTCCATGAGGATCTTTCTTTCTCACCATGTTGATGTTATCGTCAGCCACTTCAAGCATGTTAATCACATTGTCAACATGTGTGTATGTATAGTTAATAGCCGCCTTGCCATTCTTACTGCTAGAATTCTCTCCTTTTTCATATTTAGGCAAGGGCTCTTTAAAGGCTTTATGGTCTGCATTAGTGGTTAACCCATCCACTTGTAATTGTCCTTTCTCAATAAGGTCTTAGACAAGATGCTTGAGTTTAAAACAATTTTCTATGTCGTGTCCAATCCCATTATGGAAAATGCAAAAAGCCTTAGCATCCCACCAATGAGGTAAAGGATCCGGTATTCGATGTTTTGTAGGATCCTGTGGGTGTGCCAAATTATGAGCAACTAGTGTCTTGAAAACATCTGCATAAGATTCTCCCAATTTAGTAAATTGTCTTTTCTCTGTTTTAGATCTCTTTTGATACTTAGGTTTGTCTTGTTGCGTTGAAGATGTTTGCAACTTCATAGCTTGAACTGCATGAGAGAGGTTAAGAACTCCTTCATTTTTTACCTGAGGTGAATCAACAACTCCGTCGTTGATCACTTGCTTGTTTTTCTTCCAATAGGAGTTCTTTTTGTCCTTGTTACCATTAGTATTGTTATTTTGGCTATTGTGGTTATTTGTTGGTTTAGCCAAAATTCTTTGTTCTTTTAGGACATCCTCAATGCGACATGCCACCTCTACCATAGTATCAAAGGAATTAAATGGGATTTTCTTGACTTCATATCTAAGTTCTGGTATTAGATTGTTCACAATGATATCAATTCTCTCTTCTGCAAGGATTGTCCGTGGGTATTTCGAACACAATCGCCTCCATCGTTGTAAAAATGTGACAAAAGATTCCCCTTGATTTTGTTTAAGTTTACACAAATCAAGCATTGTGACCGACCTGGATAAGTTGTAAGCAAAATGCTAAACAAATCTTTGGACAAGCTCTTTAAATGTCTTTACTGGAGGGGAAAGGTTGGTGAACCATTCCATGGCTTGACATTTTAAACTCCTTGGGAATAATCTCATCAAGTAGGAGTCTTCATGGTGAAAGGAAAATCTCATTATGTAGAACTGTCGAACATGGTCATGAGGGTCACCAGTGCCATCATATTTGTCGTATGTTGGGAATTCAACTTTCTTAGGGAATTCTACCATCACCACACTTTGGTCAATGGGGTTAGGACATATGGAGTCCAAATGAAATGTGCTCTTGGGAGCCTTCATCCTGTCTATATCCTTTTGCATTTGTAAGATCACCTCATCAGTTGAAGGATTCTGTTTCTTGATCTTTTGGTGAACATCAAAATTATATGGAACTTTAGCGCCTTTGTTGATAAGACTTTCCAAGAATTGGTCTTTGTTTTGTTCCACATATTGCTCCACATAGGCTTGAAAGGATGGTTCTTGTTGCATAGTCATGAAGTCCACATGATCAATTTTAGCATAACTGCCTCCATGTTGTGAGCCATGATGTGCTCGTTGGGAGGGTTGCTTTGAATGTTTATGAGACGACTATCTCCTATGATGGTCATATCTTGAAGTCCTTCTTCCTCTAGGACTTGGGGATCGTGAGGGTGTCTTTGATCTTCTTCGACGGCTAGGGGAAGGGGTAGATGGGGGCGAGTTGGTCCCACTATTGGCTCCCCTCCCGTTAAATCAGCTTTGGAGTTGTTGTGCATAGAGTCTATCTTCTTCTTCTTGGGTGACTCTTTTCTATATATCCAACAATGCACGTTCCTCTTCCTCTAGTTGTCAGAATTTTTCCTTTTTAGCAGCCTGTTCATCTAAGTAGGCTTGCTTCTCTCTCTCAATGCTTCTCGATCTTGTATTTGCATATCGAGAGGTGTCTTTAAGTGGGGAGGTTTGTCTTGAATGCCTCATTGCATTAGCTGCGTTGATATGGTGATCACTAGATTCGTTGTTCTGGTCTTCGTGTTGTGACCCTGAATCTGAGTGAGCTTGTTTATGATGTCTTTCAGCTCGTTGATGAGCATCAAAATACCTCACGTTGTTAGGAGGTGACCCAAGTGGACTAGCATGAGAAGAACCACCATACTCTCTTTTGTGTCGTTGGAAGATATCCTCAAGAGTTTGATTCATGGCTTCTCTTTGTTGTCGGGTGAAAGTGTAACTCATGTCCATACTTGATGAAAGTGGTACAAAAGAGGTGCTCACTTCACTAGAATTAGCTCCCGGATTAAAACAAACCTCGGATTCACTCTTAGGAGATTGGTCAAAAAGGGGTCCTTTTCCCTTAGGTTGTCGACGAGTCTTGACAGGTGGTAACTGGCTAAAGGCAACAGGGGGTCGCTTCCCTTGATTAACTTGGTACCTTGTCATAACTGACATGAAAGAGAGATATTCTCAATGATAAGGTGACCTTTCAAAGTGTCAACACCAAACTAGGATAATCGAAGTCTTCTATTGTCCAAAGAGAAATGAAAAGAAAAAGAGGGCTTTACCAACACTGTCAAAGAGGTGCTTCAAATCAAAGGGTGACTACCCTTGCACTTTTGAATCAGGAGGTTGGACTAGGCCAAAAGATAATTGAAATTGAGATAAAAATGAAAGCGATTTGGACAATAAGAGAACTAAAATTTTCCCAGAATATAGCTAACAATTTTAAAGACGAACCTTGGCACCAAGAATGGCTTTCTAACTTGACAATTATTCCAAAGTGACTTTGTAAATCAAATGATGCTATCCCAAAGGACTAAAAACTAAAAATTTGGAGTCAAGATAGATCTCAAACGTCAGGGTGAGAAGCCTGCTCTAAGACCTAGCCTAATTGACAGCAACTGAAACTGACCAAAATTTAAGCACGGCAAAAATAAACCAGGTGATATACTCCAGGCTACTTGGGCGATAAACCTATACCCGCGCGATACTTCACCCGAAGCCAGGCGATACTTCTTAATACTGGCGGGCGATATACTCCAGGCAGGCCGGGCGATAGTCCGTCAGGGGTGAACTATCACATGATATTTCTCTTCAAAGAGGGCAATATTTCTAGCATGCGCGAAGTATCGCGTGATACTTCACTTTACAGGGCGCGATACTGTTGCAGATTTGTTTAACTCGTGACCAGAATTATGTGAAATTTGCATTTTTGGGTCTGTTTGGTCAAAATTTCCAGTCTGAGGGTTGATGTTTTTGATTTCAGTCACAGTGTCAGCAGAATTTCAGTAGGTTTGCAAACAGCAAGGGATCAAAACATGGTCTCAAACACTTGAAACAAGGGCAAAAGCAACCTTGCCAAGACAAACACTTGTGATATCAAAATTGAAACAACACCCTATGAATGCTACCGATTGTTTGTATGTAAGAACGTTTGCACTGGTATCACACAATCGAAAACACTTCAAGCAAATCTATCCTAGGAAGTCAAGGCTCAATACTTACCAACTTAGCCCACAACTTGATGCCCCCTCGCCTCACACCAAGTGGTTACCCACAAGAGATGTTGGCTTTGTCATGGAAATGTCAAATGACACAACCAAAGGGACACATATGGTGAGTATCTTAAGGTGATCCGGGTAAACCACTTGGATCAATCCTTGCACTAAGAAGATAAGCGGCTAAAAGAGGGTGGCTTCTATCTAATGGTTCTTAATAAGGATTTCTGTTCACAACACCCCTCTTGCTCCTCATAAAGGACTAGGACCTTGCGGCCTCAAGAGTACCTTAAGCATTCTTGTTCAATGTTCTCCCCATGGTCGCAATCCCATGAGCTACTCACATCAAATGAAGACAAGTGTTATGTCTATCAAGGTTTTTGGTGTCCTTGATAGCTTTGAGATTATAGTGAGTTGGAATCACTTGCCACCAAGGAAAATGATGACAAGGTTGTCCCCACTTGAGTCGTTCCTCTTGATTGCTCAAGAGCAGGCCCGCTAAAGGATTCCTAAACTAAACAAAAATGGATCAAATCTTGAGGTTCAAGGTTTTTGATTCACCACAAGGGTGAAGAGCATACTCCCCTATCTCAAGAATCTCTCCCAAACACACCAAGCAAAGAGATTCAATTACTCCCTTGCTTCCAAAACCTTAAGATGGGTCAAGATTTTCTGATTCACCTAAAGGTGAAGAGCATACTTCTCCTACCACCTCAAGATCCCTTTCACAAGGTATTAAGATTCTTAATACAATTAGTGAATGCCACACTTGAAAGGAAAGTAAATAACAAGCAAGAAATAATTTTTTTTGTTTTTATGCTTGGGCAGCCCTGTAAAAACTGTTAGTAACCCTCTTTGACATGCGTTTTTAGCAATTTTCAAGCAAAGGAGAGCGCCTACAAACACAACTTGTTAGACCCACAATGTTAGCAAAGTCAAAATCCAAATGTAAATGTGCAATAATCTGATAGATTTAAACTAAAAGATGCAGGTTAGACCTATCTAAACACAGCAAAACAAAATAGCAAGCTAAAATAATCAAATTCAGACAAGAAAATTGAAAACGCAAGTCTCTGCCAGATCAGGCGATATTTCTCAGACTTCAATAGTATCGCGTGATACAGTTTCCTATAGTCGGGTGATACTTCTCAGTCGCGCGATATTTCTCAGTCACGCGATACTTCGCACAATGCCAGGCGATACTTCGCCCGATGCCAGGCGATAGACTTCAATATATTCGTGCGATACTTTTTCCGCGCGAACTATCGTGTCAAGACAGAAAGTATATCACGCGATACTTCTGAGAAGTGTCGCGCGATAATCTGAGATAGAAAACCAAAAAATGCAGAGTTTTGCAAAAATTAATCTGAAAATGATGAAAAATGCATCAAATGAAAGGACAAAGCTATCTACTCTGCCCCACGGTGGGCGCCAGAAATGTGTAGTGTAAAAATGACCACACTTCTATGAACCATTACTTGCAAGGTTGCTCAACAATGAGGCCTCACAAAGCAGCTCATAGCTCTCTATGCATGGAGTTGCAAAGGACTTATGAGTTTTGCTCTCAGCTAGAGCTACAAGAATGTGACCTTGCTAGTCAACCATGCAATGAGAGATTCAAGTGAAGACAAGGACAAGAGTGCCAATGTCCCCAAGAATCTAAATGAAAAATGCAATGCAAATGCAACTAGTATGAATGTGCAAGACTAATCTATCAAATGAAGTGCAAACTAAACTATGAAAAGAAGTACAATAGATTTCAAGCCCCTAATTAAGCTATGTGAGATCTATTATATTGCATAAAAGGAAATCTAATCTATGATGCCATGATCATGCAACTAAGAAAACAAATATAAACTAGATGATGGAAGCAACAAGTCTTCAATGTCTTCAAACTCCAAATGCACCTAAAATCTGTAGCATAACATTAGCATAAAACATGGATATGCAAATGAAGGAGAGAGCTCTCCTTTTATAAGAAATGAGGTGAAATGGACCATGGAGATTAAGAGGCAAAAAGTCTTAATCGGCGGTGGAGCTTGAAAAAGGAGCAATCCATGTGCACACATATCCTCCAATAGGAAAATAAGAGTTGACTTTATGTCCATATGAGACAAAAAGTGATTTTCTCTTTTTTATAAAATATGAATAATGCTTTATTTGTGCAACTTAGGATAAGAGGAAAGTGGGGGCTTTTTATTTAATTAAAAGGGGAGGAAATATTCCTTTTAGGTAAATAAAAACTTAGGATAAATGGTTACCCCATAGGATAAAAATCCAATATATGATCGAAATTAAGATTTGATCAAGAAATTGATATTGTTGAAAATATTGATTATTGATAAAAATGATTCAGGATTGATAAATTGAATAAATGGGGCCCAAAGTCTAGGCGACCATTTTTGGGTGCATACATCGGGGTCATTTTAGCTACTGGGGCAGGCCGCATGAGGGCGCCAGGGTACATGACTTCTAGGAAGGATCCCAACATATAGGACTATGCAATGACACTCACATGGTCAACATCCTAGGAAACTCCACTGTTGGTCTTTTGTTTTATGTTGCTTTGTTTCTTCTTGTTTCTAGTTTTGGTGGTTTTCCCTCAACCTTAGACTGCCTAGTTTCCTTGTGTGAACAATGGTTCTATCTCCTAGCATGGGGGAGTGGACCTTTGTGGATCCACGTGGTTGGGTGGTGATTCTTTTCAAGGTATTGTTCGTGTTTGTGCTATTCATGGAGCATCTGAAGCTATTGAAGACATTTCTCGCTATTTTTAATGTTGTATCTTGGAAAGAAAATTGTAAAAATATTGTAAATTGTTATTGTATTCATGTAATCCTATAAGGCCTTGTATTGTAGAATGTATATTGTAAGAATTCATGTAATTGGGAAGGATATATCTAGGAAAATTATGGGAATAAAAATCAATATGTATTATTGTTGTTGGAAGAAAGTGATGGTTTAGGATATGGAAAGTGTAATTGTTGAAAGAATATGAATTTAAATGTGTTAATGTTATTTCATGTTGAAAAAGAAAGAAATGTTTGTTGTAGTACACTTGTCTCTCTCTCTACTTTCTCTTATGTGGTTAAATGGATCAAAGGAATTTCTATCTTTAGTTTATGTTAAATCTTAATGCACTATGAAAAATTGTTTTAAAGGAATAATCTTGTAAGGGAACCTGTTAGGACTTTAATACCTAGTTAACTTAAGGAATTTAAAAGGAAAAAAAAAAGAAGTACTTTTTCTCTTGTTTTTTTATCTTGTCCTTTCGGGTTCCCTGGCGGGGCATGACAGAAGCGCTCCCTCCACCTATAAGCTTGAAAAATCTGAAAACACTCCAAAACCCATCAAAATATTTATAAAGAACTTGTGAAGTGGGTCCCACCGAGCATGCTAGAATGTAGACTATGATTTTAACCTGTTATCTATTTTGAAAGGCTGAAACGTTTAAACATTAGACTAATGTAGTATTTATCAGTTCAAAACATAGACAAATATAAACCAAGCCACCTCAAGGTTGTTGCCAAAAACAAGTGCTATAGAACACTATTTGATTTGCTTCAATGAGAGGGATGTGGGTGTGCTCTCAAACGCATGGAGAGGGATTTGTGGTGATGCATAAATGAAGATTAAGCTTGAAATATGAACTAATATTAATCCATTAAGCTATTCTAGGATGTGTTAGAAAACATGAAGAACATGAAGAAATCTAACAATTAGGATTTATGCTACTCAAACCCCACCCCTAACCAAACCCCAAACTCTAACTCTTCCTCCTAACCCAAGCCCTTCCCAAATCCTATAAATACTCCTCCTTCCAAGAGAAAATTATTAGCTTAGTTTTATCTTCAATGCATTGTTATCATGAGCATTTTTAGCTAGATCATCTTAGCATAAATCTTAATTGTTAGATTTCTTCATGTTCTTCATGTTTTCTAACACATCCTAGAATAGCTTAATGGATTAATATTAGTTAATATTTCAAGCTTAATCTTCACTTATGCATCACCACAAATCCCTCTCCATGTGTTTAAGAGCACACCCACATCTCTCTCATTGAAGCAAGTCAAACAATGCTCTATAGCACTTGTTTTTTGCAACAATCTTGAGGTGGCTTGGTTTATATTTGTCTATGTTTTGAACTGATAAATGCTAGATTAGTCTAATGTTTGAATGTTTTAGCTTTTCAAAATAGATAACAGGTTAAAATCATAGTCTACAGTAACATTTTTCTTCATCATCTAACGCTTTTAGATTTCGTTATTTCCTTTCTCTTTTCATTTTTCTTTCATGGTATCAGAGCAGGTTACTAATCCTTGTTTGAGTGAAAGTTGATAAAAGTTTCTATTTTGTGGAGCTCACCTTGTTTTGGAGGCACATTCTAAGAAAAGGGGCTGAAAACTCATTTCTTTAACTCATTTGTGTTGCAGGTTTTTATATATATTTTTTCTAACTCTCTTTGGAAGGCTTTCTTCCAGAGAGTTTGCAATTTTTTTTTAATTTAATCTTTGTACTAACCCTTTTTAGAAGGCTTGCCTCCAAAGAGTAATTATTGTTATCTTTTTTAAGCCTAACCTCAGTCGTGAAAATGCAAGATTAGAGCTTTGTGCTCACCATTTACTTGTAGGTTTTTATATCTAATCTATTTGCAAGTTTTGTAAGTTATCTGTAGGTTTCTTATTTCTTTTGCAGATTGAAAGCATAATATTATCCATTTTGCAGGTTTTAAATATATCATCTCTGTTCATTTGTAGATTGGAAACTAATCCACTTTCATAGGTATATTTCTTTTCAATCTAATCATTTTCATGCAACTTTATATTTTATTGTAATTCTCTTTAATCTATATCTATAGTTTTCTTATTTCAGTAGATTTGTTCAACAGTTCTTCTACATTTTTTTAAAACATCTTTCTTATATTTGTCATCTAATTCTTCATCTGCTAACAATATACTTTTAAATTTTGTAGGCAATAAATATTAAAAAAAAATTCCTTTCTTCTGTAAGTTTATTTTTCAAACTATCTTATTGTAACAAAAAGGCTATGATGAAGGGGAGCGGTTTTTGATAAAGTAACGTCTCTGTTTATTCTTTATTTAGATGTTGCAATGTATAATTATTATTTAAATGTTGTAACATCGTTGCTCTTTACACTATTTTCAGGTCCTTACTATCTACACTTTCTCAGTTCCTACCAAATTTGTGTGATCATTGCAGTATAACGTTTCATTAAAAAGATGTTAATTCTCTTCAAATCTCTTAAAATCCTTTTACCAAATTTTAATTTAGCTACTTTTTAACTTCTCTTAAAGACACGTGATATTGTAATTTGAATGAAAGGTACTTTACTAATAGTTTTTTACTAAAGCTACTTTGAAAATAAATTTTGAATAGTTTTTTTTTCAAATTTGAACACGTTTTTTTAAGAAACAATCTTTTTTAGTTGTTTTAAAAAAATAATCTTTTTACTTTTGTTTATTAAAGTTTCAATTTAATTTTTTAATTTTAAAATTAGAGTATTGATTAAGCCTTATTTAGTTAAGTTTTTTAAATTACAATTTTATATAAAGTTTTCTTAACTTTTTTTACTTTATTAATTAAAATTTTCATTAATTTGTATTAAGGGAAATATTCTTGTCTTATTTTAAAATAAAAGAGGTTTTTTAAATCTTGTTTAAGGAAGGGGGTATTTTTTTTCTTGTGGTGTCTTATATTATTGTAATCATGTCTACATTAATTCCTGAGATTAAATTAAACAATACTAATTATCATGCCTGAAAAATGCATATTTCCTTATTTTTTCATTTAAACATATGTTAGATGTTGCTACTAGTGCATATTCTGCTCATGTCGCCATTGCTCCTCAAGCTAAAATAGATGCTTGGAATGCTAAAAATGAAGAGGCACTTGGCCTCATCAGAATTTCTCTCAGTCCAGAATTATATGTGTTAATTGCTAACTGTACTATAGCTCATGCCACATGGGACATTTTGAAAAACACTATGATAGTCCGAATAAATCTAGAAAGATTCAACTCTAAGATCAATTGGAAGATCTCAGGTATACCGATTTAAAAACTATGGATGGGTTTTTGTTAAAGTTTGATTTTGTTAAAAGTCAGTTACAAGGTTTAGGAGTCATTATTATTGATATTCATTTAATTCATATTATTTTAAAGAAATGCCTTCCTAGGCAATTTCAACAGTTTATCACTAATATTCATTCTCAACTTGCTCTTTCTAGTTTAGCTACTCAATTAACTTATAGCATTTTTCAACATTAATTGCATCAAGAGGAAGCAAAGTTGATTCAATTTGGTACTCTTTTAAATCTAATGAACATGTCTTTGTGTCTAAAAATAAAAATCATAACTTTAAATCTAATAATAATAATAATAATAGCAATAACAAATTTCATTCTAGGCCTCATAATAATAATCATAATAATAATCAAAGTAATAGTCATCAAAAGAATGGTCCTAATAAAAACAACATTGCACCTATTGTGGGAAAGATGGTCATGTGACTAACAATTCTTTTAGAAAGCACAATGATAAGAAGCCTATGAATCAAAATAATCAAAAGTTTCATTATAATAAGAATAATGGTAATTCATCTTGTCATTCTTTTAGATTTAGTTATAATGTTTCTAACCCTTTAGAGTGGATTATTGATAGTGGTGCATCTCAACATGTTACATCCAATAGAGAAGTTTTTGATTCATTACAACTTGATACTTCAAATAATCTTATTCAATTAGCTAATAATCATAGTTGTAAAGTTGAAGGTTTTGGTGATGTTTCTGATCCTAATGGTAAATTGAATGATATTTTTTATGTTCCTAAATTGAAAACTTATCTTCTTTCAGTTGCTAATTTATGTCAAGATTATAAGGTTGAATTTTATAAGGATATGTGCTATGTTATTGATCCTAAATCTAACCAAATTGTTGCTAATGCTAAATTGGATCATGATAACTTATTTAAATTTTATGAGTTTTCCACTTCAAGGTACTCATTGCATGATAATGTTGACTTTAATATATGGCATGAAAGGCTTGGCCATTTGAATTCTGATTATATATATTTGCTGCAAAAAGCAAATATGGTTGATGGGTTGCCTAATCTTGTTTCTTCCAAAATTATATGCAATGGTTGCATGAGTGGTAAGATGCATAGGGAAACCTTTACACATGGTCAATCTTGGAGGGCACATCCTAAGTTGCACCTCATTAATAGTATCCTTTTGGGTCCCATGGAGAATAACTTCATCCAAAGATCAAGGTATGCACTTACTTTTGTTGATGACTTTTCAAGAAGGACTTGGATCTATTTTTTGCATAGTAAAGATCACGTTCTTGATATATTTGTTGAATTTCATATGTTTTTTGAAAGGCAATTTTGTTTTAAGCTTAAAATTCTTAGAACCAACAATGGGAAAGAATGTGTTAATAATATTTTTCATTCATACTTGAAATCTTTTGGCATAAAACATGATCTTACCATTCCTCATACACCACAACAAAATGGTGTGGCAGAAAGGAAACATAAAACTATTTTTGAGATGGCTAGATGTATGTTGCATGTAAAAAATATGGGTTATAATTTTTGGGCTCAATAAATGGCTTGTGCTACTTATGTTATTAATAGGACTCCTACTAAATCTTTAAAGGATAGAACTCTCGAAGAAGCTTGGTCCGCTAGGAAGCCCAATTTGGAAAAAAAAAAAAAAAATTGGTTCAATTGCTTATGTTCACACACCTAAACAAAAGAGGAAAAAATTATATGCTAAATATTCTCCTTATATATTTGTTGGTTATGATGAACAAACTAAAGGATATAGATTTTATAATCTTATTACTAACAAAGTTCAAGTTGCAAGAGATGTTTGTATTGAATAAAATGGAGTCCATGATTGCTCCAATGTTCAAGATGATGGATTTAGTGGAAGCAAAATTATGGTTGTGGAGGACCAACCTCCTTCTCTTAACCCTACTCCTAATGAATCTATTTATATTCCTTCTTGTGATAATGATGATGGTATTAATAGCTCTACTCCTCATAGTGATGATTCAATTACTTCTAAAAGAAATCCTAAATGGTTTAAAGATTTACTTTATGAAAGTGATGATTACATAGCTAGAATGGGTGGAAATAAACCTAGGAGAATTAATTATTGCAATTATGCTTTGATGTCTTCTCTTATGAATTCTAATGATCCTCAATCTTTTCATCAAGATAAAATTCAACCTCATTGGCAAAAAGATATGCAAGATGAATATGACACTTTAATTTCTAATCACACTTGGAATTTAGTTCCTTTGCCTCATGGTAAAAATTTGGTTTCATGCAAATGGCTATATAAAAATAAATTGAATGCCAATAATAAAATTAGTAAGTTTAAATCTAGGCTAGTAGAAAGAGGTTTTTCTCAAATTGAAGGATTAGATTATAATGAGACATTTTCACATGTTGCAAAAATTCCTACCATTAAGCTAGTTCTTTCTTGATCTTCTAAAATGAATTGGCTTATTCACCAAATGGATGTTAAAAGTGATTTTTTAAATGGTGATTTTCATGAAGAAATATATATGTCTCAACCCCCTGGTTTTGTTAAAGAATGTAACAAACACTTAGTTCTTAAGTTGTAGAAATCTATCTATGGCTTAAAACAATCACCTAGGGAATGGTATTCCAAAATCCATGCTTTCTTTATTTCTAAAGGTTTTGTTAGAAGTAAAAATGATCTTAATCTAAATATTAAACATACTCAAGATGATATTGTCATTATTATTCTCTATGTGGTTGATTTGATTCTTACTTCAAGTTCAAATTCTTTAATTTCAAATATTAAATTTCAACTTAATCAACAATTTCAAATAACTGATTTAGGAATTTTACATTATTTCTTAGGAATGCAAATTTGGCAAACCCCTAAGGGTATTTTTCTCTCACAAAGTAAATATGCTAAATATATTGTAGAAAAGTTTAAGATGAATGATGCTAATCATGTTTTAATCCATGTGAGTTAGGAACTAAGTTGGTGCTAGATATGCAAACTCTATTTGTGGATCATAAAATTTATAGATAACTAGTAGGAAGTTTGAATTATCTAACTCTTACTAGACCTAATATAAATTTTAGTGTTGATTTAGTTTCAAGATTTATGTCTAAACCACAACAAACACATTTCAAAGTTACTAAAATAATATTACATTCTATTAAAGGCACTATTAATGTAGGTTTATTTTATGATGTAAATAGATTTTTCATTAAATGGATGTACTGATTCAGATCTAGGTGGAGATCCCCATATGGGAAATCTACTTTTGGTTATTTTCTTTGTTGGTTCAGATACTATTTCTTGGAAAAGTAAAAAAGAACACTCTATTTCTCTATGTTCCACTAAATTTGAATATAAAGGATGTATTAATGCCTCTAAAGAATCTTTATGGATTAGAAGATTACTTAAAGATTTAGCTCTACCTCAACAACAACCTACACCTTTGTATTGTGACAACCAAAGTGTCATTGCCTTGGCAAAGAATCCTATTTTTTATGCAAGGAAAAATTATATTGCACTCCAACATCATTTTATTAGAGAACAAGTTGAAGACAAGGAAATGTCACTCATCTATTGCAAGGGGGAAGATCAAGTTGCAGATATTTTGACAAAGCCTCTTTCTAAAGAGAAATTTCAATATCATTGTAAAAATTTGGGGTTGGTACCCATTGATGTAAACTACCCCAAGTAAAGATTAAGGGGGGTGTTAGAATATTTAATATCTCCTTGTATCTATTTTAATTAGGAGATTCCTATGGAATTCCTACATGTATTTTGTCCTCTAGTCCAAGAGGGAGGACATGTAATTTATTGTATTTATTTTATTAAGGAAATTTGTTTATCCTCCTTAAGAAGATTTTTTCACTTTACACACACCTATTATGAATGTTGGCATTCATATATTTGTGAGTTACTTAGTAACTCCTATCCTCATCTCTATTTAAGAGATGCTCTCCTCTCTCATTTTTACCTAATGTTTTATTGTAAATGAGCTTCTTTCTCTCTCATTAGGCTTTGCCTCATTCATAATATCATGAGGGGTTTTTCTTTGATTTTCCCATTTCAAATCTTCTTATCTCCTTGTCTTGTCTCTTTGGGTTCTTTCTCCAAGTTTATATTATTCTCATGGTATCATTTTTATTCATCATCTAACTCTCTTGGATTTTGTTATTTCCTTGCTCTTTTCATTTCCTTTTAGATCCAATCCATATATTACAAAACCAATACCTTCAAGTTCACCATAACCCCTATCATTACTATGATTCCCAAGCACCAAACATCTTAAACATTCAGTTAACAACTTATCACAATTACTCACAAGGATATTATTAACCATGCCTCAAAATTAGGAAAATTTGAATTAGTTTACAAAATGGTTTTCCTAGTTTAGATAGTAAACATGGTGTTGATGATTCCACATGAAAATTAATCCCTTGGGCCCCTTGACCAATGAGTAAAAAGACAAGTGAGATCAGTGACCAAGTACTTACAACCTTCAAGTGCCTTCTTTGTGATGGATTTGAATGGGAACACAATTAGGGTCTGATTGTGACAAGATGACACTTACAACAGTTTGACATAAACTTATTGTGAACAATCCAAAAATCCCTAATAACCTTGGATTGGTGAGAGGGACTGAATGAGAAGTGCAATATCAATCCACTAAAACTCCAATGGTTTGGAATCATAGGTTAAAAAATAATAATTGCATTCTTCTAAACTATCTACATCAACTGGAAATGATAGTGAGTAATAAGAACTACACTTTGGATGATGTGGAACTTGAAAATAAATCATGTATAAGTGATGAAATGAGTGATGTGTGGAGAACTAATCAATAGCCCCCAAGAACTACATCCATCACAAAGATAGAGACTACATAGCCACCCCATATAATGAAGTATATACAAATCCATTGAAGAATGCCTAAAGAGAAAGTAGAATCCAAGAAGTCGTCTCCCCTTTAGAAGAAACATATCCAATAGAAAATGTTGAAGAAATTGCATACCCATGAAGAAACAAGATGGAGGAAGCCTCAAAAAGTGTGCCTTTGAAAAATTGACCAAGTGCCTCCATGGTCGAGAATGCCTCAATAAGGTCAAGTATTACCCTAATAAAAGAAGAAGATAAAGAAAGATGTGGAAGCTCATGAGAAATATCCAAAGACAATGAAGATGTAACAACAATGGATGGTAAATTTTCATATAAGAGGGGAGAAACCCCCTCAAACAAGTCCTATAAATCTACAAAACAAGATTCACAAAAGAAATTTGATATACTTGTCATTTAGTCATCTCACAAATTCAATATTGAAAATAAAAAGTATCATCCTCAACTAAAGACCTAGAAACAATAAGAACATTGAAATATCAATTAACATGGGAAGATGAAAACTCATCAAAGGGTTTAATAACAATTAGGTTCATGTGACCAGTATGATCCTTTAAATAACTACTAACACTAGATCTAGGATGATCCATCTTAGAACAATCACGGTAAAAAACAAAATGGTAAAAGATGTAGATTTGATTATCATGATTAGCTTTGCACACTACAATAAGTCATCTGCAATGTAAATCAAAAATAAGAATTGAATTTGATTTGAACTCTGATATACTAAAAAGATATTATGATAAATATTAGGTATGAAAACAACATAATTGGAACATCCGCTATCCAAGTCAACATCCCCCTTAGCATAATCATCAACATGGCTACTATTAGCCATAAAGATCTCATTTTTTAGTATAAAACCACTAAAACATGGGCATTGGCCCTTTACAAAGACAAACCAAAAAGGCCACTTACAACTGGTTAAGAACAAGACACAAACAACAAGGTCTAGAACATACCACTTATAACACTAGCAGAATAGCAAGTAACCCATGTCAAGGGTTGGTACAAAATTCACTCACAATGTGGGGAAGAGATTTGGAAGAGGAAGAACATTTTTCCTCCAGTGAAAAATAATAGTGCATGCAATACTATCATTAAGAACACCATCACAAGGGGACCAAGTGGATTGTCAATGTAGGGAGTGGAGTGCTACGAGGTATCATGTCATCTACCAAAGGTTGGAGCAGAACACAAGCTACAAATAGAGAAGGGTCCACACAACTAGAGGGGGCCACATCTACAACAATAGGTGTAGTAGGATCCATGGGACCTGAGGATGTCATACCATCAATAGGAGGAAAAACATCATCATGGGAGGTATCATAATTATCTTAAGAAGAGTCATCATAGGAAGGACAAGTGATCACCATTGGTGTTCTTCCACCAAGTGGTAATGCCTTTACAACCTAGAGAGAACACTTCATTGATAACTAACCGGTAGAGAAGAACTGGCGATGTTGAAAGGAGAGACCTTCCATCAAGATCTTTGTTACCCATGAGGCCTAATCAATAATAATTGGTCTAGTGATTGTATCATATGATCTAAAGTACCCAAGTCAAATATACATCCTACAAATGGGTCAACAAGAGATTGAGCTTTCATATTCTTATCTTGATTAGTAATACATGATCTTGTATTGTGAGTTATGTTACAAACAAGAAGGGGTGAAGTACAAGACTGGGTTTGCAATGAAATTTTATGCTCCTTAATGATTCATTGCATCTCTTCTAACTACTACTTATAATAATTATGTTCACCATGTCTAACTTTATTACAATATCTAAACTTGGATTTCTCCTTATTAGGTTTGTCATCTTTAGAAGAGGTGGGAGTATCATTATATTCTACCTTAGGTTTAAAATTCTTCTTTCATTTACTCTTGGGTGATTGTGCAACTAATTCCTAATTATTTTGAAGTGTGACAAGTTGACCATGTGTAACTTGTTGTCTAGACAATATATCACAAAATGTCTAAAAAGAAGGCATAGAAATAGAATAACCTAATCAATCCTTGGTAGAATAAAGAAAGTAGAGAAGTATGAAAATGGATCTTTTAACTTAGACAAAATCAATAATATATATTCCTTATCAATTTTATACTTTTCACCAATTGAGATATAGATGGTTTTAATTTTACCAAATAGTCTTGAATGGTAGGAAAACAATCAAAGGAAAGAGATGGCAATTATGTTTCTAATTGTATAGCTTAAACCTCATTAATTGAACCAAAAAATTCCTTGTACTTATCCATACCTCCTTGGGTGTAATGTACTCCTCAATATCAAAGAATAAAATATCAAAATTATGCATAGAAATCAATCCCATAGCCTCATTAGACTTCTTGTAAGAAAATATCTTCCAAAGTAGCTTACAAACCCTTAAACCAAACTAACAAATTGTATTTTTACCTTCCATGTGTGATAATTATGAAGAATGAATACTTCAAAACTTGATCCAGCAATTAGGGAAACAACTACCAAGAGAGAGAAATAGACAAGATACTGAAGAAATATTATGTGAAACCTTCCAAAATTTAATCAATATTGAAAATGTCCCCCTCCCCTTTCCACTGCCCCTTCCCCCGCCCGCTCCAAACAAAACTTCTTCAGGAGACATGTCTAGGTAAGTTGTGACTATTCCACCTTTGCAAAAACTAAATAAAATATATCCAAGACTAATCTAGAAAAAAGTGCATGTACAATATGACAGACTCCAAAACAGGCCTAGAATTTGATGATCATATTGGCCATTTTTCCACTTTTGAGCCGTATATGACAAGCAGACCATATAGATTAACAAACTATTTTTTTATAAAACTATCAATATGACACTTAAACTTATTAATAAACCATCAAAATTTATTATAGACAATAAAGCATTTTATTTAATACTATAAATATGTATTATTTTATAATATATATGTTTCTATTTTGTTTATTATATATCTATATTAATTTTAGAATCTTTTTAAAACATAATATATGTATTTTAGAAACTTACTTTACCAATTTAAATAATTAGTATGCAATAAACATATTTTTATATTATTTATTATATGTTTATATTAATTTAAAATCTTTTTAAAATAAAGTATACAAAATTATAAACTTTCTTAATTAATTTGATATTTTTGCATATATTACTAATCTATAATATTTTTCTAATTTTTTATTCTTTTTCATCACACATGAAAGTTTCTATATTATTCATTGTATATTATTATTGATTTAGAATCTTTTCTAAATAAAAAAAATATGAATTTAGAAACTTGTTCAGAAAATTTCAGATTTTTGCATATATTAGTAATTTATTCTTATTTTCTAATTTTAAAATATTTATATCTATATAAGAAATCCATATCACCAAGAATTTTCATTTCTTATTAATAGACAATTACATCTTAAATTAATTAGTTTTAACTATAATAATACATGTTTAAAATAGTATTTAGATTATTTGCACTAAGAATGAAATATTGATTATATATAATATATGTATTACTAATTATATTGATAAAATATTTAAATTTAAAATAATAAGATTACATCGAGCAAAAAAAAATTTGCAAAAATCTCACCCCCTAGCGTTGGCACTTGGTTACCAATAGGACCACGCCGGTCCCATGCCCCACTCAAAAAATATCACTGGGCTGAGCACATAACCATAGATTATGAACATGGGCCAAATAATTTTAAATGGTAAAATAAAATAAAATTTTAAAACATCGACTATTGTATCAATCGATGAATTTCTTCCATATGTTGATGTATTGCTCACATAAGGAAGGACTACAAAATTATGCAGAGAGTGTGCAATCACTTTGTCAACACCCAAAATATGGTAGAAAAGATATTAATGCTTACGAATATTCATCTACACCTGCCAACATGCAATATTGATGTGAACAAATCGTATATTCATAAGATATTATTGTATTGTATGAATGAAAATAAAGATGGAGGGATGAAAAAACCTCTAAGGTCTTGGGCCAAAAAATGTCTCCAAATTTGTTGATTCAATAGTCAATCTTTAATTTTTTTTCCTTTCGAATGGAATGGCAGAATCTATTTTGTTCTAAAGTGCTACAAAAATTCAGCTATCTTTTACATCTAGCAACAACCTGCCAACATCACGCATTTGTATATCTAGATTCACAAGTTTGATTTGAACAAAATAAAAGGAAAAACTAAATTTCTTCAACACCTAAACTTAATGGTGAGTTCAAATTTGTTCCAATGTTCTCTAAAATTAACATGAAATAAAAATAGTAAATATAATGTTCTTTTCAAAAAAAAAAAAATTATATTATCATATGATTCAAAAGAAAAGAGTACTAAAATTTACTAGATTCACTCGGAAATATCTTTTCTATAAATAGCTATTTCCTCAAATCTAAGAAGGTTTTTGCAAGGACAAAGCTCCATTGCCACGTAAAAGCTAAATATTAGCTCATCATACTAGGATTACTTGCAAAAACAAAGATGACCTTCTACAAGAGAGTATTCAAGATATGAACTTGCTTGATATTAATATCTATGAAATATGTTACAAAGTGTAGGATTAGACAAGACAATGGCATGTGCCTTAATCATATAACACAAGACAACTAACTTAACTAATATTAAATGACCTAGTACACAAAGTAAATAAAAGCCAAAAGATAAGAGATGGTCTAATTGACAAAAAAGACTTTTAGAAAGACTCCTAGGATCTAAGTTAATTGAACATGTGAATAAGACCCACTAATAAATTAGTTAGGGGAATGCCTTATTTACACCAACATTATATGCACTTCCACATTTCCCTCAAGCATTTCTTTTCAACACATCTATTTTTTGCAAAAACATCTACTTATGAATGGAGTCAAATTGACCTATTAAACTTCTCACACCCTTTAATTATCATGAGTCAAAAATCGATATTCAACTTATGCTAGACATAGAGGCATGTATATGGTAACTATGGGTACTTAAAAAAACCATATACTGCTAAATATAAAGAAAAATTGGTTTAACAAACATGGTAAAGTCTTTTTTTAAAATATAATACTCCTAAATATAAAGAAAAATGGTTTAAAAAACATGATAAAGCCTTTTAAAAAAACATAATACTCTTAAATATGAAGATAAATGGTTTAAAAAATGTGATAAAGCCTTTAATTTTTGTGTCAGTCTATCTCCAAAAGTACTATTTCATGTAGTAACCTTGAAAACGCCAAATGATTTTTTTGCTAGCCTTAAAAAAATTAGGAAAGTAGATGAACTAAGAAGTAATAACTTAGAACATAAATACATTAGCTTTAGTCAAAGTATTTTTGACACTTTGGATTATTACTTCACTAAATTCAAATCGTTAAGGTTGTGACTAAAAGAATGGGGTGTAGAGAAAAAGGAGTATCAACTCATGCTTTCTATCCTTACTAGATTAATTTTTTATTACTCAAAATTTGTCTCTAATGTTTACTCCACCAAAAGGGTTCTTGTATCCATGTGTAAAATGTCATCCTTAGATGACTTCACAATAGACTTGACTAGAAAGAAAGACAAATTGAAAAGATGGACACCATAATGTCTTATAAACATCATGCCCTTGTTTCTAGAAATGAGAAACAATGGGCTTTAATAATAAAGGGGAGAAACAAATTTATAAAAATAATAAGGAAACCAAGGATGGTCAAATATCTCAACCCTCCAATAATCACACTTAAACTTTTTCAAATCAATGAAAACCCAAGAAATAAAAGGTCAAGTGTGCTTATTGCAAGAAACTTATGCATGATGAAATATATTAACCACTTCACATATCTTCTTGAGAAGAACAATATAGGGGTCCATATATCTATCATAGAGTCCTCATCAACCCCATATACTTCCAAGGGGGAGAGAGAAATATAAGGTCAAATCACTTGTTGCACCTATCATCTTTGATCCTGACTTAAGAGCTTCCCATTACATGGCTTCTTCATTAGGTTTTTTCTCATCATTACAACCTGCAAATGCATCTAAATCTTGATGGATAATAATAACTAAATGAGTGTTTTTCATTCTTGAATTATCCAAAAATATTGTTTCCAAAAATTACATTATAATTGGTAGGTTAGGGAAAACTCATTGATTCACATCAAATTTGGTGACTATTTGACATATATAAAGTAGATATGTTGTTGTTGGAAAAGTTGATAATTTCTCCCATCTTTGCATCTTCTCACAAATTGATCTTGATGAATTTCTCTCTAAGATTCAAACTCTTACACCTACAATGGATAGTTCATTCAAGGCTCAACATGGTCACTTTAATCTTCATGTTCTTAGAACAAAATTAATATCTCCTCAACCATCACCTATTTCTACTTCATAGTTTTGTATTTCTCCTTTGAGAACTTCCAATGATTTCTTAAAATAAGATACCAATATCAAGATTTTAGATCATTGGAACACATTTATACTAATCATCTCTTTCTTTTTTGTAGAGTCTCACATTCTAGATCTTGATGATAGTTTAGAGGAAGCATTTTCTCTTTGATGGCAGTTCTTGTGCTAATATAAAGTTTGGAGAGGCTTCACTAAGGACTTCCAAAGATTCTTCATAATATAACTTGATGTGGGATTTGGATTTTAGCCACATGGCATGTATTGAAATTCTTCATGTCACTTCTTCTGATCCTACTCTTCATCAATTTTGAAAGGACTTTGAAAATTCAATTATTTCAATTAGGTTTGGAACACCTTAATTGGCCATGACTCATTTCAAAATAAGCATGGGGAAACATGAGAAAGTTTCAAATCCATATATCTTAATTCCATCAATACATATTACTTGAGTGATAATTTTATAGTTTGATGGCTCAAGGTTTCTATTTTCTGAAAGGAAGAAGCATATTTTTTTGTAGAGGAACCAACTATAGCTTTCACCATGCGACATTTGATATTGACTTTAGTAATCATCTTTATGGAGGCACACATGGCCCTATCTTACTAAGAAGAACTACTATCATCTTTGAGTGCCTTTTTATGTTGTGTTTGGTGCACTTTTGAATGTTTTTTATCTTTTGGAGGGAACTTGTTTACCACATAATTTTCTTCCTTTCTCCACTTTATTAGAGATTGCATTGTACATGATTTCTCATTTTACTTATTAATTAATTATGCATGTATTCTATAGTTGGCACTAAATCATCTCAGGTGGCCACGTGGTGACTTGGAGAGTTGGTCGTATTCTTCCAAGCTATGTGACATGTCATCTTTCTATCTTGGAACAAAAAAATCACCACCATTATTATGACAATAGAATTATTATATGACCCAACCACTTCCACTATATGTATAGACTATTCATAATATTAGGTACTCTCTCTCTCTCTCTCTCTCTCTCTCTCTCTCTCTCTCTCTCTCTCTCTCTCTCTCTCATCCTTGTCCTATCAATTACTAATGTTCAAACCTTATATTACTATTTTGTTGAAAATAAGCCACACCCTTTTGCATTCTCTCTTTTGGGGAGGTGGGTTTTTTTACTTTATCCATTTGTAAGAGACTTTTAAACATGGGAAAAAATCCCTCTCCAAAAGAGAGAATGCAAGTATGATGTAAAACCTTCAAAATATAAATCATTACTAAAAATAAAGGCCCCCCAACACCTCCACCCTACCATCACAAAAGAGAACTTCTTAAAGAGACAATATTTCCAATATCAATTTGTGCCATCCTATAAAGTTTTCACCTATGGTTAAATTCTTTATTAGGCCCTATTTTGGTGATTTAGAGATTGCATGTCCATTATGCTTGATCTAGAAACCTAGCTCCTTTTCTTCTAGAATCTTCTCTTTGTTTTTGACTCCCCTTTGATATTTGGTTCCATTTTCCCAAGTATAGGAAACCTAGGTGACCTATACCCCAATATTTGCGCCCAATTTTGAATAGGTGGCATGTTATGATGCTTTAGTGATATTTCCAAATCTACAGTCATCTTGTCGTAGTTTTAAATCATGAAATATTGTGTGAGGTAGATAAGTAGCCCATCTCTCCTCATTTTGGTAAACACAAGCAAGAATTGAAGAACCATAATCAGATTTTATGTTCTCTATTACAATTTCTCTTTTAAGTGTTCAAGTTCAAGTTTCAAGCATTTTCAAGAATCCTAAAGATTTTTTAAGGAAAATGTTCTCCATTGTAGCAAGCTTCTCTCCCATAATGGCCAAGTAAAGGAGTTCTCAATCAACAAAGAAGATTATTTTTTCCACTTACATGTATTTAATTCATCCATTCTTTAAGGAAATATTTAACAAGCATAGCAACATTGAAGATATTGGAGTGGCATTCAAAGATCCATGCATTTGTGAAAGGCATCCTTGATTCCTTCCTACTTTCCAAGGTTTTATAGCTACTATCAAGAAACATACAAGCATCTTCATGAATATGTATAATCTCAATATCTGTTCATGAAGGTATATAATTTACAAGGTAGATCTAATATTTACCTATATAGTTTAATCATGCTTTAATTTATGAAATTTTATTTCAATTTCAAGGTTAATTCCTAAACAGGTTTTGATTAATGAAAATCCATTTCAACCCAAAAATTTCTCATTTTTTGTGTGTGCAAGAACAAGTGATGAAGTTGTTGCCACAACTTTGGAAAGTGCAAAGATCCAATGGATGATCTTTGAAAGTTTCACAAAAAAGTGCAAGGTACATGATGACTAGGAAACCTATACCCTCCAAAACAACTCCAAATTAAAATTCCAAGTCAATACTACAGCATGGTTTCCTTTTTTGTTCATTACAAGTTTCTATCTGATTTATGTTTATCCATTTCTATTGAAAGTTTTTATTTAGCCTATTTCATCTTACATCTTGCATTATTCAATCATATTCCTTCCAACCCATCTCATTTTAATTATAATAACAAAGGCTCATTACATCCACTTAGTACTTAATTCCTACTTGATCCTATTAGGTAATTTTCCTTTTGATTGTACAATTAGAGAAAGGTGGATCTCACCCTCAACTATACCTATCTAGCTATCCATTCCATCCTCTTTTTTTCTTATTGTATGAATAGTTGTAAAAGAGGAATCAATGCAAATAGGTAGATAAATCACCTCCCTTTTCCACAATTACAGGTTTGGAAGGAAGATGCACCCAATAGGTCTTGGACTAACCACTAATGTTCCCCTTTGAGATTCATGACATGGCTTAACTGCCTCTTGTGTTCTATAATTCTAGTGGTTGTATCGGACATTGATAGGTCGATCTTTTGGTGCAATGACAACTACCACTCTAACAAGTGGTATCATAGCTTGGTCACAAGTTCAAATCTACTTGGGTAACACTGAGGGGGGGATTGTTGGACTAACCACCAATGTTCCCCTTCGAGATTTGTGACATGGCTTAACTGCCTCTTGTGTTCTATAAGTCTAGTGGTTGTATTGAGCATTGATAGGTCAATATTTTGGTGCAACATCAACCACCACTCTAACAATAGGCTAAAGAGAAGAATAAAGCACTAATAGGGGAAATGATCTTTCACTAAAATGAATTTCATAGGAGAAATTAGAATGATAAAATGGATGCAATTAAAGTGTTTTAGATGCCAATTATATAAAGCTACAGAAAACTATAAATGATAGAGAAATGAACTGAGATTGAGCATAAAGTTGTAGATCTAGAAATCGGAGTAGGGGATGGGCCTATGGTTAAAATTTGAGCATAAAATGGCAGGGACATGCTACCAATGGATTTTTGTGCCTGGAAATTCTGGTTGAAATTTTTTAAGGATTTCTAAGTGTATCTGATGTGTTCGATCTAGATCTGATGGCTCCACAACCTGTTCCTAGACACATAAAAATAGGGAAAAGGGTTGTGGAAAGGGGGTTGCCTTGATCAAACTCCTATTTATGAATCATCCTTCAAAATAGATAGAAATTGTATAAAGGAAAGTATGTAAAAAGGTAAATGGTAGATTTACTTTTCATAAACCCTCATGGACGGATGTAGAAATATCTTATAACCATGAAGATGCTCAAATGTGCTTGGAATACAACAAGTTGACCTTGGAATGAGATGTATAATTAAATATTCCCTCACAAATGAATGGATTTATGATTCCCACTCCTAGATATTGAATGTTTGTATTCTTGAAAATGCTTGCAAATAAGGAGAGAGAAGAAAGAATGGATGTTGAATCTTCTTTCTTGATTAAGAATTTATCTACTTAGTCATCATGGGAGAGAAACTTTCAATTGGAGAAGCTTTCCTTTGACTTGATAGATCTTGAAGAAAATGAAAACTTGGAGATCTTGAGTTGGGATGCTTGCCTTCAAATCTTAAATCCAAATGCACTTTCTTGGTTGAAAATTTGATTTCTTGATTGCCAAAATGCTTTCATTTAGGTATGATACGCAAAATGAGGAGAAAAGATTCCCTTTTATAATTTACACCCTCATTTTAGGACTCAAATTTGATCCAGGCTAACCACAATCAAGAAATCCTGCTAATACCCCAACATTAGGCCCCAGGCAAATTTTTGACCCAAAATGTTTGGAAGAATACACCAATGACAACCTATCCCAAGGACAGACCACTAATGGAATCCTCTACCTTTGGAAATGATCTCATAATTATAGGGGATGTCAAGATGGAAGAAAGGAAGTGGGGGGAGAAAACATAGGTTGCTAGGATCAAGCATAACAGGCATTTTGACCTCAAATTTTCCAAATTAGGGGCTAATAGGTCCTAGTAAGTATCACATAGTGAGTTCTAACCTTTTAGGACTATGCATTAAGCCTCCACTTTAGTGAGAGTATGAGACAACCCCATGTTCATGGTAAAGTAGATCAATGCATAAGAACAATCTTCTCAAAGTCAAGGAGACAAAGAAACATCAAACCCCCAAGTGACTCAAGTCTTCATCAAATGAAAAACTAAGATAAGAGAGGAATCTCTGGGGGGGGAGAGAGAGAGAGAGAGAGAGAGAGAGAGAGAGAGAGAGAGAGAGAGAATACCCCAAATGAATATCGATGAAGCTTCAGGAACCACAACAATTGAAGAGCCAAACATTTAAAATAACATGGAGGATACGAGGGCTACAAAAGATGAGATCCAAGAGGTTAATCCAAAAGATAATACAAATATAGACAACAATGCAAGTACATCTTTGAATGAACCTTTTAATGATGCAGAAAATGTGACAAGAAACATGACTCTAGGTACATCTTCAAATCCACCTTTGAATGATAGTGAAACTATGTTTATAGATCATAATACCCTTTATAGGGATTTACTACAAGCATATAGTAGTGTTGAAATTGATTCAGTTCCTAACATAGTTCTTGAAAGAGTTCATGGAAATGAAAATACCCATAGTTTTTTTTATAATGAAAACCCTTTTGTTGGTGTGAATGAAAATCCTCCTGAAGATGTTGAAATTGAAAACCTCTTGTTGTTGAAATTGAAAATCATTTTTTTGTTCAAAATGAAAATCCTTTAAATGTTGTTGACAATGAAAATGAAAATCCTTTCCTAGATGAAAATGAAAATCTTTTTCAATAAGGTGCAACCAAGAATTCTAACTGTGATGATGATATTGAAAAGTATTTTTTGAATATCGAAAGTAATGTTTTGGATGGTCTTCCTCATAAGCTATCTTGGAGGTAGATAAGCAAGTAGGCTAATAAAATATACAAAGAATTCTTTTATCAAAAAAAATTAGCATTTCAATGTCAACTTACGATGCATTAAATATTTGATTTAATATTGATTAATTAAACATGTACATATATAAAATTGAAACATTTTTTAAAAATAAAAAATAATAAACTCTAATCTATAAAACATGTACATAATCTAATATAATCTATCAAACATGTGTACATGTACCTAATCTATCTAAAATAATATAATCTAATCTATCAAATATCTACATGTAAAAAAAATCTAATCTATATCAAAAATAATATAATCTAACCTATCAAGTTCATGTACATGTAAAAAATAACGAGCATATATTTTATCTATTGTGTTCTAATGGGTCTTAAAATGTTATAATGGGATAAAATGTGTCATAATAGATCCTAATAGGTCCTACCTGGGGTCTTTAGGGGTCCTAAAGGGTCTTGATGGGTCCTAAGGGGTCCTAATGTGTAATAAGTGTCCTAAGGGGTCATTATTAGGTCCTAATTGGTACTAAGGGGTCCAAGGACCAATTAGGACCTGATTAGGACCCCTGAGGACACTTAATATGCATTAGGACCCCTTAGGACCCCTTATGTATCATAAGGATCCTAATATGTTTTAATAGGGCCTAAAGGGATGTAGTGTGTTCTAGAATGGGTCTAAAATTATAGTAATGGGTTCTAATGGGCCTTAAGGGGTTCCACAACCACTTAGGACCAATTAGGACCTAACGGGTCCTAATCGTGTCCTAATAGGTCATAATAGGTCGTAATCAAGTCCTAATTGGTCCTAATAGGTCCTAGGACCCCTTAGTACCTCCTAGGACACATTACGACACATTAAGGCCCATTAAAACATATTAGGTCCAATTAAGACCCATTAAATCACAATGGGTCCTAAGGGAACATAATGGGTCCTAGGAGGTCATAATGGATTCTAATGGGCCTTAAGGGGTTCTAATGGGTCCTAATAGGTCCTAATCAATTCCTAATTAGTCCTAACAGGTCCTAGGACCCCTTAGTACCTATTAGGACACATTACAACCCATTATAACTCATTACAACCCATTACAACCCATTACAACCCATTACAACCCATTACAACCCATTACAACACATTAAGACCCATTAAAACACAATGGGTTCTAAGGGAACAAAATAGGTCCTAAGGGGTTGTAAAGGGTCTCAAGTTATCATGTAATGGGTCCTAAACGTTCCTAATGGATCATAAGGGTTCCTAGGACCACTTAGGACCCATTATGAACCCTTATGATACATTAGGACCCATTAGTGTGTTCTACGATGGTTAATGTGTTCTACAGGGTCCTAATGGGTCCTAGGGTGTTCTAGTGCGACCTAATTTGTTCTAATGGGTCTTAATGTATCACAATGGTTCCTAATGTGTCCTAATAGATCTTAAGGGGTCCTAGGACACATTAATATTGATTACAACACATCAAGACTCATTAGAAAACATTAGGACCCATTAAAACATATTTGGACCATTATGATACATATAATGGGTCCTAAGAGGTCATAACATGTAATAAGTATCCTAAGGGGTCCTAATATGTGCTAATAGGTCTTAAGGGGTCCTAGTGCCACTTAGGCCCAATTAGGACTACATTAGGACCTCTTAGGATACTTATTATGCATTAGGACCTTGTATGATCCATTATGTATCATTTAAGGGTCCTAATATGTTTTAATGGATCGTAATGGGACCTAATGTGTTCTAATAGGTATCAATATGTCTTAATGGGTCCTAATGTATCTTGGTAGGTACTAAGGAGTCCTAGGACTAGTTACGACCAATTAGTTATCTATTAGGATCCCTTAGGACACTTATTATGCAATAGACCCATTATGTATAATAAGGGTTGTAAGGGGTTGTAAGGGGTTCTAATATGTACTAATGTGTCCTAATGGGTCTTAATGTGTCCTAATGGGTTGTAAGGGGTCCTAAGGGTTTCTAGGACCACTTAGGATCCATTAGGACCCCTTATGATACATTAGGATCACTTAGAACCCCTTAGGACCCATTAGTGTGTCCTAGACAATTAATGTATTCTAAGGGGTTTTAATGGGTCCTAAGGGGTCCCAATGGGTATTAAGGGTTACTAAGGGGTTCTCAAGGGTCACAAGACCCATTAATGAGTCCTAAGAGGTCGTAAATTATCTTAGGACACATTAGTGGGTTATAAGGGGTGCTAAATGGTCCTTTGACCCATTAGTGGGTCCTACAATCACTTAGGACCCCTTATCATATATAATGGGTCGTAAGGGATCCTAATGCATAGGAAGGGGTCATAAGACCCATTAATGAGTCCTAATATGTTTTAAATGGTATTAGGACACATTAATGGGTCATAAGAGTTTCTAAATGATCCTATGACCCATTAATGGGTCCTACGATCACTTAAGACCCATTATCATACATGATGGGTCTGAGGGAGTCCTAATGTGTAGTAAGGGGTCATAGGTCCCATTAATGATTCCTAAGGGGTCCTTAATGGTCCTAAAACTCATTAATGGGTCCTACTAAGTACCCCTTATGATACATAATGAGTCTTAATGGGTCCTACTTTTCATACTAAGGGGTTTTAAGATATAATAATAGGTAGATTGATGAACTACAACTGATTCAGAACCTAATTGAATATCTATGATTAGAGATCATTGAGTTGCTAATTAGATATGTAATATGATTAAATCAATAATATGTTGTCATTGATGTCAACTAGTTTGATAGCACTTATCTTGTAAGTTACAATACCTAAACATCTGTAGAAAAGGAGTAAGAGAGATGAAGAATAGAAATATCTACATGAGGAAGATGTATATGATAGATGAGGATAAGGAATACATTGGGTAACTTGTTGATGAGTCTATGACCTTATGTTATTGACTTGATTATGTTTCATTCATCTATGATGAGGAAAAGAGCTGAAAGACACAAGGTAGTGTGGTCGGTTGATGAAGCATCATAGTATACACCGAGCAGTGTAGTGTATACTGAGCATAGTATAAACTGAGCTTGTTTTCACTGACACATTTCTTTGTTAACCGAGCAGGAGAAAGGAACTAAATGATTAGTTTAGCCGTTAAGGATTGATGAGCTATAAAGTACATCAAAATCAAAGATGGAGATAATTTTTGTTATGAAGATCAACGGCTAGCATAATTCAATGAAGATCTAAAGGATGAAATCAAAATGTGTTACTGGCACATCAGTCGAGGAAGGTTTAAGCAAAAAAATGCACGAAGGAGAATAAGTGGAAAAATCTTATGGAGGAGAAGAAAATGGTTTACTTGTCTATTTAAGAAACTAGGGTTTCATTATGAAACTCATGCTGGAAGAAGGAGACTGTAGAATTATCACATGAACAAGCTTCATGTATGTCTAATCAAACTGGTTAAAGAGAACTGAACTGCAAAGTTTACCGAGCATCAGAAAGCTATTACCGAGTGACAGTAAGTCATTGATTATTTTTGATACAGAATTGATATATTGATCAGAGGATTTGAATGAGCCTAATATAGATCTGAACATCTACAATTGAAGTTGTATTGTAATCAGATCAACTGCTATTACATTTTAACCATTGTAAATAGAGAAATCTCTTAACAAAGTGGACTTGAAAGTCTTATATGTATCATTCATAGAATGAACATTGTTATCCTATCAACCCCATAGTGAATTCTGGTTGGATGATAACGGTTGGTCTAAAATCCTCTAACACGGTCACACCTCATAGTGTGTTTGTAACCTTTAACAGGGTTGGGTCTTCACCGACCTCGCTTCAAAAGAGTGAACATTTTTGGGTTGCCGGTCCTAGGTGGTTTTTCCCTTCACAGGGTTTCCACGTTAAATCTTTTGTGTTATGTGTTCATTGTGGTGATTGTTTGTTATCATACTTTACATATTGCATGTTGGATTTGATCGGTAATCATTATATGTTATTGAATGGTAATCGGTAAAAGCACAAACAGTATAGTATTTTATGTTACCAAGCTATAGAAGTTTAAGTAAATTGTTTTGGATTATACATTTTGATTTGGGACTGTGGATAACTGATTCACCCCTTCTCAGTTATTCTAACAATTGGTATCAGAGTTGTGGTTGCTTGGAATAGAGTTTTAAGGACTTCAACACAAAGGTCTCAAAATGTTTAAGAGGGAAGTGCCAAAGCTAAACAAGGATAACTTCACAATATGGCAAAGTCAGATGAAGCTACATATATCCAGAATTGGGAATTCTACCCTAGATCTGATGGAGAATGGATACCTTGCACCACCCACTGGTCCCTTAACCCTTGATCAACTAAGAGACAGGCATGAACATAATGTTACTATGATGGAGATTGTTGCTACCTATTTAGATGCTGAATTTGAAGACATCAAGGACTATACTACTGCTAAGTAGATGTGGGATAAACTAGCTCAAATTTATAGTGGTGATGTGAATGTCAAGAGAGCAAGAGAAGAAAGCTTAAGAGGAATATTCGATGACATGAAGATGAAAGAAGGTGAAAACATTGTGCAGTACATAAACAGAATAAAAGAGGTAGTTCATGCTATTAGAGCATCAGATGGAGTTATTGATGAAGACACTGTGGCAAGAAAAATTCTAAGGACCCTATTGCTTATCTATGCCATCAGAATATCTGCAATTCATGAAAATAGGTCAGCACCTAATAACACACTCACTCTTGATAATCTGATTGGAAAGCTTACAAAATTTGAACTGAACAATTATGATAATAGTGTTGTACTATCTATTGAATCCACTTTCATGACTTCTCTGAAGATTGGTAAGTCTAGTAGCAAAAATAATAAGGATGATAGTGATAGCAATACTGATGATGAGCTTGATGAGCTTGAAGCTCTTATGGCCAGAAGGTTACCTAAAGGAAAAGGAAGGTATAGAGCCAAGTTACGTCTAGCATGCTTTAACTGTAAAGAAGTAGGCCACATTGCTGCTAGATGTCCACACAAGAAAGATGATGATAGAACCAAAGACCGATCTGAAGGAAGCTATGGGAGAAGATACAATAGAGGCTATCGACACTACAACAGAGACAACTAAGACAATAATAATAAAGGCAAGAAGGTATGCTACATTGCTGAGGAAGAAGATATCATCGATACTGACACTAATGATGATGTGGAGGTAGTATTTGTGGCAATGAAGGATGATTCCAAAGAAGATGAAAGGTATGTAGAGACAACACTTATCTCTAAGGTTAATAAGAATGATACATGGATTATAGATAGTGGTTGTACACATCCCATGGTTGGTGATGAAGAAAAATTTGATTATCTTGAAGAATACAATGGAGGACCTATAAGAATGGGAAATGATGCACCCTATATGGTAAGAGGTAAAGGATCCCTAATGATAAATGATAGATTAAAATGTGAAAATGCTTATTGGGTAAGAGGATTAAACTATAATTTGTTAAGTGTGGCACAACTAAACAATTCAGGCCACCGAGTTTCTTTTGAGAGCAAAAAGGTGAAAATATTTGATGATGGAGGAAGACTTGTTGGAACTGGTACACAATCTAGAGGTAATCTATTTTATCTTGATAATTATTAGTCTTCTTTTTTATTGATGAAAGATGAAGATGCATGGTTGTGGTATAAAAGGTTATGTCATGTGAATTTTGATAACATGATTAAGATCAGTAAAAAGAAAAGAGTTAGAGGTCTTCCTAACTTGTCAAAGCCTAATCATGTTATGTATCATGAATGTCAGAAAGGTAAAATGATTAAATCTAGTTTCAAAAGCAAAGATTATTCAACAAAGAAGATACTTGAGTTAGTGCATACTGACCTATGTGGTCCTATGAGAACTCAGAGTTATTATGGAGACAAATATTTTATTCTTTTTGTTGATGATTATACTAGGTTGATGACTGTCATGTTCTTGAAAGAAAAATCTGAGGCATTCAAGATGTTCAAGTGGTATAAAGAAAAAGTAGAAAAAGAGACCGGTAAATAATTGAAATGCTTAAGATCTAATAGAGGAGGTGAATTTATCTCTAATGAATTTACTAATTTTTGTAATGAGCATAGTATTAAAAGATGGGTCTCCGGACAGAGGACACCCCAGCAGAATGGCATTGCTAAAAGGAGGAATAGGTCAATTATTGATTGCATAAGGACATTAATGATAGAAAAGAATGTTTCTCAAACATACTGGAGAGAAGCCGTTAGCACTGTTGTCTATGTGCTAAACTGGGTACAATTGAAGGACACTAATAAGACACCCTATGAGTTATGGTTTGGACACAAACCCACTGTAAGTTATTTCAAAATTTTTGGAAGAAAATGTTTTATTCTGAAAGATGAAAGAAATGGAAAGTTTGACTCAAAAGGTGATGAAGGGATATTTCTAGGATATTCTAGTAAAAGTAAAGCATACAAGTGTCTGAACAGAGTTACTAATAAAATGATTGAAAGTACTAATGTTCAAGTTAATGAGTTTGATGATAAGAATGTAGAGGAAAGTAGAAAGGAACCGGAAGACTGTGGTAGATTCACTTACATTGAACAACCTAAGTATCTACTGAAGCCACAGACAATGACAACCGGTCAGCAGGAAAACAATACCGAGGAACAGGAAAAAGAAACTGATGAGCAGGAAGGACCTACCGAGCAAGAAAATGAACCTACATACGATGAACAAGAAAGAAGAAATCAGATATTGGCAATTTTTTTCAAAAGACATCATCCTGAGACACAAATCATTGAGATAGACAAGCTGGCATGAAAACAAGGAGTAAGACAAGACAAGGTACATGTCTAGTTTGTGAATATGAACCGAAGAATGTAAAATTTGCATTAGAAAATGATGAATGGGTTAATGCAATGAAAGAGGAAATAGAACAGATAGAGAAGAACAAAACCTAAACCTTAGTACCTAGACCTAAAGATAATAATGTTATCGGTACTAAGTGGATATTCAGAAACAAGCAAAATGAGAATGGAGAGGTAACAAGGAATAAAGCTAGATTGGTATGCAAAGGATATGCACAGGAAGAAGGAATAGATTATGGTGAAACATTTGCACCTATTGCTAGATTAGAAGGAGTCAGAATGTTACTAGCATATGCTACACACAAAAATTTCAAAGTTTACCAAATGGATGTCAAGTCAGCATTTTTGAATGGAATACTTGAAGAAGAAGTCTACATAGAATAGCTTGAAGGGTTCATTGATCCAGAAAAGAAAGATATGGTATGTAGATTACATAAAGCTTTATATGGTTTGAAGCAAGCACCAAGAGCCTGGTATGAAAGGTTGCATACTTATTTGTTAAGTATTGGATTTGTTAGAACAAGTGAAAACATCAATTTGTATATGAAAGGAGATACTGATGATACTATTCTTATTGCTGAAATATTTGTGGATGACATTATTTTTGGAGGACAAGATCAAATCTGTAAGTCATTTGCTGATGAAATGAGAAGTGAATTTGAAATGTCTATGTTCAGAGAGATTAAGTTCTTTCTAGGACTACAAGTGATTCAACAAAATGATGGGATATTCATCACACAATCTAAATATATCAAGGAAGTATTGAAGACATTTGGCATAGAAGATGCTAAACCTATGGGAACACCATGGCTACTAGATGAAACTGACTAAGGAATATGAAACTACAGAGGTGAACCAGACACTGTACCGATCTATGATTGGTAAGTTAATGTATGTAGTGCATAGTAGACCAGACATAGCACATGTTGTGGGAATTGTTGCAAGATTTTATGCAAACCCTAGAGATTCACACATGGTTGCTACAAAGAGAATCTTAAGATACCTGAAGAAAATAGAAGATTATGGATTATGGTATCCTAAGGAAGGAAAATTTGAACTCAAAGTCTATACCAACGCTAATTGGGCTGGAAATGTGGATGACAGAAAAAGTACCACCGGAGGAGCATTTTTCTTTGGTGAAAGACTTGTTACATGGACAAGTAAGAAGTAGGCTTGCATTTCTCAGTCTACAGCCAAAGTAGAGTATGTTGCTGCTGCTACAAATTGTTCAAATATTGCATATATTAAACAAGTTCTGGAAGGTATGAATGAGGTAATCACTGAGCTAGTGATTATATGTTGTGATAACACAAGTGCAATAAACATTTCAAAGAATCTAGTGATGCACTCTAAAACAAAGCATATATCTATTAAGTATCACTACTTGAGAGAATAAGTATAGGAGAAGCAAGTTAAGCTAGAATTTTTTACATCTAAAGAACAACTTGCAAACATATTTACAAAGCCTCTACCAAAGGATACATTTGAATACTTGAGGACTAGACTTGGGGTTTGTCCCCTGTCTATCGGTCACTAATGTGATCTGGATGTTGCAATAGCCTAATCTTATCAGAAGAGCATACATTTTGATGCAGCATAGTTCAGACTTTGGATCATGTCTAAGGTTTTGAAAATTTTGGAGAACTGGAACAGATTGGCATATTAGTAAACAAAGATACAGAGTATGCACTGGACAACGAAGAGTTACATGGCTACTACAGAGATGTATGTTTATTTGTTTCTTTGGTATTATTGTCCAAGGGAGAGATAAACAATATGAAACAATATGCACCGATGAGAACACTGAAACATCTATCTAAGGGAGAGACAAACTAAAAGAAAGGGAGAGCACTGAAGATCAATTACTGAGAACAGAAGAAGGAATTCGAGAGCTAAAAAGGATCATATCTACAGAATGTCAAAGTTGCATTGGTAATCTTGTTGAGTAACGTAGTGATTAAACATATTAATCTAGGGAGAGCTTGTACAACATTTGTTCACAGAGTTGTAGAATACATGTTTGGTATGTGTATGGTATATTTCATATTACTTGAGTTTCCATCAATGCCAAAGGGAGAGATTGATGAACTACAACTAATTTAGAACCTAATTGAAGATCTGTGATTAGAGATCACTGAGTTGCTGATTAGATATGTAATATGATTAAATCAGTAATATGTTGTCATTGATGTCAACTAGTTTGACAACACTTATCTTGTAAGTTACAATACCTAAACATCTGTAGAAAATGAGTAAGAGAGATGAAGAATAGAAATATCTACATGAGGAAGATGTATATGATAGATGAGGATAAGGAATACATTGGGTAACTTTTTGATGAGTCTATGGCCTTATGTTATTGACTTGATTATGTTTCATTCATCTACGATGAGAAAAAGAGTTGAAAGACACAAGGAAGTGTGGTCGGTTGATGAAGCATCACAGTATACACCGATTAGTGTAGTGTATACCGAGTACAGTATAAATTGAGCTTATGTTCACCGACACATTTCTTTGTTAACCAAGCAGGAGAAAAGAACTAAATGATTAGTTTAGCCATTAAGGATTGATGAGCTATAAAGTACATCGAAATCAAAGATGGAGATAATGTTTGTTATGAAGATAAATGGCTAGCATAATTCAATGAAGCTCTAAAGGATGAAATCAAAATGTGTTACTGGCACATCAGCCAAGGAAGGTTTAAGCAGCAAAATGGATGAAGGAGAATAAGCAGCAAAATCTTATGGAGGAGAAGAAAATGGTTTACTCAAGTCTATTTAAGAGACTAGGGTTTCATTATGAAACTCATGCCAGAAGAAGGAGACTGCAAAATTATCACATGAACAAGCTTCATGTATGCCTGATCAAACTGGTTAAAGAGAACCGAACTATAGAGTTTACCGAGTGTCAGAAAGCTATTACTGAGCGATAGTAAGTCATTGATTATTGTTGATACAGAATTGATATATTGATCAAAGGATTTGAATGAGCCTAATATAGATCTGAACATCTACAATTCAAGTAGTATTGTAATCAGATCGACTGTTGTTACATTTTAACCATTGTAAACAGAGAATTCTCTTAATAGAGTGGACTTAAAATTCTTATATGTATCATTCATAGAATGAACATTGTTATCCTGTCAACCCCATAGTGAATGTTGGTTGGACAATAATGGTTGGTCTAAAATCTTCTAACAAGGTCACACCTCACAGTGTGTTTGTAACCTTTAACAGGGTTGGGTCTTCACCGACCTCACTTCAGAAGAGTGAACATTTTTTGGTTGCTAGTCCCGGGTGGTTTTTCCCTACACAGGGTTTCCATGTTAAATATTTTATGTTATGTGTTCATTATGGTAATTTTTTTTTATCATACTTTACATATTGCATGTTGGATTTGATCAGTAATCATTATATATTATTGACTGGTAATCGGTAAAAGCACAAACAGTATAGTATTTTATGTTACCGAGCTGTAGAAGTTTAAGTAAATTGTTTTGGATTATACATTTTGATTTGGGACTATGGATAACTAATTCACCCCCCTCTCAGTTATTCTAACATAGGTAAGGGGTCCTATTGCATACTAAGAGGTCCTAAGACACATTAATAGTTCCTAAGGGGGTCTAAATTCTCCTATGACCAATTAATGGGTCCTACAATCTCTTAGGATCCTTTCTCATAGAGAATGGGTCCTAATGGGTACTAAGGGCTTCTAGGAAACATTAATGAGTCCTAAGGGATCATAAATAGTCCTAAGGGTTCCTAATACATTCTATGGGTTTATAAGGGTCCTAAATGGTCCTATGACCCATTAGTACCCCTTATGATACATGGAATGTCCTAAAGGGTCTTAATGTGTACTAAAGGGTCCTAAGGGGTGATCAGACCTATCAATGAGTCCTAGCACCCCTTATGACCCCTTATGATACATTATGGGTATAGAGTGGTCCTAATGTGTATTAAGAGACCCTAAGGGGTACTAAGGGGTCCTGATGTATATTAAGGGGTACTAATGTGTACTAAGAATTCATTAATGGTTGTAGGATATATAATGAGAGCTAAGCTAGGGTCCTAGAATACATTATGGGCCCTAAAGGGATAGCAAGAGGTGGATACGTTAATGGGTTCTAAAGGGTCATAGTTGTTGAATAAGGAGTACTAACATGGGTCCTAGGATGCATAATAGGTCATAAGGAGCCTTAAATACATAATAAGTCCTAAAAAATGGTAATTATGAATTGTACGGTCGTAAATGATATTAGGACACATACCTAATTCCAACTATATAGACCCTCTAGAGCCTCTAGGAAATAAACTTTGTATCTTTAGATCTAATGATTGGTTTAATTTGGGTTATGTTTCTTCAAAACGTATATAGGAATTTAATTCCAGGTGTTAAGTTTCTATACTATTTTTATAGTAAGTTATTGGTTTACGGTTTCTATATTTAAAATTATTTGTTTTTAGGGCTTCCACTGCAGGAGTTATTTGTTTAGGGTTTCAATTGTGAGATTTATTTAGGATTATGATCCCAAGTTTTCAGTTTGGTTTGTATTTTAGGTTGTTAATTTTATTTTTTAAATTATTTCATCTTGTGTACATACATGCAATTTTTACATTTTCAGGAAAAAATTGATAAAAAATTACATCTATATACATGAAAAAAAAAATTGCATTTCTACAATAAAAAATATGAAAAAACCATTTTTTTCACATTTGTACAATATAAATATATGAAAAAACTAAATGCATTAAAAGACCTTTTTTCAAAATTCTACAATAAAAAATAAAAAACTTTAACATACAAATTCATTTTTCATAATAAAAATTAAAAAATACTAATATAAATTGATAAAATCTACTAAAAACAATGAAAAATAACAGTAAAAATGAAAAAAGAAAAAAAAGGGCCTACCTAGAGGGGTTTCTAATCAAAGAGGACATGAGGTAGAGCTCTTCAACCAAGGTGACATTGGTGAAAAATGTGTAACGCCAATTTAAAAATAAATAAATAAATAGGCTTACGAATTGGGCCCCATTCCATACGTCACCCCATTTTGAAACGGGGTGATGTTTATGGTGGGCCCCCGTTTCTAAGCAGGGTCCCATTTTTTGAAAAAATGGTTTGAGGTCCTGTAGCCAACGTGATCCCATTTAAATTTAGGCTCAAGATCCTGAATCATAGCGTCACCCCATCTTTTGGAAGCGCGACCTTTTTTCTAAAAATCCATTTTTACAAAATTGGCTAAGCATAAAACTTCCACAAAAACTGGACTCATCTTCTTGCTTTTACCAAATAGGCTCAAGAGGAGATTCAAGCACTAATTGAGGACTATGATCCTTTTCTGAAATGAATGTGATTGGAGAAATAAGAATGATAAAATGGATGCAATTAAAGTGTTTTAGATACAATTATATGAATGTAGTAAATAACAAACAAAAATGAACTAAGATTGAGAAGAAAGGTGCAGATCTGGAAAGAAAATAAGAGGACTAGCCGATAGTTAAAATCTAAGAAAAACATGGTAGGGATGGGCCAAAATTCATCCTATACCTAGGGACAGGCCACCAATGGCATTCAATACCTGCCTAAAATTTTTTGAATTCTAACTATATCCAATCTATTTGATCCTGATCTAGTGGCTCTGCAACCAGTTCTTGCACACAAAAAAATGGGGAAAAGGTTGTGGATAGGAGTTTGCCTTGGTCAAACCCTTGTTTAGGAATCAACCTTGAAAATAGATATAAATTTCATAACTAAAAGTATGTAAAAAGGAAAATGGTAGATTTACCTTGCATAAACTCTCGTGGATGGATATAGAAATCACTCATACCCATGAAGATGTTTGAATGTTCTTGGAATCCAAAGATTTGACCTTGGAATGAGATGTAGAATCAAGTATTCCCTCACAAATTCATTGATCTACAATTGCCACTCCTAGATCTTGAATGTTTGTATACTTGAAAACACTTTCAAAGGAGAGAGAAGAAATAATGGATGATGAATCTTATTTCTTGATTGATAATTCCTCTACTTGGCCATTATGAGATAGAAACTTACTTCAATTGGAGAAGATTACCTTTGACTTGATAGATATTGAAGAAAATAAAGACTTGGAGATCTTAAATTAGGATGCTTTCCTTCAAATCTTGAATTCAAATGCACTTTCTTTCTTGAAAATTTGATTACTTGATTTCCAAAATGCTTGCACTTAGTTATGATATGAAAAATGAGGAGAGAAGAGGTCATTTTATACTTTATGCCCTCATTTCAAAATTCAAATTTGATCCAAGCCGACCACAAATCAAGAAATCCCACTAATACCACAACATCAAGCCTTGGGCAAATTTTAGGCCCAAAATGTCTAGGACAGGATGCCAATGGTGGCTTATCCCAAGGATAGGCTACCAATGGTGGCCTATACCTTGGGAAATGACCGTAAAATTATAGGGGATGTAAAGATGCAAGAAAGGAAGCAAGGGGACAAAATATAGGTTTCTAGGATCAATCATAATAGGAATTCTAACCTCGAAATTACTAAAATAGGGGCTAATAGATCCTAGTAAGTATCCCATACTGAGTGCTAACTTTTTAGAAATATACATTGTAAATTTTGGTGATCCTAACTAATAACATTTCCATTCTAATTTTTTTGTTATATCCTCTTTGCATTCATTGTCATTTGATAGTTAGATGTGATATTCATTGATTTCATGTGCAATTATGTTTATTAGTTCTATTTATGTTGCATAAATTTAATGAGTGTTGACATGTTTCTTTCAAATTTCATTATTTCATTTGTTACATATATATTTCCTTTCTTTCCTTATGCATGAATGTTATAACATTGAGTCCTACCTATGGTATTCCAGTTAGGAGAAGCTATAGACTTATGGGTTTGTTTGATCATGAGTCCTCTTTGTTTCCTACAGATCTTGATGATACATGTATGCCTACTAATGATATTCCTACTATTGTTAGAAACCATTCTTCCCATTCTTTTCATGATGAACGTGAAACCTTAAGAGTGCCTCTTATCAAAGTACAAAATTTATCTAAAGACTTTGAAAAATTTGACCAATGGTTACGTCAAGAGCGTTCTAATATGCATCCCATTAGTAATAATGAAGAAGATAATTTGCAATGATGAACATGGTGTTGATTTCTTGCATACTATTTCACAACTCATTGATAACAATGTTAAACCCGTTAAAGAGTGTACTCAAGAACTTGGTTCAACTCAACCTCCTGCTAGTGTTGAAACTTCTATTCATATTCCTACTTCATTACCTAGTGTTTCTACATATGCACCACCTCATGAATACATCCATTTCAAACATCAATCCTACACATGTTACTCTTGGAAGAATTCCTAATTCTATTGTTCCTCCTCCTTCAAGTGTTTCATGTGTTTCCCAACCTTCATCCATCCCTACCTACAACAATGTTCCATTTTCATATTCAAATGTTCCATCCATTTCCCATAATGGTCCAAACCTTTCACACATGTCCCATACCAACCTTTCCAATAAATGCACTATCAATAGTCTTTTCTCAAACCATTTCATCCTTGCAACAAGAAATTGCCTCCATCACTTAATCCAAATTTAACATTTCAACATGTGAAATTACTAGTCCTTTGTCCTTGGACATCATTTGTGTTGCTATCACTCAACATATGGAAATATCTCATGTGGAGACTTAAACTGGTAAAGGTGATTACTTGACTTGTGTGAAAACATTTCAAACATTGTGGAGTGGCCTCTCATGATCATATATTCATGGCTAAATTGTTTACTAGTGTTAGCGTGAATGTTGATGATATTCCTATGGGGGAGTATCCTAGTAGTGTTGGAGATATGTTACAGTGAATATTGTGTGTTTCATTTATGATAGAGTTTTTCATTGATGTCAACATATGATACTAATTGGTTGTTCAGAATCTTGTAGATAGGTTGCAGAGATTTGTATGGACACCATACAAAGAATTAGCATGTGCAAACTTAGATACATAATCCACATACTATTTTAAGTGACTATCTATGATCGCACATGCTTATGAATTGATCTGACAAAGTTATGGTTGATTTACTAATGAATGGTTTTTAGGAGACATAAACTGTGGTTTTCACAGAGTTGGTGATGTAGTACAAGTAAGGAGGATCCAATTAAGGATAGTCCAAACATGCAACCAAGACACCAAAAATGTGGAATAGCACAACAAGATAATGTTTCAACAAAATTTTCATTAACATTCTTGACAGTAAGGCCTTCCGAGTTAGGGCCAAATATAATCTCAAAGTATTTCTACAATCTCTTAGCTAGTCCAGCTCTGAAACAAATCAGCAACTAATGGAAACCCTAAGGTAGATCTGAACTTGAGCTCACAAGCCTCCAAGAAATCTCCTTGTCTCCAAGCATGCAAACCACTAGCTCTACTATTACAACTATCAGATAATAATCTGATCTTCAAGATCTCGCAGGATCCAAGTCTATCCTTCTATCAGTCTACTCCCACTTAGTTACTTACTTAATGACTCCTAAAAAACTACCCAAACACTCCTTAAATACATTTCCTCAACCACAAGCCGGTTGGAAGAAATTATTAACTCCTAAGCTAGGTCGGCCTCTATTACAAATAAATATTAAATGCAACAACAGTCAGCTCTCAAATAGACTTACAAACATTTAATTCTCCATGTCAACCTCTAGATCTACTTAGGAGAATACAACAAAAGCTACCAACAATAAATGCACCAACTCGGCCAACCAAATCTCCAAGAACTCCAGTCGGTAAACCAAAACAACTGAGTACCAGTGAAACAACCGAGCACACCAAGCATCATCGAGCAACATAGGCATCACTGAGAAAGCATGTCGACCGAGCACCACAGGCATCACCGAGTACCAGTGAAACAACCGAGCACACCAAGCATCATCAAGCAACATAGGCATCACTGAGCAAGCACATCAACCAAGAACCACAGGCATCACCAAGTACAAGTTCCACCAAGCACAAGAGGTTTCACTGAGTTCCTTCAGTGACCGAGTTCCTTCAATAACTAAGACCATCAGTTAAAGCTGCAACCGAGTAACACATAACCAAATGAACACACCACCATGAAAATTCACCGAGTACCCTAGAATTCCCCTGCATCAGTTAGTTGTAGAATCTTGTAGATAGCACTCATGATTGTTTAAATCATGATGAGCAAAAATAGGTTCATATTGGACACTGGCTGGAGAGCTTATTGCTATCATATGGAGTTATGATCATACAAGTGATGTCAGCTATGGCATGTGTATTGGAAAAGACCTAATTGGAGGATGACTTGGAACATGTTTCAAGTAATTTGATGAGCGAGCTTGATTTACGGATTTGGATGATTAATTGATGTAATTGTTATATTGTAACATTGTAAGAGGTGTTGTGTGCATCTTCACATGGGTCCATTTTCATTTTGTAAATAGGATTTATCCTATGAACGTCGACCTAGACTCAATTGTTATAACTTGTATATAAGGATTCAAATCCTTGGAAAATATGTATGGATGGGATGAGGTAACTACATATGCGAATTGTAGTGGTGAATGCAAGTTTGAGGCTACATTGGTTACTATTTGGAGAACAGTAGATGTGCACTTGGGCACAAAGTGGAGCTTGCTTGGCAGTGGTTGAATGTTGGAAGCGGTTTCAAATTAGAGTTGTCTCAGTCTTAAAGTTGTGAGGTTTGGAGAACCTGAGGGTGGCCTTAACTCTCAAATCTCTTGATCAAGTTGATCTATTGTACACCCCTAATAGGGTTATTGCCTCTAGCAAGGCTGGACTCTTAGCAAGGTCAATTCGTTAACTAAGATCACATTGTAAAAGGACTCCTAACAAGGTATGTCCTTAACTAGGACATGCCTATTGTAATACTCGGATCCTAACATGGTCAGAACTATTAACAGGCTTATTGTACTCAAAGTTCAAATATTTGTGGGTACCATCCCCACTAGGGTTTTTCCCTTAACAAGTTTTTCCTTGAAAAAAAATCTTGGTGTTCATGTGTATGTTTGTTATGTTATTGTTGCATTAACTTTTCAAATCAGTATTTTTTTTTTTGGCAATAAAATTGGAATTGAAATTAAAGTATTAAGTATTGGAATCAACTGATTCACCCCCCCCCCCACCTCTTAGTTTATTGGGACATTTCTATTCTAACAATTGGTATTAGAATTTTTGGTCCTCAGTCGGGAGGCTTAACAACTTGAGGTAAAGATCAGGATGGCCTTATTCAGAAAGGAGAGTCCTAGGTTTGATGCAAATAATTTTGACACATGGAAGGAGATGACGAAGAATCATCTGATGTCCATGGGATTGGAATATTGGCTCATTACCTAGAAATGTGTGCCTATCATAAAGGAGGAATACCCTAAGACACTTACTACTAATGAAGAAGAAAGGAAAAATTTTGTGTGTAATGTTGTTGCAAAGAAAGCTATGGTTAATGCATTATCTAATGGTGAATTTACAGAGGTCAGAGATCTAACAAAGGCAAGTGAGATCTAGAAAAGACTAATTGCACTTTATAAAGGAGATGAATACACTAAGTGAGAAAAGTTGCAGAATTGGAGAACAAAGATGGAGACAATGCAAATGAAGGATGATGAAATAATAAGGATGTGTGTTCAAAGAGTATCTGAATGTGTGATTGGAATAAAAAACAATGGATGTACTTATACAGAAGATGAAGTCATAGCAAATTTTTTGAGATCTGTGACTCATGCCTACAAACCCAAAGTTCTTTCTTTGGAGGAGACTATACCACAATACAAATATTTAACCAAAGATATGTTAGTAGCTAAGTTGACTACATTTGAGACCAAAAAACTAAAAGATGCACTACCTAAGGTGGAGACAACATTTAAGGCTATTGTTCAAAGAATTGGATCCATTGGTGCTGGATCTAGCAGAGTAAACAAGCACAACGAAGACCTTGGAGGATATGTTGAAGAATGGGAAGAGATTCAAAGGCTAGACAATCAAATAGATGAGAAAGTCATGGCCCCAATTGCCAAATTGCCTAAACAGAAATGTCATGCCCAAATTTATTAGGAAAAACACACCAACAATTTTTTTTTGTTAAATAAAAGTTATAAGTTTATAGTTTAGGGTTATGACACTATTTAATGTAAGAAGTTTAACTGGATGAAAAGAAGTTAGCACAATAAACTAATGAGTGGTCAAGCTTGTGATCATTTGAGGGGAAATCATGGCGAGGGTTACCGAACCCGCCAACATCCCTCACATGAATATAGTCGTCGCAAGACTAGGGTAATCTAGCTAGTCTACACTGACTTGAATAATAAACTGAATAATCCAATAATTAAATTTTTTTAACAAAATCTTAATAAAATACTAACTCCTTGTTTGTGGTCTAGATTGACTTTTAATTAATTAAATAAAATTAATATTAATCAAAGCTAAAGGCATGAAGTATAAGATTAAATTTAATATTTTACATTAAGTCTAAATTTACAAATTAATATTCCAACAATAGAATTCTCCAAGGGATAACCTAATTAAAATTTAATTAATCAAATTTTATTTTCAATATCTCACTACTAAATTAAGGGTTGGCATCAAATTAAATAAGATCAAACAATAATATTTGAGTAATAAACTCTATATTTTTCTTAAATTAAAAATTGATCATATGGACACTATTTTAACATTTAAAAGCATGCTCCTTAAACACAACTAAATCTAATTATCCCTCTTCAAAATTAAAAGGGACGATTTACACATTCTCTATTAAATCATCATAAATTTAAGTCTTAATCTTACCATTAATAAATTCTAATAACAATATCACCAACATTAATTTAGTTAGATTAAATTTCCCCAAGAGATTAATTAAATCAGAGATGGCCAATAATAATTTACAAAGTCTTAATTTTAAAAATATCCACCCAACAATATAAGACTTTATTTAAAAAGAAAATTTCATTGAACAATAAGAACATAAAATATTCTTAAGGAGAAAAAAAGAGGGAAGAATAAATTTCAAATGGGAGTTGACTATTCCATGCCCTAACCCTAATTTCAAAATTAGGGTTAGGGAGAATATGTCAAGTGCCCAAAACAACTCTCAGCAACCCATTTTACCTCCTAAACTCTTCCCAACCCCCACCCTAATGGGTAAGGCATTTTTTTTGTCTATCTTGTTGTAGGTGTGCTTGTGGAAGCCAAGGAATGGAGATGGCTCAAATGTATGGTGTTTATTCATAATCATATACAATTGTTGTGTATATGTTTATGAATATACATCTTTCACATTTCTCACATTCAACCGCCAAATGCAAAAGGAGGACTCTTCATTTATTCTGGTATACAATCTTCTTCTTTTTTCTTTGCTTAGAAATACCCCAGTCTTATTTTTAGTGAATCAGATTCATACGAGTCTATTTGTTTTATTTTTATTTGTGTTTGTTTTTAAAAAAATGAAATGAAAGTATGTAAGAAGAATTATTTTTGTTGTAGCAAGGGCTGGGGGAGCTGGGCTCAACCCTCAGACCCTCACGGCCGCAATGTGGCCTTGCCACAAACACGGCCGAGGCCGTGCTATGACACGACCACAGTCATGGCCGTGGCCACTGCTATGGTTGTGTCATAGTCGCAGTCGGAGCTGCAGCTATGACACGGCCATAGTCATGGCCGAGCCACGGCTATGGTCGTGCGTGCCCAGCCCTTCCCCCTTCTTTTTTTTATTATTATTATTTTTCAAATTTTAACTTTAAATTAATTTTTCTTTATTATAATTTTTTTTTAAAACAAAGACATTCTGACAGTATGACACCTAAAAAAAAATGTAAATTTAATTTTTTTATTTTCTTTCTTTATATAAGAAAAACAGATCTAACATACTCTTTTTTTAATAACATATTTTTTTATAAGAGAAATATAGATCTAACACATACTTTTTTTTAATACTTTGCAGGTTAGAAAATAGGAAATGAAGAGATACAGATTTGTTTTAAAATTTCCAAATGTTCATATGCTCCCTTTTTTTAAAAAAAGATCATATTATATTAAATTTATACATACTATACAATAGAATAGACCTTCCTTTTTTGTACAGATTGTTAAAATCTATTCTTCTAATAAATATGTGCATTAGATTTCCAGATTTATGTAGTTACACGGTTTTCAAACATTCCAAACAATTTTCAAAGTAGACACATAGCTATATTTTTGTTTTCTCAGTTTTAGTTCAATGCTAAAATTTAGCCTTATAAAATGAAACTATACTAGAAAATAACTATTTTAAACAGTTATCTAACTATAAAGAAAAATTGTTTTAAAAAGTAACTACTATTATTTCAACAACATTTAATAAAAATGACAGAATCAATAATGTATTTAAACATTCATTCTACACTAAATATTTATACATTCAAGAAAAATGTTAAGACTCTTGTTCACATTACAACTTTAAAAGAATAGAGATGTATTAAAAAAAATTTGAGGAAATATATCATAAATATTGAGGTACAAGACATAACCCAATAACTCATTTTGTTTGCGATATTTCCATAATTAAGTCTAACCAAATAGAGAACCTTAACATAGAAGAAACTATTCTATATACATTTATTCAATACAAGGAATCAATCTCCCTAATAACATAGAAGGATATCAAATGTAAAACTTAAATCAAACTTGTTCATTTACAAGAATCGCATAGGAACCTTAGGATCAATAGGTAACTTATTTCATATCTAAGGAGAGATCCAAGAGTACATTCGCTAGCTTCTTTCATCAAGTATCAAAACTCCAAATCCTGCACTACAAACATGGATGGACCATGAGGAAGCTCACCTCCCAACCAAGGCCTCTAAGAGGCCACCCCCAAGCTAGGGGAAACATCACATAGACAGGATAACATACATTCATAACCAAGCATTAACAAACAACACAACACGCACAAAAACTCCCAACCAAGGATATGAACAATGGGTCTCACATTGACCCAAAGCTTGGGGTGAAGGTGGACTAAATACCAAGGGGAGATAGCTCATTTCAAAATAAGAGACAAGCCTACACATGGCTTTCCCAAATACACATCTTAACCCCATTTTCACCAGCCCAATAAAATTCCTTATGACCTCCAAGGCACCAAGCCATAAAAATCCCTTATGACCCTCATTAACACAAGAAAGAAATGGCTACATGGAGCCCATACTTCCATAATTTTTCCTTCTCCTTTCCAAGGAGAGACTCTACACCCATGGTTGTCCCAAGAAAGATCCCTTCACCCCCAAGGCTACTCTTCCCCCCATGAGTGAGTGTGGCCTTGAGACTCCCATTAACATCACAAAATAAAACAAAGGAACTAAGCCATAAAGCTTCACAACAACAACATAAGATATCTTGCAACAACTCAAGCACAAGATTTACATATGAAAATCTACTCAATATACAAGAAAAACAAGATACTCAAACAACAAGAAATCAAGAAGTTCACATAACTCCATTCTTCTCACATACAAGATAGGAACAACATAAGATTTTATGGTAGAGCCACCAACCTAAGTCCAAGCAATAATGGTGAGAGTTAAAGAAGAGATCCTTTTTGTCCAAGCTTTTCCTATCCAAGCTCCTCCAAAATTATCTAGTCTCTAAGTTAGAGAGTGGGTGTTCAAACTCTTCCAAACGAAGAGTCCCCTCTAAAAAGGCCTCCACACATCTTCCCACAAACTCCTAAGGATAAGGTTTCCTTCCCATTTGGTGGTCTTCCCTAAGCTCCTTATAGGGTTACTAAAAGTGGCCTCTTACAAAGGTAAGCTAGAAAGGTGGGAATAGGACTACCATTCTAATGGATGGTGTTCTTTCCAAAACTTGGTCCCAAAAGTTGATTTTCGGCCATCTAGAAAATCCAACTTTTGGATGGGTCTTTTGGTCAACTATGGGTTGTCCTATGATGAAAAATGACCCTTACCCATAGGTATACTAAATGGGCTATCCAAAAATGGCATAAACACTCCCCTAGACACCTTTTTACCCCCCCAAAAGCTCATGATAAGTTCAAATTCGAAATCCATGAAATGACACTACCTCAAGCTCCCTAACCAAGAGATTCACATGGGGATCCTCAAGGGTACTATCCTAGGTTGATGGGCATCCAATCCTCAAGTGGACATGTCATGGCCACAAGTACACTTACAAGTGTCAAGTGACACAACATACATAACACATCACAAGCCATGTGGCATGTCCACTTGAGCACTCACATAACAATTGACAATAATCAAATAAACATATTAATTCAAGACATACATGCTCATTACATCTACAAAATAAAACATGATACAATGAGGTTTTGTCTCTCATTAGACACAACCTTGGCTCTAATAGAATTAACATAGGTCTATGCTTTGGTTCCCCGATAATACCATGGTCTAATTTTCTACACACTAAATCCAACATCAGTAGTCCAAGAAATATAAATCCACAACATAAAGAATCAATTACATTCATTTTAATAAATCATTTGTATCGCCACATAATCAATTAAAATTCACTTCGCATATTCAATGTAACCTTCTTCTCTCCTATCATCATGTGGACTCATAAACTTCACATAAGTAATTAACTTTCAATTCACAATAGAAATCTCATCGTATCATAATCAAATCAACTCTCAATTTCCTAATTACTCATGTAAGCATACAAAATTGATAGCATCCTCACAACATTCATTAAATCAAAATGACCATAGGTGCAAGGAGTCATCGATAATTCATCACCTAACATTTATCCTTCAATGAAATTCACAACTCATCATAATTTAATTCTCAGTTGTTATTTTTCCTAATATCTCATATTAGCATATGTATTCAAATTGAAATATCATAGTAATTATCTAATCAATCATCATGAGTATGGAAAATGTCATAAACTGTAATGTACATCATCTAATGGAATAATTTACCTATTAAGAAGGTCAAATCTCTTAAATCATCCAAAATATTAAGCCAATTTCTAGGTCTATCCTAATGATCAAAGACAAGGCTATGTCGGCTTGGGGTGAGGCCTCACAAGAAATGAAAGGTAAAGGTAAGTTTGAAGTAAACTTACCTTTGAAATGATTTAACTATAATATTGTTGGTCATTTTGCATCTAGATGTCCAACTAGAGTACTTAATCATAGGCCTAAATATGGGAATTACAAGAATGATAATGTTAAAATAATAACAAAATATAGAGAGATGGGAAATTATTTAATGCAATGAGCAAGGAGTAAGAAGATTTACCATGAATTAACACAAAACTAGGAGCATTCACCAAATAGAAAAGCAACAAAAGAGACAATATTTTGAAGGGGGAAAAGCATAAAAAAAACCTCGTGATATAATGAATGTGGCAAAAATGCTTAAGAATGAAAGAGAGAGAGAGAGAGAGAGAGCTTAGCTCATACAATAGTGTTCAAGAAGAAGAATTATCTCATGTCAAGAGAGAAGAAGAGTCATCTCTTTAATAGAGATATGAGGAAGGAGTTACATTGTAACTCCCATTTCTACGTATGCCACATTTCAATAGTGTGTGAGACAAGTGTAGGATTCCTCATAAGGAAGAATATCTATTTTCTTTAATAAAATAATTACAAATATGACATGTCCTCCCACTTGGACTAGAGGACAAAAAACAATAGGATACCTTGGTTTATCCTTTAATACATATTTTACCAAGGAAAGATTAAATTCTAACACCCCCCTTTAATCTTTACTTGGGGTAATTATATCAAGGGGTAGCAAACCCAAATTGTCACAATGAAATTGAAATTTCTCTCTAGAAAGAGGTTTTGTCAAAATATCTGTAACTTGATCTTCACCTTTGCAATGGATGAGGGAAACTTTCTTTTCTGCAATGTGCTCTCTAATGAAGTGGTGGTGGAGAGAAATGTGCTTTGACTTTTCATGGTAAACTGGATTCTTTGCCAAGGCTATTGCACTTTGATTGTCACAATACAATGGTGTAGGTTCTTGTTGAGGTAGACCCAAAACTTTAATTATTCTTCTAAGCCATAGAGCTTCTTTAGAGGCATGAGTACAACTTTTATATTCAGCTTCAGTAGAACATAGAGACACAAATTGTTCTTTTTTACTTTTCCAAGATATAGAACCTGAACCAAGAGAAAAACAATACCCAAAAGTAGATTTCCCATCATTGGGGTCTCCACCTAAATCTGAATCAGTAAAACCTTTTAAAGAAAAATCAGAATTTGCATCATAAAATAATCCTAAGGTAATAGTACCTTTAATGTAATGTAATATTCTTTTAGCAATTTTGAAGTGAGTTTGTTGAGGTTTGGACATGAATCTTGAAACTAAACCAACACTAAAAGATAAATCAGGTCTAGTGAGGGTTAGATAAATTAAACTACCTACAAGTTCTCTATAAGGAGTAGCATCTATGAATGGAGATTGCATATCTATCATTAACTTAGTTCCTAAATCACATGGAATAGAGACATCATTAGCATTAGTCATATCAAATCTTTGTAAGAGATCTTGAGCATACTTAGATTGTGAAACAAATATACCTTTAGAAGTTTGCCAAATTTGCATGCCTAAGAAGTAGTGCAAGATGCCTAAATCTGTCATTTGAAAGTTTTGATTGAGTTGAAATTTAATTTCAAAAAGTAAAGGAGTAGAGCTAGAGGTAAGGATTAAATCATCAACATATAAGATAATAATAACAATGTCATTTTCAGTATGCTTGATATACAAGTTTGGATCATTTTTACTTCTATCAAAACCTTGAGAAATGAAGAAAGAATTGATTTTATAGTACCATTCTCTAGGAGATTGTTTTAAACCATAAATATAATTCTTGAGTTTACATACTAAATGTTCATTACCTTGTTGAATAAAACCAAGAGGTTGAGACATGTATATTTCTTCATGCAAATCGCCATTCAAAAAATCACTTTTAACATCCATTTGGTGAATAGGCCAATTCATTTTTGCAGCTAAAGAAAGAACAACTTTAATGGTAGGCATTTTAGCAACAGGAGCAAAAGTTTCATTATAGTCTATTCCTTCAACTTGACAAAAACCTCTTGCTACTAGTCTAGCTTTAAACTTACTAATATCATTATTTGCATTCAACTTAGTTTTGTATAACCATTTACAGGAAACTAGATTTTTGCCATGAGGTAAAGTAACTAAATCCCAAGTATTATTAAAAATTAAACTATCATATTCCTTTTGCATAGCAATTTTCCAGTGAGGTTGATTTTTAGCTTGATCAAAGGTTTGAGGATCATTAGATTTAGAGAGAGAAGTCATAAGAGCATAATTGCAGTAGTTTATCCTTCTAAGTTTAAGTCCACCCATTCTAGAAATGTAATCATCACCTTCATTAAGTAAATCTTTAAACCATTTGGGATTTCTCCTAGAATTAACAAAAATATTACTAGGAGGAGTAAACAAATTATTACCATCATCATCATCATCACTGCTACTACTAGAAGGAACAAAATCATTAGGAGTATCATTACTATCTTTATGTTCATCATTATCCTTTTGAAGAGTATTAGTATTATCCTTAGTGTTAGAAGCAGAAACAAAAGGAACAGAAACATTAGGAGCAGAAATGTGAGGAATAGGGTTGAGAGATGGAGGTTGGTCCTCCAAAAGAACTATGTTGTTGTGACTAAAATCAGAATCTAAAATTTGAGAACAGTCATGAACACCATTTTCAGCAATGCAAACATCTCGAGCTATTTGAACTTTATTAATAAGAGGATCATAAACTCTATAACCTTTAGTGTTCTCAGAATAGCCAAAAAATATATGAGGTGAGGATTTAGGATCTAACTTTTTCCTTTTCTATTTAGGTGTGTGAACATAAGCAGTGGAGCCAAAAATCCATAAATGAGACAAATTGGGTTTTCTTCCTGACCAAGCTTCTTCAGGAGTTTTATTTGGTAGGGCCTTAGTAGGAGTTCTATTAAGAATATAGGTGGCACATGCCATGGCTTCATCCCAAAATTTATAACCTATATTTTTAGCATGTAAAAAACATCTAGCCATTTCTACTATTGTTCTATGCTTCCATTCTGCCACACCATTTTGTTCTGGTGTATAAGGAACAATAAGCTCATGTTTGATACCAAAAGATCTTAAGTAAGAATGGAAAGCATGATTAACATATTCAGTACCATTATCAGTCCTAAGAATCTAAATTTTATAACCACTTTGTATTTCCACAAAAACATGAAATTCAACAAAAATATCAAGGACTTGATCTTTACTATGTAAGAAAGAAATCCATGTTCTATGAGAATAATCATCAACAAAAGTTAAAGCATATTTAGAGCCTGAAATAGAAGTATTTTCCATAGGACCTAAAAGATCACTATGAATGAGAACTAACTTATTATTAGCTCTCCAAGATGATTTATGGGGAAAAGACTCTCTATGCATTTTACCACTCATACATTCATTGTAATCAAACTTAGAAGGAGTAAACTTAGGTAGCCCATCTACCATATTTTATTTTTGCTTTAATGAGATATAATCAGAATTTAAATATCCTAGCCTCTCATGCCAAATGTGAAAATCAATAGTAGTAAGTAATGAATATCTAGGAGAGGCAAATTGATAAAATTTAAAGAGATTATCATCATCCAATTTAGCATTAGCAACTATCTGATCAGTATTGGGATCAATGATATGGAAAATATTTTTATGAAACTCAACCTTATAATCTTGACATAATTGCAGAACAAAAATAAGGTTAGCTTTCAAATCGGGAACATAAAGCACATCATGTAATTTACCATTTGGAAAAAAAACATTACCAGTTCCTTCAACTTGACAGCAACAATTATCAGCTAAAGAAACAGGAATATTCATAGAATCAGGTCACAAAGAATCAAAGACTTCCTTATGAGATGTAACATGTTGAGATGCACCACTATCAATAATCCATTCAAGTGGTTTAGAAGCATTAAAATAGATAGTAAAAGCATAATGAGATTGATTTCCATTAGATTTTCTATTTGAGTAGTTTTGAGAATTAGGTTGATCATCCTTTTGTTTCTTAAAATAGTTATGTATTGAGTGACCATCTTTACCGCAATAGGTGCAATGTGGCCTATTTGAATGATTACTATTATGATAGTTACTGGAAGGCCTAGAATTGTAATGACCATTAAATTGTTGGCCTAAGTTATTATTTGAATTATTAGTATTGTTTGATCTTTGATAATTTTGGTTATTTTGATTAGTGTTAGAAGATCTATTGTTATTGTGACTTTGAGAGATATATGCATGTTTGTGAGTTTTAATTATGTGAAATTGAATCAATTTTGCTTCCTCTTGACACAACATATTTTGAAAGATGACATAAGTTAATTGAGATGCTAAAGAAGGAATAGCTAATTGAGAGTAAATATTTGTAATAAACTATTAGAATTGTCTAGGAAAACATTTATGAATAATTATGTGGATTATCCTTAAATCAGAGAGAGGAACTTGTAAACTAGCTAGTAAAACTTTAATTGAATCAAACTTGAGCAAGAAATCATCAACAGAGTTGAAGTCGATATACTTGAGGTCTTCAAGTTGGTCTTGAAGCTGGATTTTTTGAGTCTCGTCTGCACTGTCATAGGTATTTTTCAGGATGTCCCAAACTTGATGGGCTTCTGGACAAGTAGAAATTAAGACATACAATTCGGGACTTTAGGAGATCCTGATTAAACCAAGTGCTTCCTCATTTTTAGTCTGCCAAGCAGTTTGGTCAGCTTGAGGAGTAGAGGTTGCTGGTTTTGAACTGGCATTAGTTGTAATATCTAAAATATGTTTGAATCTAAAGATGAAGGTCATGTGCATTTTCCATGCATGATAATTTATACTAGTTAACTTAATTTTTGGCATCAGGGTGGTCATGGTTAAATAGGAAGTTTTAATGAAAAGAACACCTAAACTTGAGATAAATGAAAAACCCTTAACAGAACCCAAAAAAGAAACTTTTGAAGCAAGAGCACTGTGAGAGAAGCTAAAAAACTAGGCATGCAGATCAAACACATGCAAAATAAACTATATACACTTGCATGCAATAGCAAAAAGCTATGTTAGCTTACGCCAAGGAGGCATGCAAGGAAAAAACCAACTACCAGAGGTAAAACTGAAACCAAGAACACTTAAGAGTTAACAAATCTCTATTAAGTTGTTATTGATTAACAGATAACGACAAGAATCTCTTGCATGCAAAGAGAAAGTTATACACTTAAGCATGCAAAGAGGAGACAGAGAGAGAAATAAACTAAATAACCTTGATAACAATGAAAGGCAACACAATCTTGCAAAAACAAATGTTAATCAGACCAAAGAATGGAACTAAATCTATTGAACGATTAATATAATGAGAAAAAAAACTAAATCTATTGAAGCTCGTTTACCTGCAAAGAGACATTAGGAAAATGATATACTAAAAAAGTTAATAATAAAAAGATTCAAACTTGCAATGAAACATTAGCTAAATTGAAGCCAAACAAGATAAGATTCTACAATAAGCCTCCAGATGGATGTGTTGAGCTTGACTTAAAACTTAAAAGATATCCACCTATGACCTACAACTTCTTGAAAAAAAACACTGAAATCCAGTTTAACTATTAACATCACTTTCATAGAAGATTGTGAGCTGAAAAAAATGAAACAGAGAAAAAAATCAAATCCCTAAATACATTCTAGAGACTCTAGTCTATGCAATTGTTAAATGGTTGTTAAACAAAGCACACAACTGAGATTAACAGTATATATAACACAACAACTATTAAGACAAGAAGATGTCAGCCTTAAGTAGAGCACAGGCCTTTTATGTCTACTGAAGATGTCGGATATCCTGAGTAAGAGGATGAACACAAAGGATGAAAATGTTAATAACCTGCAAACAAATGTTATAAACAGCAAAACATTTAAAATGATACATGCACGGTAAGAACCAGTATGGAGAAATGGAAGAGAACACAACCAGATTAGAAAAAAATAGCTATGATGATAGGGTGATTTAGAAGCACAATCATCCCTCATTGCGGCTCGTCCGGCTTATGCACACCTTTTCCACTCCTATATTTCAATCATTTGATGCCTCCACACATACACACACCTTTCTCACTCCTTTATTTCCATCCACCGACTCCTCCAGCTTAAATAAACATTTTCGGCACGACTGAATCCAGACAAAAAAAACAAACTCCACTCGGATTTGATCCTCTGACCTCCAAACCCTAAAAAATGAAACCGAGATACAATCCTATGTCACGTACTCTTCAAAACACATCATCCTCTTCTCCTGATAATTCCTCGAAGGCCAAATAAATAGCACGCCTATTCTGTTCTTCCTTAGATTCAACCTTGGGAAGTGCAGAAGGAAGACGGAAGTTGCAACGTGAAGAAAAGAAATTAGGGCAGGGTCACATGATTCATGGGACCTGCTTGGAAAAGGAGGCCGCACAGAGAGATAAAGGAGATACAAAACATATCAGATACAAATTGCCTCTTTCGAAATGCACTAACCCTAAAAGTGTAAAATAACCAAGAGGCGTTACAACATTAAAATAACCAAACAATCTAAAGTTAGAACTATTAGGAAAAACAACGCATGCAAGGATATAAATGATTAGGAAAAAAATGCATGCAATGAAAAAAATGTAAGAACCAATAATTATAAATTATTTGCAAAGAGCTAAAATTAGTTCACCAAGATATTGCAAAGAACTAATTGTAAGAACTAAAATGAGATTCAAATCTCTCTAAACAACGTCTCCAAATTTGGAGTGCACCAAGATATGATAGCTTCTTTACCTACACACTCAAAAAATGATTAAACCAACCTGCTATGATACCATGTTAAAATAATAACAAAATATAGAGAGACAGAAAATTGTTTAATGCAATGAGCAAGGAATAAGAAGATTTACCATGAATTAACACAAAACTAGGAGCATTCACCAAAGAGCAAAGCAATAAAGGAGACAATATTTTGAAGGGGGAAAAGCATAAAAAAAAACCCCCGTGATATAATGAATGTGGCAAAAATGCCTAAGAATGAGACAGAGAGAGAGAGTGGGAGCTTAGCTCATACAATAGTGTTCAAGAAGAAGAATTATCTTATGTAAAGAGAGAAGGAGAGCCATCTCTTTAATAGAGATGTGAGGAAGGAGTTACATTGTAACTCCCATTTCTATGTATGCCACATTTCAATAGTGTGTGAGACAAGTGTAGGATTCCTCATAAGGAGGAATATCTATTTTCCTTAATAAAAGAATTACAAATATGACATGTCCTCCCACTTGGACTAGAGGACAAAAAACAATAGGATATCTTGGTTTATCCTTTAATACATATTTTACCAAGGAAATATTAAATTATAACAGATAAGGAATGCTATTATTCTAGTGATGGATTTGAAGATTTAGATGATAAATTCAATGATGTTTTGTATTTTTTTGCTATTAAAGAAGAGGATCATGTCCATCAAGAAAAAGCCTTATTTTCTTATGTTGATAGGAAAATTGATTGGATAATTGATAGTGGATGTTCACATCATATGATTGGTGACAAGGATAGATTCATTCAGCTAAAGAATTTTTATGGTGGAGTTGTAAGGTTTGGTGATAATACTCCTAGAATGATTGTTGGTAAAGGATCAATTACTCTAGATGGAAAGAATAACACTGATGATGTATGGTTTGTGGATGGTTTAAAACATAACTTGTTCAGTGTTGGACATCTTGTGGATAAGGGTTATCATTTGGAATTCAAGGATGGTCATTGCTCTATTAGAGGAGCTAATGGAGAGTTGATCGCATCTGGTACTAAGACCAGAGGTAATATATTTCAGTTGAACTCTACTGAGGTCAGCTATTTTGTTGCAAAGATTGATTATAGTTGGTTATGGCATAGAAGGTTTTGTCATATCAATTTTGATAACATGGTAAAAGTATCTAACAATAATGATATTAGAGATCTACCTAAGATTGTGAAACCTGCTAACACTGCATGTAGAGAATGTGTTTTGGGAAAGCAGATAAGAAGCAGTTTTGCAAGCAAAGGATATTCATCAAATGGAAAATTGGAGCTGATTCATACAAATCTTTGTGGACCTACTCAAACTAGGTCATATTTTAGAGACATGTACTTTATCATATTCACTGATGATTATTCTAGAATGATGAGGGTTGGATTTCTTAGTAAAAAATCAAAAGCATTTGAGACTTTCAAGTTTTATAAGGCAAAAGTTGAGAATGAGACAGGCTTGAAGATAAAGTGTTTGAGATCAAATAGAGGTGGAGAATTCACTTCACATGAATTCAATACCTTTTGTGAGAAGCATGGTATTATGAGACAAATTTCTCCACCTAGAACACCACATCAAAATGGAGTTGCTAAAAGAAGAAATAGAATAGTTCTTGATGCAGCAAGAACCATGTTGATAGAAGGAAAAGTTACACATACAAATTGGATAGAACCAGTCAATACAACACTATACACAATTAATAGAGTAAAAATTAGAGAAGGTACATGCAAGACACCATTTGAGCTATGGTATGGTAAGACACCTACTGTTAGTTATTTTAGAATTTTGTAAGTAAATGCTACATTAAGAGAGATGAATGCATAGGAAAGTTTGATGCTAGAAGTGATGAAGGTATATTCCTTGGCTACTCTACAAGAAGTAAAGATTATAGATGTTACAATCTAAGAACTAGGAAGTCGATTGAAAGTGATAATGTGAGAGTTGATGAAAAGTTTCAGGTTAGAGAAAGATATAGTGACTTTAACCCCTATGAGATTATATTTGATAATATGAATACAAATCAGGACAATATGTAGACAACAAAGAATGGTGATGAGAATGAAAGGAATGAAGCATCTCAAGATGTTTTGATAATTGACAATGGCATAAGTGTGGAGTTGAGGGAGCATACCACACCCAAATATGTTCTAAGAAATCATCCTAGGGATCAAATCATTGGTGACAGCAATAAGGGAACCAAAACAAGATCATAAAATAGAGAAGAAAGGTCGCAAACTACAAATGTCATTTTCTTGATCTCACAAGTAGAACCACAGTCCACAGATGAGGCATGCAAAGATGAATCATGGATCAAATCCATGAAGGAAGAACTGGAGAAAATCCAGAAAAACAACACTTGGGAATTGGTTCCAAGGCCTTCAAACAAAAATGTGATTGGTACTAAGTGGGTATTTAGAAACAAGATGAATGAAGAAGGAGTTGTTGTAAATATAGCATGATTGGTGTGTAAAAGGTATTCACGGCAAGAAGGAATTGATTTTGAAGAAACATTTGCATATGTTACTAGGATTGACGTAGTAAGACTATTCTTAGCTTATGTTGCTTCTAAGGATTTCAAAGTATATCAGATGGATGTGAAATCATCATTTCTTAATGGAGACCTGGAAGAAGAAGTTTACATTGAGCACCCTATTAGATTTCCTTTATCAGGAAATGAAGATCTAGTTTGTAGATTGAAAAAGGCTCTGTATGGATTGAAACAAGCACCAAGAGCCTGGTATGCAATATTGGATAAGTATCTAATTTATATGGGATTCAAGAAAGGTAATGCTGATAGAAATTTGTACTTAAGAATCAATGAAGAAGGTATCTTGATTGTTGAAGTTTTTGTTGATGATATTATCTTTGGAGGTAATGATGAAATGAGTAATATGTTTGCAGCTGAGATGAAAAGTGAATTTGAAATGTCCATGAATGGGGAGATGAAATTCTTCATTGGATTGCAGATCATCCAAAGTAAGAAAGGGATATTCATATCTCAAACCAAATATCTTAAAGAACTATTGAAAAAGTTTGGCATGGATGACAATAAACCTAATGGAACTTCTATGGTAATTGTGACTAAGTTATATTTAGAGGATGAAGCAAAGAATCTACCATAGACAAAGTATAGACCAATGATTGGAGGTCTTCAGTATCTAACACAAACTAGACCTGGTATTGCTAATGTAGTTGGAATTGTTGCAAGATTTCAAGAAGATCCTAAAGAATCCCACCTTATGGCAGTAAAAAGGATATTCAGATATCTAAAGGGTATAGTTGAGTTTGGTCTATGGTATGATAGATCACAGGACTTCACATTGCATGCTTTCACTAATGTTGATTGGGTAGGGAATGTAGATGATAGAAAGAGTACAAGTGGAGGAGCATTCTATCTTGGTAAAATGTTGATTTCTTAGCTTAGCAAGAAGTAGGACTGCATTGCTCAGTCTACAGCAAATTCAGAGTATGTTGTAGAAGCAATCAATTATACACAAATCATATGGATGAAGCAAATGTTAAAGGACATTGGAATATGTCTCGAAGATTCATTTACTATCCATTGTGACAATAATAGCATGGTAAATATGTCAAAGAATCTTGTTATGCATTCAAAGACAAAACATATAACAATAAAGTATCATTTCTTGAGAGATAAGGTAGCAGAGAAAGAAGTGAAGTTAGAATATGTGAATACAAAGGAGAAAATAGCAGACATTTTTATAAAACCTCTGTCGAAGGATACATTTGAGTATGTGAGAGGTATGTTAGGGTTTATGCCCCAACCTACTCTTGAATAATTAATATAGAAATTCCATTAGTCCAAAAATATCAGAGCACTACTTCATTATCTAGACTAAATTATTGATGTGTCTCCTAAGGGGGAGTATCTATACTTGAGATGAGTCACGGAGGACTCTTGGAGACATAATGACACCTTTGACATTGATGTCAATGGGGGAGAGAATAACACATGAAAAACATCTTTTGATATGAATGGATTAATCTTAATAGGAAGAAAAGAGTATGAGAGAATCATCCTTTGGGGGAGAAATGTTCAAAATGATCCACACTAATTTATGAAGAGGATTTGAAAAGATGTTGATGCATGGGGAGAGTAGCAGATGCTATAGAGGTATGTTTGGTATTTATGGAACTTAGATGTTTTTCATCTATGTTGTCATCAATGCCAAAGGGGGAGATTGTTAGCATGAATGCTAATGATATTCCTATGGGGGAGTATCCTAGTAGTGTTTGAGACATGTTATAGTGATTGTGTGTTGCAATCATGAAATAATTTGTCATTGATGTCAACATATGTTACTAACTGGTTGTTCAAAATCTTGCAGATAGGTTGCAGAGAATTGTATGGACACCATACAGAGAATTAGCATGTGCGCACTTAGATATAGAATCCAAATATTGTTTTAAGTCACTATCTGTGATCGCACATGCTTATGAATTGATCTGACAGAGTTATGGTCAATTTACTGATGACTAGTTTTTAAGAAACAAAAACTAAGGTTTTCACAAAGTTGGTTATAGAATCTTGTAGATAGCACTCATGATTGTTTAAATCATGATAAGAAAACATAGGTTTGTATTAGACAGTGGTAGGAGAGCTTATTGCGATCATATAAAGTTTTGATCATACAGGTGACATCATCTATGGTGTGTGTATTGGCGAAGACCTAATTGGAGGACGACTTGGAACACGTTTCAAGTAATTTGATGAGCGAGCTTGACTTACGAATCTCGATGATTAATTGATGTACTTGTTATATTGTAACATTGTAAGATGTGTTGTGTGCATCTTCGCATGGGTCCATTTGCATTTTGCAAATAGGATTTATCCTATGAAGGCCAACCTAGAATCAATTGTTATAACTTGTATATAAGGATTGAAATCCGTCGAAAATATGTATGGATGGGATGAGATAACTGCATATGAAAATTGCAGTGGTGAATGCGAGCTTGAGGCTGCATTGGTTACTATTTGGAGAATAGTAGATGTGCACTTGGACACAAAGTGGAGCTTGCTTGGAAGTGGTTGAATGCTAGAGGTAGTTTCATATCAGAGATGTCTCAGTCTTAAAGTTGTGAGGTTTGGAGAACCTAAGGGTGGCCTTAACTCTCAAATCTCTTGATCAAGTTGATCTATTGTACACCCCTAATAGGGTTATTGCCTCTAGCAGGGTTGGACTCTTAGCAAGGTCAATTCCTTAACTGGGATCACATTGTAAAAGGACTCCTAACAGGGTATGTCCTTAACCAGGACCTGCCTATTGTAATACTCAGCTCCTAATAGGGTCAAAACTCTTAATAGGGTTATTATACTCATAGTGTAGATATTTGTGGGTACCATCCCCACCGGGGTTTTTCCCTTAACAAGGTTTTCCTTGAAAACAAATCTTGGTGTTCATGTGTATGTGTGTTATTGTTGCATTTACTTTTTAGTTCAGTATTTTGTTTTCAGCAATAAAATTGGAATTAAAATTAAAGTATTAAGTATTAGAATGAAATGATTCACACCCCCCCCCCCCCCCTCTCAGTTGATTGGGACATTTATATTCTAACAACTAGAACATTTAGAGATAAGGTCTTCTAATGGTATTGTTCTTTACCTCCTTTTTCCATTGATTCCTTTCAAAAACTTGTTAATTATTTCATTCAAAAATTTCAAAACAATATCTGCTCTAAGATTTCTTTGACTCATTTGATGCATTGTAAACAATGTGTTAAAGAAAAAGTGACTAATTTCATTGGTAGATTTAAGCATTTGCATGCTCAAATTTCTTATCATGTGCTTGATATTGATGTGAAATGTATTTTCCTTACTAATTTACAAAAAGACAATAGGGATAAGGTATTTCTTTCTGAATTCTCTTCTTTTACTCAATTGTGTGCAATGCCTTATAATCATCAATTTCAAGTGAGTCAATTTGAGAGAACCACTCCAATGGCCTCAGTTGATAAGAGTGATGTCGCATCCTAGCCTTTTCAAAAAAAAAAACCTAAGGACTTCATCAAGATCAACAATTCATCAAACAACATTGATGTGTAAGTGGCAACGACATCCAAAGGTGTGGTTTCTTCGTCATCTATTTTTAGACCTTGTAATTTTACTTATCTTTCTAAATATTTGCATAATGTGATGTTGAAGTTGGTTATTGCTAATATTTTAACACTTCCTCCTATTAAGCCAATTGATCCTTCCAAACAATCCAGAAAATCCTATGATCCCAAAGCTTTTTGCCAATATCACCCTCAGCCTAGTCATGATACTGAAAAGTGTTTATGTTTGAAATCTATTATTCAAAACCTTATTGATTCTAATTCTATATATGTTTAGGGTGTTAATGATCAAAGAAACAAATATGTTGCACCTCCAAATAAAACTTGCAAATTTATACCAATCCTTTACCTTCTCATTCCACCAATACCATTGAGTATACACATTCCTTACCTTCTTCCACAACTATTGTTGACCCTCCTACCATTGTGAAGTGTGATGAGGAGTGTAATGAGGCAAAAAATGTTGTCAACCTTATTAATCAATCTGAACCTAAAGCCAAACCAGATTTTGAGCTTCGCATTACATTCAATTATGATGAGATTATTAGGTCATTTGATGGTCCTCTTTATATTTTTGCAAAGATTAATGTTCTTCCCTCTCGTGGAGCCCTTATAGATCCTACTTGCATGGTAAATATTGTAATTGAAGAGAATATTTACAGAGGAGTTCTCAAACAATATTTATATGACAAATCTAATGTGATGATAAAAAATTTCAATGGTTTCACTTGTCCCACTCATGGTTCTATTACTTTTCCCATAGAAGTTGGTTAGAAAATATTAAATGTCACCTTTGTTTTCATCGCAACTTCTAATCAATTTCAAGTTAGGCATGGTCTTTCTTGGCTCACTTCCATAAAAGCTATAGTCTCTCATATCTATAAGTGTTTGACATTTCCTCATGATGGAGAAATCATAACGATTAACCATAGTCTCTATCAGCCTTTAGCTAGTCATGGGAACTTTGATCTTGACTTCTTTTGGCCTTTTGTGCCTTAACCAATTCAACCTAGCCAAGATAACTTCTTCATATCCTATCAAAAAGAAAATTCAAAATGATTTGTGAACATAGAAATCCTAATGTTGTTCTATCTCCTTGTCCTGGACCTAGACTTCTTCCTACACCTTTCATACCACCTATTTATTCTTCAATTTTGCTTCCTATATCTTAAAAACACCATGTAGTTATTGTATCTCGACCTAGTGTGGTTCCTTCAGTTCTTCCTTCCAAAGAAGAAAAGGACCCGATGTTGATTGATCCTAAACCACCTCAAATTTCAAACAAAACCAAATGTAACGATCATTCTCATGAACGCCATTGTAAATATCGCACTAGAGCCCATGAGCATACTTCCCAAAATATGTCTTCCCCTAAAAAACCTTCTAATGCTTTGATTCTCTTTTCCCAACCCATGCATAGCCCAAGGGAGAAAGTTAATTTTAAAATGATGGAATTGAACAAACACAATAATTCTATTCATATTCGAGATCATATTGTGAATAATTTGGTTGAAGAAGATACTCTTGATGATAATGATTTCAATGTTTCTAATGCAAATGATGTCAATGATGATGATTCTAATGACATGTATGAGATCATTCATGTTAATCATGATTCACCTACAAGATTTTCAAAATAATTATCTCTCACTCTTAGTGATAAACAAAGTGATCCATCAAGAGCATGGCCGTTATTTGGAACTGGTCATAGTTCCATCTATTGTGTTTGACATTTTTACTCTTTCATATTTCCCACCTTCCCTAAACAATATGGACTAAGAGGGGGAAGGTGATATGTGTGATTAGCTCCTCTTGTAGAGTGGATTCTTTTGTGTGTTTTCCTATTGTTTTGTGTTTCCCTCATGATATGTTGGTTTTATAGGTTTGGATTAGATTTCTTTAGACAACCTTTGTTGTTATGTTGATGCAAGGTGATAAAGAAATCAAACTCTTGTGACATTCCTCTATTTGTATCTCATTTCATCTATATGGCATATGGTGCAGAAGCACACCTAAGCTAACCTCCATGCTTAGTAGTTTTTGGCTTGTACTTGACTCTAGCCAAGTCAAGAAGAGTAGATTTCTTTGTTTGAAGACCTTAGAAGGTCATTTTCTATGTAGGCTAAGTGAGTTAGTTACTAGAACTAAGGTCACACTAATGGCCAATGTTAGTAATCTTTAAATTCTTAGTGTTAATAGTTTGGGATAGAGTCTTAAATGTGTCTTAGGCACATAAATGTTGTTAATGGACGTTGTAAAGATGCCTTAGGGTCATTAAGTGAGTTGGTTCCTCAGAATCTAGTAAGGATAGAGATCCTAAGAAATAGGATCATGGCATAGAGAAAGTTTCCAAATGTTGTAAGAAAGTTGTCATGACAACATTTGCAATTATTGCAAATGTTGCATCCAACTCGGTTATCCTTGGATTCCCTTGAGTGTAGGAGATGGTGATCAGCCAACAGGCCCTAAAATGAAGGAGATGGCATCTTATGTTTAAGTAAGGCTTGAATCTTGAGGTGTAAGATGATTGTAATAGTTTGAGTTGGAGAATAGAGCTCTGTAACAGTTTTACAGTGTATTTCCCAAGCTTTTGTGTTGATAGTGCATTGAAATGGATTAAAAGTCTAAATCCAGTGGTTGATTAATGTTCTTTAGTGTGTTCTAAGACTTTTTTATTTGAAGAGAAATTTGTTTAGAGTAGATTTGGTGCGTCGGTTAAAGTAGATTTTGTTTTAGAGTTCCACTGGTTCTATTCTGACCAATCTGGGCATTCATGGCTCCCCCATGAAATCTAGCCATGGGAAACACCTAAGGGTAGATGGAAATGCTAGGGTAGTCATTAGTTTACATATGTTTAGAATTAGGAGTTGGCAAATTTTGGAGAGCTATTTTTAATGCTAGGCCCTAGGCGAGCAAATAGAGCCTGGTTAGAGGTCTAGATTATGAAGAAATAGAGATTTATTGCAAGGTACAAAGGTACAGTATGGCTCCAAGACTTTTTTTGGAAGGTGTTCATCATATCTAAACATCCTATGAAGATTGGCTTCATACCAATCATTTACATTATGTTTTGACCAAGATTTCTACTAGGACACATTCAGTCCTAAAAAGTAGGTCAATTAGCCCTATTTGCCCTAGTTTGTAGGAAGGTGGTGTATAGAGGCTTCTAGGACCTAAAATTTACATAATCTTTAGTAAGAGCCAAAAGGGTATCCAAATCCCCAATTGGTTTTGCAAGTTGTCTGAAAAAGTTTGAAAAGAAAGGCCAAAAACCACTATAAAAGGCTACAAGGATTAGGCTTCTTTTTAAGGTCTCTAAATGATGAACTATTGAAGCCAGTAATAGTATGATTCAAGATCCTTCTAAAATGGATCAATTTGGCAAGGTTATGAATGTTTTCAAGATGGAGAGCACCCCCGCAGCGAAGATTGGAGTTGGTGAAGAATTGGCACTTAGAGCTTTCTAAGTGAGTGAGGAGGATTGAACTATCTATAAGGTGTTAGTCTTCTAAGGTGAAGCACAAGAGTTAAGAACTCTTAGAGAAGAGTTAGGATTGGTGTTAGTTAATCATCTAAACCAATCAGGACCTAGAGGAGACTAGGTTCCTAGAAGAGACTAGCTAGGTCTCTTAGATGCAGTGCAAGCAAGCCTTGGAACACTCACATCCTATTGGTATCAGAGCTTGAATTGATCAGGCTTCTGGTGGATGTTGCAGCCTACTGAATTAGTGGGAGAAAATACACCAAGTGGATTAGTAGAAGACAAAACCATGGTGACTAACATTGAGTTAGCCAAGAAGGTTGAGGAACAAGAAGCAGATAACAAGTTGTTAAGAGAAAGACTAGCTCAAATGGAGCAGCTCTTGGGTGAAGTCCAAGACAAAGCTGATAAGGTCAAAGAGAAAATTGACCAAAAGGAATAAAAATAAGCAAGGGAGAAGGAATTAGACTTGGAGGAGGAAGCTCCAACACCTGATCCTGTTCTTCCTGAAGAGCCATTCTTAAAGGCATTGAAAGCATTAAGTGGCAAGGCTTTGGAAGGTGTGCCACTATTTAGTGGAAAAATGGATCCAGATTCAGTTGTGGATTGGATTGATAGCATTGAGAACCATTTTGAATGTGATGGTATCTCTGAAGCACAAAAATTTGTGGTGGCCAAGTCTAGACTAAGAGATTCAGCTCTTACTTGGTGGAAGTTTGTGCAAACCGAGAGGGAAAAGGATGGAAAAGGTCCTATAGTGACATGGAAGGGTATGGTGACCAAAGTGAAGCAAACCTACCTTCTTGATGATTATGAAGTTCAGCTTCATAGAAGGAGACACAATCTTAGACAAAAAGATCTAGATGTCCAAGCATACACCTAGGAGTTTCAAAATCTATGTTTGAGATCTAAGGTGGTTGAAGATGAGAGTATCAAGCTTGAAAGGTATTTGAATGGCCTCAAATGGTCTATTCAAGAAGAGATGAGTCTAGTGAACTTCAAAACCATTTGCCAATGCTATCAAATGGCCTTGAAGATAGAAGAGAAAAGCAAGAGAAAGTAAGATCAAACCTCTAAAGGTAAAGGTAAAGGAAAGGATAGTAGAGGAGAAAGAGGTGGCTATGGTGGAAGAAGTTCTAAATCAAGAACTCAAGGAGACATAAAATTCAGTGAGCAGCAAGAAGGAAGCTCTAGTAGAGGTGGTAGAGGAAGAAGTTCTAACTCTAGCTCTAAAGGAAGAAATGGTGGACAAGGAGGAAGAGGCAACTACTTTGCCAATATGAAGTGCTACCATTGCAATCAAATGGGGCACCCTGCCTATAGGTGTCCAGAGAAAGGTGGTTCATCTCAAGGAGGTGACAAGAGAACTAATCTAGTTCATGACGAGTCTAATGCAGCAGAAAAGCATGCTAAAGTACCATTGAATTCAGAGGAAGGAGAAAATTCTATGATGAGGAGAACTTTGGTAAAGGAGCTGGTGAAGGAAGAGCCCAGCCAAAGGAGGTCTTTTTTTAGGATAAAGTGCAAGATGATGGGGAAAGTATGTAGGGTCATCATTGATTCAGCCTCTACTGACAACATTGTGTCAAAGGAAGCAGTCAGCAAGCTAAAGTTGACAAGGATACCCCACACCAATCCTTACAAGGTCACTTGGCTCAATAAAGGCCAACAGGTGTTAGTGAATGAACAAGCATGGGTGGAATTATCCATTGGAAGGTACAAAGACAAAGTTTTATGTGATGTGTTGCTTATGGATACATGTCATTTTCTCCTAGGTAGACCTTGGCAATTTGACCGCCAAGCCATACATGATGGAGGAAACAATTCTTATTCTTTCAAGAAGGACAATGTAACCTTCAAAATACAGTCACTATTAGAAGAAGTTGAGGTAAAGACAGTAGGTCCAAATGTGCTTATGGTGGGTGAAAATGAGTTTTTACAAGCTATGGAAGAGAGTGAAGGTATTGGCTATGCATTGGTGTTAAGACCAAAAGAGGGAGATGAAGGCAAGGTGACAAAGAAGACAAAGTTACCAAAGGAGATTCAAGGTATGTTGCAGACTTAACAAGGTATTGTAAGTGATGGACAACCATCAGCCTTACCCCCTAAAAGAGCCATAAGTCATAGGATAGACCTTATCCCAGGAGCTACCCTTCCCAATAAGGCAGCTTATAAGATGACCCCTCAACAGAATGAGGAAATTTCTAGGCAAATACAAGAACTCCTAAATCAAGGTTTCATTAGGAAAAGCATTAGTCCATGTGTCATACCCACTGTACTTGCACCTAAGAAAGGAGGAACTTGGAGGCTTTGTACTGATTCAAGGGCTATCAACAGGATAACTATAAGGTATAGGTTCCCTATCCCTAGAATTGAAAACTTAATGGATTGGCTAGGTGAACCTAAGTACTATAGAAAGATAGACTTAAAGAGTGGCTATCACCAAATAAGAGTAAATGAAGGAGATGAGTGGAAAACAGCCTTCAAGACCAATGAAGGACTGTATGAATGGCTTGTCATGCCATTTGGGTTATCCAATGCCCCCTCCACATTCATGAGGCTCATGAATGAAGTTCTCAAAGACTACATAGGCAAGTTTTTAGTTGTATATCTAGATGATATACTAATCTATAGCAAGACAAGGAATGAGCACCTAGAGCATCTTGATATGGTTTTAGGAAGCTACATGATGAGAAGTTGATGATCAACTTGGAAAAGTGTGAGTTCATCAAAATAGAGCTAGTGTACCTTGGATTTGTTCTATCACATGGCAATCTAAAAATGGACAAGAGAAAAGTGGAGGCTATCATGAATTGGCCTACTCCAAGGATAGCAATAGAGGTAAGGAGTTTTCATGGTCTTGCACAATATTATAGGAAATTCATAAGGCAGCTTAGTGCAATTTGTGCTCCTATGCTAGATACTATCAAGGGAGGAATGAAAACTAAGTTTATATGGAATGAGCATGCTAACAAAAGCTTTGAGTTGCTAAAGGAGAAGATAGCTACCCAACCTATTTTAGTGTTGCCAAGCTTTGAGAAGCTTTTCACCATTGAATGTGATGCTAGCAATGTGGCTATTGGAGTTGTTCTAAGCCAAGAAGGCAGACCAGTAGCTTTCCATTCAGAGAAGCTAAGTGAAGCCAAGAGGAAATACTCTTCATATGACCTTGAGATGTATGCATTGGTCCAAGCTCTAAGGAAATGGAGGCACTACTTGCTTCCCAAGGAGTTCATTGTGTATTCAGACAATCAAGCACTCAGTTTCCTGAATTCACAAGAGAAGTTGAGTCACAAGCACATGAAGTGGGTTGAGTACCTACAAGCTTACACCTTCAATATCAAGCACAAGAAAGGTGTCCTCAATAAGGTGGCAGATGCATTGTCTAGAAGAGCTCTCACAATTCAGGAGATTCAGTTGAAGAGCATGGGAATAGATCATTTCAAAGATCTATATGGTGATGATGAGGATTTTGCAGACATTTATAAGGTATGTGTTGAATACAAGAATCATTTTCATAGTAGATATGTTGGGTATACTTTGCAAAGTGATCTTTTGTTTAAAGGGAATCAACTATGTGTTCCTAGAGGCTCTATTAGAGAGAATTTGATTCAAGAAAAGCATAATGGTGCTTTGAGTGGTCATTTTGGGATCACTAAGACTCAAGAACTTTTTCAAAGGTTCTATTATTGGCCTAAGATGAATCTTGATGTTAGAAGGTATGTAGAGAGTTGTGTGGTATGTCAAAAGGCCAAGGGCACTTCTACAAATGCAGGTCTTTATCAACAACTACCTATTCCTACTAGGCCATGGGAATGCTTGAGTATGGATTTTGTAGTTGGGTCACCCAAGACAAGACAAGGTATGGATAGTGTTTATGTGGTTGTGGATAGATTCAGCAAGATGGCTCACTTTGTGCCATGTAAGACCACTAATGATGCTAGTCAAATAGCCTCTCTTTTCTTCAAAGAGATAGTGAGAATCTATGGGTTACCTATCAGCATTGTGTCAAACAAAGACACTAAATTCATGAGTCACTTTTGGAAGACTCTTTGGCAAAGGTTAGGCACTAACTTGTCCTTTGGATTGGCCTACCATCCCCAAACTGATGGTCAGACCAAGGTTGTCAAAGAAGCCTTGGAAATTTACTAAGGTGTTTGACCAAGGAGTATGGTCAACAATGGGATCAGTTGATTGGGCAAGCTGAATATGCCTACAATGACACTATTAATAGATCAACAGGGAAAAGTCCATTTGAGATAGTGTATGGACTACATCCTAGAGGTGTTTATGAGTTGAGAGATTTGAAGGATGGATTGAAAGGAAGTGGATATGCTGATGATTTTGCATATGCTATGCAGGAGATTCATGAAACAGTGAGCAAGACCTTGATAGAGAACACCATGAAACACAAAGCCAAGGTGGATGAAAGTAGGACAGTTGAGTTTAATGTTGGTGACTTGGTTATGGTGCATCTTAACAAGTCAAGATTGCAAAAGGGAGTACCTCACAAGTTGCAGATGAGGAGGATAGGTCCCTGTCCTATTTTAGCTAAGTATGGTGATAATGCATTCAAAGTTGAGCTGTCGGAAGACAGTGGACTGTCTCCTATCTTCAACATTGCAGACTTAGTCCATTATAGGGGACCATAGCAAGATATGGATCAGAATCTTCATGAAGTGATCAGAGATGTGGAAGAGTTGAAATTACCTACTGCTGCAGTCACATGAGCTGACAGTGTGTTGGACACAAGGGTCTATAAAAAGACTAGAACTAAAGAGTATAAGGAACATCTCATAAAGAAGTATGGGCAGATGGATGTTGATGCAGTATGGATAAAGGAGTCAAAGTTCAAGAAGATGGGGATTGATCCAAGCATCCTCAATCCAAGGGTGTATTGATCTTTTCATTTGGGGAGGATGGTGCAGGAGCACACCTAGGCTAACCTCCATGCTTAGTAGTTTTTGGCTTGTACTTGACTCTAGCCAAGTCAAGAAGAGTAGATTAGTTTGTTTGAAGACCTTAGAAGGTCATTTTCTATGTAGGCTAAGTGAGTTAGTTACTAGGACTAAGGTCACACTAATAGCCAATGTTAGTAATCTTTAAATTATTAGTGTTAATAGTTTGGGATAGAGTCTTAAATGTGTCTTAGGCACATAAATGTTGTTAATGGACGTTGTAAAGATGCCTTAGGGTCATTAAGTGAGTTGGTTCCTTAGAATCTACTAAGGATAGAGATCCTAAGAAATAGGATCATGGCATAGAGAAAGTTGCCAAATGTTGTAAGAAAGTTGTCATGACAACATTTGCAATTATTGCAAATGTTGCATCCAACTCGGTTATCCTTGGATTCCCTTGAGTGTAGGAGATGGTGATCGGCCAACAAGCCCTAAAATGAAGATGATGGCATCTTATGTTTAAGGAAGGCTCGAATCTTGAGGTGTAAGATGATTGTAATAGTTTGACTTGGAGAATAGAGCTCTGCAACAATTTTACAGTGTATTTCTCGAGCTTTTGTGTTGACAGTGCATTGAAATGGATTGAAAGTCTAAATCCAGTGGTTGATTAGTGTTCTCTAGTGTGTTCTAAGACTTTTTCATTTGAAGAGAAAGTTGTTTAGAGTAGATTTGGTGCGTCGGTTAAAGTAGATTTTGTTTTAGAGTTCCACTGGTTCTGTTATGACCAGTCCAAGCATTCATGGCTCCCCCATGAAATCTAGCCATGGGAAACACCTAAGGGTAGATGGAAATGCTAGGGGAGTCATTAGTGTACATATGTTTAGAATTAGGAGTTGTCAAAGTTTGGAGAGCTATTTTTAATGCTAGGCCCTAGGTGAGCAGATAGAGCCCAGTTAGAGGTCTAGATTATGAAGAAATAGAGATTTCTTGCAGGGTATGAAGGTACAGTACGGCTCCAAGACTTTTTCTGGAAGGTGTTCATCATATCTAAACATCCTATTAAGATTAGGTTCATACCAATCATTTACATTGTGTTTTGAGCAAGATTTCTACTAGGACACATTCAATCCTAAAAAGTAGGTCAATTAGCCCTGTTTGCCCTAGTTTGTAGGAAGGTGGTGTACGGAGGCTTCCAGGACCTTAAAGTTGCAGAATCTTTAGTAAGAGCCAAAAGGGTATCTGAATCCCCAATTGGTTTTGCAAGTTGTTTGAAAAAGTTTGAAAAGAAAGGCCAAAAACCACTGTAAAAGGCTACAAGGATTAGGCCTCTTTTTAAGGTCTCTAAATGATGAACTATTGAAGCCGGTAAGAGTATGATTCAAGATCCTTCTAAAATGGATCAATTTGGCAAGGTTATAAATGTTTTCAAGATGGAGAGCACCCCTGCAATGAAGATTGGAGTTGGTGAAGAATTGGCACTTAGAGCTTTCTAAGTGAGTGAGGAGGATTGAACTATCTATAAGGTGTTAGTCTTCTAAGGTGAAGCACAAGAGTTAAGAACTCTTAGAGAAGAGTTAGGATTGGTGTTAGTTAATCATCTAAACCAATCAAGACCTAGAAGAGACTAGGTTCCTAGAAGAGACTAGCTAGGCCTCTTAGATGCAGTGCAAGCAAGCCTTGGAACACTCACATCAGCATATACATGTTATGTTGTACATGTTCTATTGTTCGTGAATGTGCCTTTGTAGTTTTGCTACCTTTGGGGATGATATCAATTCATTTTGATATAATTCTAATATACATGAGTTATCATATGATCATACTGACCCGGGAGTTAGTAGATCATTTTTGTGCTCTCTTTGTTATGTGCTTCGTTTCCCTTAATTTGTCCTTTCTTGGGGGCATCTCATAGTGGAAACGTCTCTTGTGGGTACACATATGATTCGTTAAAGTCATTGCTCCTGTTAAGCCATTTGCAATCGCTTTAACATGGGGGCATACACTATGCTCCTCTTTTAACATCTATCACACACACACAGTGACTCAATGCAATGTCTTATGTGGATGGATAATGAGATAATGCTTTCCTTGCGCTTGTGCTCTCATTACATTATTATGCCTTGCACATCTTTGAGTGGGTCCTTAGACTGGTCCTCCTTTTTAGATCCCTTTGAAGACTATGTTTTGCTTAGGTCTTATCTCCTTTCTATATCCCTTAATGGAGACAAAGCTTTCCTTAAGGACTAATCGTAATTTGGAAAATTTCCTAGTGGACTATGCTTCACTTGGTTATCCTTTTGTCAATGGGTTGACTAGCATCTCATATCTTGCTAGACTATCAATTCCAGCTTTTGCAGCAATGCCTTTTCTCTTTGCATGATTTATAGTAATTAAAACCTTACTAGGTTGGTTGGTGATCTCTCTCTCTCTCTCTCTCTCTCTCTCTCTCTCTCTCTCTCTCTCTCTCTCTCTCCTGTTGCCCCTTTTATCTTGGTTTTGGATTTGATGAGGCACTAAGTCACTTGGGGGCTTAGTGTTTCCTTGTCTCCTTCACCTTGATAAAACATTTCATATTCATTGATTTACTTTTCTGTGAGCATGAGGTTGTCTCATCTTCCCACTAAAGTGGGGTCATAATATACCATCCTAAAAAGTTAACACCTATAATTAGATGCTCTATTAGGCCATGTTTTGGTGATTATGAGATTTTATGTCTATTATGTTTGATCTAGCAGCTAGACTCCTTTTCTTCTAGAATCTTCTCTTTATTCTTGACTCCCCCTTGATATTTGGTCCCATTTTCCTAGGTATTGGATGCCTAGGTAACCTATACCCAAGTATAGGATGCCTAGGTGTCCTATACCCCAACATTTGGGCCCAAAGTTGAATGGGTGGAATGTTATAACATCTTAGCGAGATTTCCAATTTTGCAATTAGCATGTGTTAGTTTTAAACCCCAGAATATTGTGAGAGGTATATAAGTAGCCTATCTCTCCTCATTTTGGTAACCACAAGAAAGAATTGGAGAACCATTATCAAGATTTCAAGTGCTCTCCTACAATTTCACATTCAAGTGTTCAAGATCAAGTTTCAAGCATTCTTCAAGAGTCCTAAGGCAGTTTGAAGGAAAAATCTTCTCCATTGTAGAAAATTTCTCTCCTATGATGGCCAAGTAGATGAGTTCTCAATCAAGAAAGAAGATCATTTTGTCCATCTACATGCATTTCATTCATCCATTCTTCAAGACGAGTTATCAAGCATAGAAACCTTTAATATCTTGGAGTGGCATTCATAGATCCATGCATTTGTGAAAGGCATTCATGATTCATTCCTACTTTCCAAGGTTCAACAACTACTAGCAAGAACCATACAAGCATCTTCATGAATATGTGCAATCTCAATATCTGTTCATGAAGGTATATAAATTTACAAGGTAGATCTATTATTTACCTTTATAGTTTCATGCTTTCCTTTATACAATTTTATTTTAATTACAAGGTTGATTCCTAAATAGGGGTTTGACCAAGGCAAACCCCTTTCAACCCAATAATTTCCCATTTTTTGTATGTAGAAACAAGTGACGAAGTTGTTGTCACAAATCTAGAAAGTGCAAGATCCGACTAAAAATATTTGAATGTTTCAGGCAAAAGTGTAGTGCACAAGATGACTAGGTGACCTATACCTAGGTACAAGGTGACTAGATGACCTATACCCTCCAAAAAAGCTCCAAATTAAAATCTTAGGTCAGTATTGCAATGTAGTTTTTGTTTCTGTTCATTACAAGTTTGTGTCTAATTTTTGTTTCTCTATTTCTATCAAAAGTTATCATTTAGTGTATTTAGTCTTCTATCTTGCATTAGTCAATCATATTCCTTTGAACCCATCTCATCTTAATCATAATCACGAAGGATGATTGCACCCACTTCATGCTTAAGTCCTACTTGAGCCTATTGGGTCATTTTCCTTCCGATTATGCATTTAGGAATAGGTGGATCTCACCCCCAACTCTACCTATCTAACCATCCATTCCATCCTCCTTTTTCTTATTGTACACAATCTAATCCATTGTGTGCATAATTGAGGATTGTTTTGTTCTTGCTGCTATCTTGTGGAAGGTATGTTTTTGGTTTTGCAAGTGATTGTATTCATTGGTAACTCCTACATATGTAACTTATCATAGTCCTAATGATATAAGGAAAGTGTTACCAGAATAGGGACTTGTGAATTCTAATTGACCTAGATATATGGATAATTCAAGGTTACCTAGTAATTATGGTCTTATTATGTTTGGAGGTGTAATTAGTTACATGAACAACAATATATAATTATGTTATTCGTAGTGGATGTAGATTATATAACCACAACACATGCTTGTAAAGAAGTATTGTGGTTAAAGAGATTATATTGTAGTATTGGTTTTTGGAGTCATACAATAATGAATTGTGATTTACAAGAGTAATTTGTTTGGAACTAATCATCTTTACCAACATAGAACCAAGCACAGCAATTTGTAAAATCATTTTTAAGGGAGATTGTTAAAAGCAAAAGAGTGCAAACAAGAGATTAACACAAGTAATTGTTGTTGATTCCTAACAAACATATAATTATTGCAAAGCTTATATGGTACAAGAAAGATGGATTTGTTCCATTCTCATACATAATGCTAATTTATTGGGTTGTATAGTGTGTTTGATCTTGTAAATATCAAGTAGAAGAACATTGGGCTTGGGAATGTTATTCATAGGAAAAGAGTTCTTGAAGAAAATTGACAAATTAGTAAGCAACAATAGAATATATAATGTGGTATTGTACAATATGTTTCATATGTTTTGGTACACTATGCATGTTGCATGCAATTATATTTATAAATGTGCATGCTTTCTTTACTAATCTAGCTACTTTTTGACTTCTTTTTACACATAGTTAAGGTCACAGACAGGTTGTTTTTTTCTCAAGTCATCTATACATGACACATGTTTCCATTTGTCATTTATACATTTACGGTAGTTAGCTATCTCAACCGCTTGCTTTCCTCACCCTTTCCTTTATATACAACGGTCACTAAGTATCATTCACACACATGCATGAGTATTGACATTATACCTTTATTTTCTTTAAATCTCTTAAAGAAGGCCATTTGATTTCTCAAGGATCCTTCAACTCCTATGAGTCTTGGTGACTCCAACAATTTTGTGATAGACTCTTATGTTTCATTTGGATAACTCACTATCACATACCGGATTTAGTTTTAAGTTATATTCATGAATGCAAAGGTTAGCACAATTGTAGTGGAGCTGGAGTTCACACAAACCAATCCAATGACATGGTGATGTTCAAAAGCATGTTTTGAGGTATGTCAAGCAACTAGAAATGGTCATACATGTCTACATGCTACCAACATGGTAATGGTGACAATACTAGAAGACATGTACAGACTAACAACATTTAGTATGCATCTATTGGTCCCCAATGTACAATAGTACATAAGTATACATTGTGATTATCATTGTGTAAAGTTCAAAATTGCTTATATGTGTGACGAGTTAGCATCATGGTACAATCAAATAGATAGTTTGTATTCCATGATAACACATATATGTATCTTCTTTTGTGAGTGCAAGAATGTTATCTCTTTAGACAAAAAGTTGGTTCTCAAAAATAGACATTTGAAGGTTGATTGTCGATAATTCATCAATATTGTTATTATTTTTAACACAATCATAAATTTATTTATCCTAGTGTACTAGTCATCTCCAACAATGGTGCTTAATTGTCCTCACACTAACTAGCTAGGTGCCTTCTATACCACTTCCTCATTTAAAACAAGTCATTTTCATTTATCTACTAAAGAAAACTAGTGAAAGATCTAGTTGATATTGTGCATTTATAAAACAAACTATTATCTTGACTATTAATGCAAAAAATAAAAGGGATAGTTATCAAATGTGTTACTCTATCCATTTGTCCTTCATTTATTTCTATTATTCATTGTTATATCATTGTACGAGATCCTATCACTTAACTATTCCATTTTCCTTCAACTTAGTATATTTTGATCATTATCTTAAGTACTATTATTATCATTGCTTAAACATTACATGGTATAATGTTACCTATTCCTTTACATGTTCAGATTAAGTAAATTGGGAGGGGGCCCAAACACTTACATCAAGCCAAACAATAGACCAAGAGTAAATTCACAAGGAGTGAATCCAACCAGCAAAAGAACTAGCAACTAAACCAAATGAAAAACCCAGTAAAGAGAAAAAATACCAGAGAGCCCCGCAAAACCAAAAAAAGCACAGAGGCTAGAAGACTGGAGAGAAGAGGCCTTAACCTTCTCCGTTTTTTCATTTAATTCATTTAGAAGGTTCAAGGGGCCTTTTTTCTTAGTTCCTTGCATCAAGGCCGAAGTAACAGGACCTTCCATCTCCCTTATAGCCACCATTTCTTTTCTCTTCATTTGGGCACACTTGTGCTCAAGTTCATCTTGTAAAATCTAGAGCGACCCCAAAGTCATGTCCATCATTTCCTTGTTGAAATCGACAATATCTTTCAACTTCCTATCTAGCTCATCCTGATTATTTTTAACACTAGCAATGGCAAACAATATTTTTTCTTTTATTCTTTCAAGGGAATCAACTCACAGAATTCCCTAACTTGTTCCTCAATGCAAATCCAATCATCTATAACCCAATTGAAAGTTCATCTACCACTTCCCACATTCTAGTATCTTGAACATCTTGAGACCAGTCCCCTGGCCTAGCATCAACTTCAGTCAAGGACTCAAATTTGCTAAGCTTCTTTTAGCAATGTGGAGTTGTGCTATAAACAATTGAATGACTGCATTTTGTCTATTGTAGAGAACACACAAATTGTCAACTTTGTCCACAATCTGAGGGTAGCCAGACAATGTATCCTAATGGGAGTGAGCAAGGGAATTACGAGGAAAAACATTGTGAGGGAATGAGAGCTTAGGGGCATAGTTTTTGTTCTTTTATGTGGTATTAACCAGGGTCTAGTCCAACTCCGTTGACCAAGAGGAAGAAGAATCCTTAGAGACTTCAAGTGCTTCCATAGGAATCACATTTTTTCCTTTACCCATGGTTTTCATTTTGGCTTTTTCTGAGGGTTGACCGTAGTCAAGAAACTGGGGATAGAGAGTTAATAGCAAAGGACGAGACTCCTTTCACATCTTTTTGGTTGGAAAGCTAAACAATTAAATTGGGGTTCACAATGGGGGAGAGATTAGGGTCTAAGCTAGGGGAAAGGGCTAAATGGAAGTTATATAATCTAAGTATGAGCCCTTGATGCAAAGGAGGCCCCCCCTTTGATCTTGCTATTGTCAATGGACTGAGATAGCGAAGAGAGAATCTAGGATGGAAAATTAAGTTTAATGCCATGATGGAAATGATTTAACAATGGGAATAGATGGGAGTGAAAGCATTTGAATCTACCTTCTAAACTGATGAACTTGATGAGAACTAGAACCAAATCCTTCCACTCACACGAAAGTTCTTCCCTGTTGAAGTCATTATGGAGCCAAGGAATCTTTTCCTCAAAACACAGGAACAATAAAATCATTCTTGTAATGCCCCTTTAAATTTCTAGGGAGGGTTGTACCATCTACCACCAAGCTAGTAACAACAACAATAGACTCCATGCAAACCATGAAGGAGACCCCACCAATGGTGATGACCCCCTTATCCTATGCCTTAGCAAACTTCTTAGACAAATCTCAGTTGAAATCCTTCATACCATCAACATAATTGGTTGCATTACTTGTTTCAAGGATAACCCGCAGAATAGGGTTATTTTTAACTCCTCGTAGTTATCTAGCTCGGATTGGATGAGATCCCCTCCCATGGTGACCTAGTAATTAGAGAGCACAAAAAGGCCCAAAAAGACGTATTTCAAAGAAAACCAAATAGTAGAGTGTCTCTAAATAAAAAACTGATATAAACAAATGAAGTCTTATCCAAAAAAGCCTTTCCTCTATATAACCATTTCCTTTACAATCATGGTGGAGCATCATTAAGAAGTTAGGGGGTGGAACATCCATCAACATGTGTAAGTAGATCATGCAATATAGTGGCACAAGCTTCATTGGGCACATCTTGCAATGAAGCCCACATTTGAATTAAGGTTATGAAAAGCCCAATAGCAACCAAACGATCAACTACGTGTGGTTTATACAATGTAAATATTCACATTTATCACATACGTGTGGTTTGTGTGGTATTTATCCTTGATAATTGTCACATCAACATATTTTTTGTGCTTTATACAATGTAAATATTCACATTTATCATATACATGGAGTTCGTGTGGTATTTATCCTTGATAATTATCACATCAACATAATGGTTAACATGATGTTATCTTCCCTTACCTCAAATTCCTTACATCCTATGTATGCATCCAATTTGAGGGGATATACTAGGACTAGCATTTCTCAATGAGTTTGGCTTGGCAATGCATTGATGAGATTTATAATTATTTTCAGTTTCAAAAAGATTTTCATTACCAATTCCAAATGAAATATATTTCTACCTAATTAGATCCCTTGTTAAGCTATCTCAAGAGTTCATATCTAGGCAAAATCATTTGTCCCCTAATCTTCTTTGTTGGACACCTCCATATTTCTTCTTAGTTGAAGTTTCTAACTTTGTACTAAAATCGTAATCTCTCATCATTATCCTTTTATTTTTATTATTTTTGAAGATACTTCCCTTTAGCAAATTGGGAAGTTTAAGGCATTCAAAACCTTATTAAAAATGAAGCATGATTGAAGATCAAATGTCTTAGATTTGAATTAGGAGGAGAATATACCTCAAATGGATTTGAAGAATATTGTGAAAGACGTGGAATAAAGAGACAATATTCAACTGCAAGAACTCCATAGAAAAATGGAGTAGTTGAGAAAAATACATAACTATTCAAGGAATGGCAAAAGCTACGCCTAATGAACCCAAGATAGTTGATCCTTTTTGGAAAGAAGAGGTTCATATAAATGTTTGTGTTTCAAATCGAATGCAAATTCGGGTGAATAACAAAATAACTCCTTATGAACTATGGAAGGGGAGGCTTGCATCAATGATGTATTTCAAGGTTTTCAAAAGCAAATGCTCTATAGGAAGAGATGCAGAAGATTTGGGTAAATTTGACTCCAAAAGTGTTGAAGGTTTCTTCTTTGGATATTCCACAAAGAGACAAGCTTACAAATGTTATAACAAGAGATTGCACAAAGTTGTTGAAAGTGCAAATATGAGGGTTGATGAAGAAAGACATCAAAAGGAGATACCACAATAAATTGATTATCAAAAGGAAGAAATTTGTAAAGAAGAAGAAATTGAGGAAGATGGTGAAACTAGAGAAGTTGAGCAAGGAAGTACAATAACTACATCAAAGGCACCACCTAAGACACCTTCTAGATTTCTTCAAAATAACCATCCTAAAGATTTGATTATTGGAGACAAAAGCATAACAATTCAGACAAGAAGAAGATTTGCCAATACAATAGAACATACACGTGTTTGCTTTCCGAAATTGAATCAAGTAACTTTTCAATAGTGAAGACAAGCACTTGATCAAGGCCATGCAAGAAGACTTGGATCAAATAGAGAAGAATGAAACTCAACTGTTTGTCCTGGGACCTAAGAACAAGAACCTTATTGCAACCAAGTGGGTTTTTTGTAACAAGCTAATCGGAGATAGGGGAAGTCACGAGGAACAAGGCAAGACTTGTTGCAAAGGCTATGCACAAACTAAAGAATTAGACTTTGAAGAAACATTGGCCCTACTGCACAATTAGAGGCTATCTGAATGTTCTTGACTCTTTCACGTTTCAAGAATTTCAAAGTTTATCATATCGACATCAAATCAGCTTTTCTAGATGGAATTTTAGAAAAAGGAGAGTATCTTGAACAACTTAAATGGTTAGTTATGTTAGAGAATAAGGATTATGTTTGTAAATTAGAAAATGCTCTTTATGGATGACTAAAGAAAGCCATGAGAGCTTGGTTTTCAAGGTTGGACAAGTATCTTCAAGAGCATGGTTTCGAAAGTGGAATTGCAGACAACAATTTATACATCGAGAATGAAGGAGACAATTTGTTGATTGTTGTTGTCTATGTGGATGTCATCATTTTTGGAAGGAAACCATGAGGGAATGTGTCAAAACTTTGCTTCTAATATGTAGAAGGAATTTGAGATGTCAATGCTTAGTAAGTTATCTTTCTTCCTAGTTTACAAATCCCTCTTCAGACAAAGGGATCTTTATTTCTCAAAGTATGTTAAAGAGATGTTAAAGAAGTTGATGATGTTAGATTTAATCCAATATGTACTCTAATGGTTACTATTTGTAAGTTAAGAAAAGATGATGAATCTCCTACAACGAATTAGACTATGTATAGACCTATGATTGGAAGTTTTCAATATTCATCAACTACAAGGCCCAATATTATGCAAGCAATTGGTTTGGTGGCACAATTTTTGTTAACTTCAAAGGAAATTTATGTGAATGCAATCAAAAGAATATTGAAATATTTGAAGGAGACTATGGATTTCAGATTGTGGTATCCAAACAGTGAAGATTTCACCCTCACAACTTATACAAATCTGAATTGGGCAGGTAGTGTTGATGACACAAAGAGCACTAGTGGAGGAAGCTAACTAGGAAACAAGAATCAGTTTCACTACCTACAACAAAGGCTGAATATATTGGAACAATAAATTGTTGGACACAACTTCTATGGATGAAACAAACTTTGAAAGATCTCAACATTGAGTATGAGAATACCATCCCCATACTCTACGATAATACAAGTATCATCAATATATCAAAGAATCCAATTATTCACTCAAGTAAAAACATATTCTGACAAAGTATCATTTTTTGAGAGAGAAAATATTTTAGCAACAAGTAAAGTTGGAGTATATAGCTACGAAGGATCAAATTGCAGATATATTCACAAGACCTCTTCCAAAAGAGTTTTTTGAGTACCCAAAGGAAATTGGGACTAATGTTACTCTCAACCATTCACTAAGTTCTTCTAGAGAAGCATGTGTTTAGGGGGAGCTATTTATTACCGTATTCAATTAGCCTAGGATACTCTTTACCATTGATCTCAAAGGAGGGAAGGTGGAGTAAGGGGGAGCATTTCAATTAGGGGGAGTTATATGTGCTGCTCGATTTCAGTAGATTGGTTTTTAGGGAGGTTGTTATCAATGATAAAAGGGGTGATTGTTGGAATATTGTCATTGATGTCAAAGGATTGTGATTAAGATGTTTATTACAAGCAGAAATTTAAGAGCAAAGATGTTACAAATGAGGAGCAAATATAGATAAGGAAACCAAAAAATGCAATTTTATACAAGTGGCATGGCCAGCCTGTTTTAGAGATTTTAAATGCAATAATATAAAATAAAATAAAATATTTTATGTTAAGAGGGCCGACTTCATGGCTTTGAGTGCTCATTTATTGGTGGCAATTGAAAACTAAAAAAAATGAACTTTTTGGGCCAACCCCATAGGATTTTGGTGCCAAAAGTTTAAGAGGAAAAAATAAATTAAATAAAAACTCTAATCTGCATAGAACAACCTGTTTTGAGGGTGCAACCATTGAAATAAAGAGGCTATCAATTTATTGAATATCATTCCTACTTTAAAAAGCAGACAAATAGCAGAAAAACAGTAGATTCATGAGAAGAAATCAAGCATACTTGAAAGCATATTCATGAAATAAAATTAGACATTTTGGAGCACACCTAAAGCAGAATTTTATGAAGATATCTTTTTGATTTGACAACATTCATTGAAGATCTTATTGCAGATCGAAGTGGAGGTGTATTGCAGATTTAAGAGCAAGTCTTAAGGTATATTTGCAACAATTAAAATGGCACAAGCCATGGAGGAACAATTTGACATGATACATAGGCTATGGAGGCATCATATGAGATGGCACTAATCCAATTGTGACATAAAATGTGGAGTTGCAATAGATGACATCAATCCTTGGGTCTTAAGCTCCAAGGCTAAACATCTCTAATGATGATGTGACATTTATGTGTAATTACGAAGCAAAATGTAAAGGAGTTGCAAGACAAATCCAACACTGCAAGGGTGAGCAAGCAACTTGGCACAAATCAATTAATCTTGAAGATGCAGACCTGTGTATTGATAAAGATCTGTTAGCAAGGTTATCAATAGGTTCTCTCTCATTGTGAGTGAAAGTATTATAGATATCAAGGATACATGTGACTTATGGCCATGAAGACATTTTAATTACTAGTGCTATGGCATTTGATAGTAGTTCTAATTTTGCAGTCATCAACTTGGGAGCAATCTACAATCCAAATTGTACTACATGATCTAGAGAATGGCTTTTGATAATCATTGGGATGAATATGAAGCCTAAACATTGAGATCTGTATATTGAGCATTAGTCTTTAAAGCTTTTAATCCTACAATTTGGAATGTTAGTTTCTCAATTTATATATTGTACTATGTTGTTAGTTTGTTCCTACCATCTAAATTTTATTATTTTGTTAAACTATTTATAGCAATAAGTTCATATTCTTGCAGCCCAATATAGCATACATATTCAATATTTAATAAATCAAGTCTCACTTTATGTAATTTCTAGACTTTTTGACATTTCTCTTATTATATAATTGAAGATTCCATACATAGTCACATGCATGTCACCCATAACCCCAAGCTGCCTGCTTTGACAACCCTGTTGACATTGATTCTCTAGAATGGCAATGTTGAACCATACATTGTTTGTGCTTATCATAGCAATTTTATACTAGTTGGGCACCTAGTTTCTACATCTTTTGTTGGTATTATTTCAATTTGTTTAACCATTTTTTAAATAGTTTAAGCTACTACAGCTGGCAAATTTCTGTTTTTATAGTTCTCATAATACAGGAAGAAAATTGAATATACATTGCCCTGTAACAATGCTGTGAAACATATCAAAAGGATAAACAACATAACCATGGTGTAGTAATTTGTAGGAACCAAAGATGATGGTGAGAGTCCATTGTATATAAAAATGCTATCCATCCCATTAATTTTTAAATAAGTACATTGAACACCAGAAACAGTCGATAGGCTATCAAATTTATTGTACAAGCTTTTGTTCTAAAAGTTGGAAGACTGAATATTAGACAAAAAGAATGTTACATAGCCGAACAACTGAAATGAGATCTTTCTCCCTGAACTCCACCTAGAGAATATATGCATGTGTAGAACCATTGTGATCCTTTCTAAGCATAAAAATTCTTCTTTATCTATGACTTCCTCTAATAAATTGTATTGGTAACATGTATCATTACCTTCTGAATTGTTCGGATCTGTTCAGCGAGATCTGTTTTGAGCTACCTTCCTACTGGTATAACAGAAAGCCAAAATTAAGCCGCACTGACATGGCTTTGTAATCAGAATCCAAGAAGCCAGAAATCTGAATACTTGCTGCCACACCAGCTCAATGATACACCATAACAACAATTCATCTGAGAAAAATTATTAGTATCAATTAGCCTCTAGGGCGTTAAACACAAGCATCCCTAAAGAAAAGTAAACATTTGGCAACAGAATCCTTACCTGTCAAGAAAGGGTTGCAGATAAACAAACCTGCTCTTTCAAAATTGAAGATGCCGATCAAGATCCTGAGGATTGTGACCTGCTCAAGCTGCCATGGTGCTGGCAGTTCTCTCAATGGACAATGAAAGTTCTCGCAACTGTTCTGGATTAACTGTTGATGGTGACTTTGTCAAAGAGCATTGAGCTGTAGTTGTCTTTGGAAATGCAATGACATCTCTTATAGAAGATTCACCAGCCAAAAGCATAACCAAGCGATCAAGCCCATAGGCAATACCTCCTAGCCAATAAGATGTAGTATCAAAATACAGATGAGTGAAAGTCTTTGAGGAGTCGGAACCGTGGACAAGCAATTATGCAATTATCATATACCAGGAATTGAATATAAGCTACAGAAAGGAAAGTTTACCATGAGGTGGAGCACCCATATCCAAAGCTTCAAGTAAATACCCAAACTTTTCTTCTGCCTGAATAGATAGCTAGCATATTAATCATTGGGTAACGTTGAACTAAATGATTGTAGCAGCATGCTAACCTATTACCTCTTTAGATGTGATTCCAACTATTTCCAGCACTTTTTCCTGGATCTCCCGCTTGTAAATTCTCAGGCTTCCTCCACCAATCTAATCAATAACTTAAAATTCAGAAAAACGTGTATATGGCAACAAAAAGATTATAAGAAATTAAAATATAACAAACATAAATTGTTTCATCATATTTCTGCAGAGAGGATACTCCAGAGTCCAGATGTTGAGTTGCATGTTTTTTTTGAGAAAGTAAACTTTGAATGGTGAGTAAACTGGATATTAATTGGAAGACAAACACTACATCTTTTGGGATATTTCCAAGCGTATCATCATGTCTGCTCAGAGTTGTCAGATACTTTTTTTGCCCTGTCTGGGTACACTTATCCGCATATTGGAATCTAGATACAGATTTGATATTGCTGGATATAACATGGATACTGTATGCAGACGTATCCAGATATGTGCATATGTTTGAGATGTATCTAATACATATGGATATAGCCACAGACCATATCCAGCAGCATCATATCCATATCTAGAATCCAATATGCAGGAAGTGTACCCAGACAGGGCAAGAAAGTATTCAACAACTCTGAGCAGACATGATGATACACTTGGAAATATCCCAAAAGATAGAGTGTTTGTCTTCCAATAAATATCTGGTTTAGGTTTAGGTACCACTAAAAATTCTGTCTAGCTAATTTAGCACATCTTGGAGCCTTTTGTGCCAAATAGAAGATTTATAAATTATTTTATATGTTGGCTTCTAAGTACAATTTGAAATTTATCTTCATATTTCCTAAATTACTTCTAAAGACATTTTCTTTGATCTTTCCAGCCACATATACTCATACACAAATATTTATTTTGATCTCTATCTACAAAGCTATGGAACCAGTAACATTAACTTCTTTGATTACCTCCATTCCATTGTACACCATGTCATATGCCAGAGCCCGAGCTGTGGAAAGATCAGACATATCATTTGGATTTGGTGCAGTGAAAGGATGATGGAGAGCCTGCATACCCAATTCAAATAAGCAAGACAACATTGAAACTTGACAATCAACTATATATGCAGGAGCTAAACTTCTCAGTAAATTGAAATACGCTTACAAGTAGTTTAGGATAAGAAACAAAAGGGTTTGAAGTTACACCAGCATTAAGGTTTAGAATCAGTTGATCTTTTAGCAAGGATTATTGCTTAATAAACTAAGGTTTTAATATTACTATAAACCATGTCAGCAGCACTTTTTTTTTATGCATACTACTTTTACTAAGATACCTCTTCACAGCAGTGCTTATTAGAATCCAAATGAATGCATGCTACTTCTAATAAGATGCATTTTCACAGCAGTGATTATTAGAATAAAACATTGAATCTGAAAATGAGAAGGATAAAAAGGCTATTCACCATAGATAAAGAAATGCAATTCATTCTAATCATAATTTAAACCAAATTTATTGAAGAATATTTTAAGTGAATGAAAAATCTAGTGTCTATAGAGGACAAATTCAATAGAATTGATCACACCTCTGGACCTACCAACTTGATATTTGACGTGTTTATAGTTAACTTCCTATTAAGAAAGTTATATATTCTTGAACTTCATATCCAACAAGCATAGTGACTCATCATACAAACCTATGATTTCATAACTGAAGGCCCCCAACCATAAAATTATACAGTTTATGTGGCAATTGTTGATATTATGGCCTTTACGGCATATAGATCAACCATCTTAAGGCAATAATAATAAATATATAGGATATATTTATTAGTGTAAATCGATATAAATAATAATAATAAATATAGGTGATATTTATTATTTATTGTTTATCGATATTAATTACATATATATATATATAAGTGGCAATTTAAGTAAATAATAAATAAAAGGTTATTTATTATTTCACTTGGAGGGCCCAAGTCGGCCACCTTGGGTGGAGGAGTTTATCTCCTAAAAGCATCATATATATATGTGTTATCGATCCTAGAGGAGAGATCATCAAAAACATAACATGATTCTCTCCTCTCAAGGATCGAATTCCTTACATGCAAATTTGGCACAGTGCTGGAGCAAATGCATTATGTGAATGCTGGAGCAGAATTCTAGACGAATTGTTGCAGCTCTAGAAGGGCGAATTTAGAGCGGAATTCTAGGCAAATTAGAGCAGAATTCTGGGCGAATTGTTGCAGCCCTAGAAGGGTGAATTTAGAGCAGAATTCTGGGCGAATTGTTGCAGCCCAAGAAGGTCAAACTAGGGCAAACTGGAGCAGCCCTAGAAGAACAATATAAGGGCCGATCTTGCAGCCCTAGATCTAAGAATTATGACAGATCTAATAGAAGGCAAAATCAAGGCAGATTAGCGACATATTGTGAGCAAACCTTGATAGCATTCATCCATATTGGATTCAATTGGTTATATTCAGATCTAAGCAATATTGGATCAGACTTAAAAGAGCCCTAGGTGGGCAACATTACATATTCAAATCAGACCAATATTAAAGGGCAAGATTGAAGATCTCAAGGTTCAGATTTGAAGTCTCTAAGGACTGATTCAGAGCAATAATCCGGGTATTATCTCTCTTTGTTACTTGTGATTTCTTATATATCCTGTGCTTAGATTTGTTAGATTTCTATAGATTGATATATTCCTTGTTAGAATCTGAAATATACTAACATGGTATCAGAGCCAGGTTGAGTAAAAGATCCATTTCAAATTTAGGAATTCAGTCTAACTCTTTCAAATCTAAGAATGACAAACTTGGGTTTGGCCGATATTTGATTTTTATGAGGTTTTCGATTCGTAATAACCTCGATTATGAATGTTGGCATCATCTTAAAATTAAGATTTGAAATTTGAACATGCAAATGGTCTTTGATGTTTTCATTGGTTGTGAAACCACCTCATGATTGGTTAAGGAAGATAAGAGGGATTAGATCTCAGGTTGTATCAATCCAATCTTATATATTTGGAAGAACCAAATCACTCTAAATTATCCGATTGATAAAATACTAAGTAATCCTCCCTTAACTAATTGATTCAAGCTTACATTGAGAGCGAGTATAATCTTATGATAAAATCTAAGCTTCAAAAGCTAAAGTTAAGGGGTGGCATAAGACATTCATGGATAAATTATTTAAGTATACTATGAGATTCCATGGTAAGAACTGTATACTGGATACATGGGTTGGAGAGACCTACCTGGGGATGGCACAAGAAGGGTTTTTCTTAATCATGGGCTCACTTGGTTTTGTAACTCTTTTCTCTTGCATTTTGGGTAGATCTTACTCCTTAAACATAGCTGGTTATTAACATGTTTCTGTTATATTATGAGAATATATCTTATTGCTGTTTAACTATAGCTGATTAACTGCCATTGGCATGACTGATTAGTTAACACATTTGTATGTATGAGGAGCATACCTTGCATATGTGTGAGTACACACTTTACTTTGACATATGTTATATCTAACGCTGTTTTGGGAACATTCACAGCTGATCGTTAGTATAACTGAGTAACTGGTTTTACATTGATGCATACATTCTATATTGCTGGATGAATGTATGAATGACATACATACCCTAACTACTAGCTGATTAACTACTACAGTAGTTTCATGTATGTTAAGGAAACATACTTCATATTATGGGAGCATATTTTATGGATATATGCACATGTTATGTTTTGACTTTATGTATTCATGATAAAATGCTTATGTACATGTGTGAATACATTTCCTTATAGTGGGACTGTATTACATGTGATTCTATGTGTGAACACATTTTCTTTACATTGAACTTGATTCTTATGATTATGAGATCATATTGGTTACTCTTATACTTATGTGGATTCATGAGATGAGATTTTGATTATGAGATACATTTGGTTATTCATTTGGTTACATCTATGCATATGGCTAAGTTGTTTCTTATGAATTGGATACTTGGAGAATATCATGGATTTGATATTCCTCTCATGTTGAGCATTTGGTGAATATCATGGACTTGATATTCATTAGACCAATGCTCATGATATCATGGATTTGATATCTTTTGGATCAGGGATCCACACTTAAGTATATGGTGGACATCATGGACTTGATGCCTGGAGGCCATTGCTCCGAGCACTTGGTGAATATTATGGACTTGATATTCGTTAGACCAATGCTCGAGGATATCATGGATTTGATATCTCGTAGATCAGGGATCCACATCTGAGTAATTGGTGGACATCGTGGACTTGATGTCGATAGGCCATTACTCCGAGTACTTGGTGAATATCATGGACTTGATATTCGTTAAACCAATGCTCTTAACATCATGGACTTGATGTTGTTTTGATGTCATGGACTTGACATTTCTTGAGTCTTGGTGACTCGTGGATTTAGTTATCCACAAATTGGATGGTATACATCATGGACTTGATGATACCATGAATATCATGGACTTGATATTCTATTGGCTGAGTCAAGAGGACTCGTGGATCTAAGTTATCCACAAATTGGATAGAAAACATCATGAATTTGATGATAACTTGTGTTTGGAAAGTATCATGGACTTGATATTCAAAAGAGTCAAGGTGACTAGTGGATCTAGGAAATTCACAAATTGATTAGAAATATCTGATATCATGGACTTGATATCACTTATGGTTGATAAGCATCATGGACTTGATGTTATCATGAATATCATGGACTTGATATTCTTGGGTCGTGGAGACCAATGGATCTAGAAAATCCACATTTGGATGGTAAGCATCATATGATATGATGTCTCTCATATAAATATGAGATGTATGGTTGAGGAATAATGAAGAATAATTGTGTTCTCATTATATCTTGTAGATAGAGATCTACTATCATAGATAAGAGATCTATGGCATCCATTTTGGTTATGTTTGTGATGAAGGATCTAAGAGTTGATCTTTGCCTCAAGTCCAAGAGGGAGTGTTGATATTATGGCCTTTACGGCATATAGATCAACCATCTTAAGGCAATAATAATAAATATATAGGATATATTTATTAGTGTAAATCGATATAAATAATAATAAGAAATATAGGTGATATTTATTATTTATTATTTATCGATATTAATTACATATATATGTGGCAATTTAAGTAAATAATAAATAAAAGGTTATTTATTATTTCACTTGGGAGGGCCCAAGTCGGCCACCTTGGGTGGAGGAGTTTATCTCCTAAAAGCATCATATATATATGTGTTATCGATCCTAGAGGAGAGATCATCAAAAACATAACATGATTCTCTCCTCTCAAGGATCGAATTCCTTACATGTGAATTTGGCAAAGTGCTGGAGCGAATGCATTATGTGAATGGTGGAGTAGAATTCTGGATGAATTGTTGCAGCCATAGAATTTAGAGTAGAATTTTAGGCGAATTAGAGCAGAATTATGGGCGAATTAGAGCAGCCCTAGAAGGGCAAATTTAGAGCAAAATTCTGAGCAAATTAGAGCAGAATTCTGGGCGAATTGTTGCAGCCCTAGAAGGGCGAATTTACAGCAGAATTCTGGGCGAATTGTTGCAGCCCAAGAAGGTCGAACTAGGGAAAACTGGAGCAGCCCTAGAAGAACAATATAAGGGTCGATCTTGCAGCCCTAGATCTGAGAATTATGACAGATCTAATAGAAGGCAAAATCAGGGCAGATTCACAACATATTGTGAGTAAACCTTGATAGCATTCATCCATATCGGATTCAATTGGTTATATTCAAATCTGAGCAATATTGGATCAGACTTAAAAGAGCCCTAGGTGGGCAACATTACATATTCAGATCAGACCAATATTAAAGGGCAAGATTGAAGATCTCAAGGTTCAAATTTGAAGTCTCTAAGGATTGATTCAAACTCAGAGCTATAATCTGGGTATTATCTCTCTTTGTTCCTTGTGATTTCTTATATATCCTGTGTTTAGATTTGTTAGATTTCTATAGATTGATATATTCCTTGTTAGAATCTGAAATATACTAACAGCAATGGAATTTCAAAAAAAATGTGAAATGAATGTACATTAAAAAATAGATTTATCTCTCTAGTAAGACAATTAGTACTCATAAAATCCATCATAAATGCTAGCACAGCTATTGTGCACTTTACACTTAAAGCGGGGATCATGAGAAAAACTCCTTATAAATTTCTATTTAAAATGTCAGGAAGGAATTTCATACTCCTTGAGGCTCAAAGAGACCACTATGGACATAAAAGAATAAGTATTGGAGATCTATAAAGCTGCAATGATAAAAACATAGTTTTCAACCTTTCTGACATAGAAGAGTTTGATAGCTTTCCAAAATCAACATCGTGTGAAGTTCCATTACACAGGCTTATTTACATACAAATATTGAAGGCCCTAATTTTGATCTTGTCTACATTATGTTTGTTACTATGGACTTTAGGCCTGGTTTCATAACATCAGTTTTCACATTTGTGGTCTAGATTGTTGGTTTACACCATTGTCTCATAAAACAGCAATGGTATTTGCCATATATTTCTCTTGGTGTTGTTTTAGTTTCTGTTTTTTAGCCTAGTAGCATTTTTGAACTCTTATCTATAAATCTTCCTTCTAATATAATAAAAAATGCAAGCATTAACTTTAAGCTAAGTTACCGATTCGGGTGTGGATGCGGATGCGGATGCAGATGCGGGTGCGAGAATCAGGTGCGCGGATGTGCGAAACTTTTTTGGGGGGGTTTTGGATGCGTTTATATATATATATATATATGCAATAAATATACAAAATTAAATCATTTGATAGTATGATACTTCACCATTGATCAAGATATATGATAAATATTCAAATGTCATATCATATACGTCTATGTTCACGATTCCAAAGCAAATCAAAAAATCATTACAATTACAAAATCAAAATTTTGTAATAATATAATATTATATTATATATTGATCAATGAATATAATAATATTAATCAATTATTAAATATAATAAATAGATAATTAAATTAAAATATAAGAAATAAATAATAAATAAATAACAGCACAATATAATTACAATCTATTATTAGAGATAATATATTATTTATATAACAAATATAAATAAATAAAGTAAAATAATATAATATACAATATTAATAAAATTACATAATCCAAAAGGCATGACTTTTGGAAAACAAATGTATAAGAAAACAATTACGGAGGAAGGGAGAATAGGGAGTAGAAGGGATAGAAAAAGAGGATCACGATCAATTCTTGCTGAGTTTAAAAATGATGATTTCTGGAGGATTATCATTGCATAGTAAGGAAGTGTGATGTCGGAGGAAGCTTTCATTATTATTCCTAAGGTATTGAACAATTATTTGTTGTGGGCTCCGTAACCCTGAAGATTGAAGAAATTATTATAGATGCAACTACCCAGAAACAATCAATGTTTCCTTTTCACTAATATATTGGGTGCTAAATAAATTATAAAGCGACTATTGGTGCAAATATATATATTGCAGATTTATTAGTATTAAATTATTAATTTTTGTAACTCAAATAGGAGCCAGGCCTTCAATAAATTCCAGATCGGGCTCATCTACTTAGCAACTTATTCAATACAGTGAGGTAAGAAATTCAGGCTGTTCATCCCAGAAGTTTAGCATCTTCGATTGAGGTTACAATATTTTCAATTAAGCTTTGGCGTGGAAGTATCCGCTGAACTAGAAGACTACATCTTACTGTTCCCTGGTGCCTTGTGGATGCTCCCCGGAAGCGCATCCTGGGCCCCCGGATGCTCTGTCGATGCCCAGGATGCGCTTCCGGGGAGCATTCACAAGGCACCCGACTCCGCCTCCGCATCCTCACGCTTCCGCCTCCACATCCAAGCCTAGAAGCTACGAATCGGTAACTTAGACTTTAAGGAGAGAAAAAACGTAAGAGGTCTAACAAGGAGAAAAGGAAAATCAAAACCGAAAGAGCAAAGAATTTTTTCATTGAAATCAAAGTTGCAAATGTACAGAACCATCTGCCCCATGTTTGACCTAAGTCAAAATATGGTAGAGTTATGTGATGTCCCCTTCAAGCTAGTGACATCATGCTAGCCAGTGGTTAGCCTGTCAGTGGACCCTCGTAGGCTAGTAGACATGGATAGGGGGGTCAGTTATGGTACATGGAAGGTATGATCTTCTAATGACTCAGTTTTGGCAGAGCTCAGTGTTCTCAATTGGCTTGTGAGATGGTTTTTGACTCACCTATTTGGGTTCTGCTCTGTTTGGCAGAAATGGCTATTTTTAGGCTTATTTTGGAGCTGTAGAGATGGACCCCTGCTATTTTTAGAAATACCTCATGGTCACATGGAGAATATTTTCACTAGCTCCCAATTCAGACAGCATGGTCAGATTCACAATATTTTGGGAGTTATGACATTTTTCGTGGCTAACTATTAAAGAAGAATAATTATTTAATATAAAGTTATATTATAACTTTATATTAAAATCACTTAAGTTGAGGGTCTTAACGTCATGAGAAGGGGGCCAAATTTATTAATAATTTATTTGACTTCTTCCTAAGTCTAAATGATAAAATAAATCATGAATTTAATGTTTATAACATTAAATCGAACTTGCTTGAGAGAAATCGAAATTCCTACTTTTTGGGTGTGATTTAGACTTGGAAGGATATATATGCTTAGGGTGAGAAGCAAAGGCGATCCAGTTTTCATTATTGATTGAATTTTTCATCTACTCTTGAGCTCTGAGAAAGGGTTTCACAGTGCAACCATTGGAGAACGTAGTTCTTCTGTGTGTTCATCATTTGAACCAGTGAGATATCCGGTGAATTTGATATCCAGCGGAGGTTTCATCCAGAGGTTTCTATTGTGCTTCAACAAAGGTTTACTCCATCATTTTCAGCATTGATTTACAGGTTCAGAGAAGTGGGATTGTAGACAACACGCCATCATTCATCCAGTGTGAGCAGAATACTACAGAAGGCGTCTTTGTGCTAGGAGGCAGTTATGCTGGGAAAGTGCGATTTTCATCAATAAATTCTCAGGTTTTTAATGTGTATTGAATCATGTCTTATTTTCTGTTATTAATTCAGATATTATCATTTGTACTAAGTTTGGTTCATTGAAACTTAATAAAGGCAACAGCAGTTCATTTTCTATTCAATATTTCAGCGTTATGTTATTTGCTTTTATGTCAAAAACCCTTGCCAAAAATACAAAAACATTATAAAACTATCAAAACAAATAGTACAATAGCAAGAGCCTAAAAGGGGTTCTTACAGTGGTATCAGAGCTAAAATCCTGCCATCCTGGAGGGTTAGGGATTTTACATGCAATGGGAAGTAATTGGTTCTCACAGGTATTATACACGCAGAAGAGCACTACTTAAGGGAGAACAGGTTTTAGATAGGCAACAGGACGCCATGGGTGAAAGGCAGGCTAATAGCCCACCCAGGGTAAACAGAAATAATGAAGATCAAGAAACGAGAGACTTCTTCAGAGTCATGACTATAGGGCAGCAACAAATGGCTCAGACGTTACAGGCACTTACAGCCATGATGGAACGTATAATTCCACAGGCCGGGCAAAATCATGAACAGGAAGATAATCAAAGTGGAGTTGGTCCTCCCAGAGTACGGAGAACCCGTTCCAGGACAGCAGACAGGCCTACTCGCCCTACCTTTGTCAAAGACGAGCTAGATGTGGAACAGGTAGAAGAAGTTGGTGAGGAGATGTTTGCAAATAACCTTATGGTCGCAAATGATGAATGGGAACTTTTAGCACCATAGGTTCGGGAGAGGATGACTTTTGACAGGTTTGTGAATTCGAGGGAACATTACCGCTCCGTGAGACAGGAGAGGAGACCTCAACAAAACAATGAGCTGAAACATGCTGCAGGCAAGCTCACGTTGTCTACATTTGATGGTAGTGGGAGGTCAACCGCGCAAGCTTGGATCCACAAGCTTGACACATTTTTAGCTTTGAGGCCTATGACAGAGATAGAGGCAGTAAAATATGCCACATTGCATCTAGAGGGAGTAGCGCATGATTGGTGGTATCACGGACTGATCACTCTTCAACATAACCAGGTGGCTTCTTACCAGGAGTTTGTAGACAGGCTAGTAGAGAGGTTTGACAAGAAGGATCCAGAAATCTACTTCAGAGAATTGGCTCAATTAAAACAAACAGGCAGCCTGGATCAGTTTATCAACGAATTCCAAAGGTTGGCAATAATGGTACCTGACTTGTCCAAGAAAAGACTGATAGTTTTATTTAGTGAAGGATTAACCGAACCATTGAGGGGTTGGGTTAAGGCATTTGATTCTCCGACTTTGCAGAAGGCTATGAATAAGGCCAGGGACATGGAACATGCAGCTCCAGCAAATAAATTTCATTCAAAAGGGGCGTCATCTAGTAAGGACAGCAAACCGTTCTTCAAGAAACCAGAACAGACGGGGTTTAAAACTGAAAATAAGGATAAGTCTTTTGCACCACTTGATAGGGACACACTTAATGATTTGCGGAAAAGGAAGTTATGTTTTTATTGCAAAGGACCGTATGACAGAGACCATGATTGTCCTCTACGGCCTAAGGGCAAAGCAAATAGGATTATGTGGGCTTTTTATGAGGATTCAGACACTGAAAATTCAGACCAGCAGTCCGACAAAGAGGAATCCAATGAAGAACAGGGAGACACTGATGAAGAGAAACTGAACAAAATGACCACAGGAGAGGAGAAGACTGAGGGAAGACTTAAGGAGGCCCGTCTCACCAGTGTACAGCAGGAGGGGTCATTCAGAAGGAGAGGAGTGTTGGCTGGGCAGCGAGTCATCATTTCGCTAGATACAGGCGCCACACATAATTTCATTGATTCTAGGTTGGTAGAGAGGCGTGGGATTCAGACAAAGCAGTTTGAGGGCCTGAGAGTGAGGGTAGTTGATGGCTATGTCCTCAAATGTGATAGGAAGATCACAGATTTACCCTTGAAGATAAACAATTTTGACTTCAAGGCAGATTTTTATGTGGTGAATATGGGCGACACGGATTTAGTGTTGGGCATGACTTGGCTTCATGACATTGGAGTATTCACTCTCGACTTGAAAGAAATGGAGATGAAATTTCAGACAGATGGGAAGACACACATATTGAAGGCCATCCATGACACTAAGTTCAGGATGATGTCTTGTAGGTGCATGGAGAGCTTGTTGAAGCATGATCAGGCTGAGTGGGCAGTGAGTTGTACTCTCATGCCATTACAGGGGCAGCAAAAATCAGAATATCATCCCAACATACAGGAGCTGAGGGTTAAGCACTACAAGGTTTTCAGCGAGATTCCATCAGGTAGACCTCCCGATAGAGGTATTGAGCACATTATTGAGTTGGAGGAGGGTGCTAAGCCCATAATGATCACACCATACCGGCATCCAAAAAGATTGAAGGATGAAATAGAGAAAACTATCAAGGAGTTACTTGCCATGGGCCATATCAGACAGAGCAAATCTCCTTTCGCTTCTTCTATAGTATTGGTGAAAAAGAAGGATGGCACACTTAGAATGTGCATTGATTATAGGGTCCTGAATAAGAAGACAATTAAGAACAAGTACCCCATCCCACGGATTGATGAGTTATTGGATGAGCTTCATGGAGCATTGTTACTTCTCCAAAATAGATTTGAGATCAAGTTACCATCAGATCCGGATTAGAGAGCGGGATGTAGAGAAGACAGCGTTTAGATGTCATTGTGGGCATTTTGAGTTTGTAGTTATGTTGTTCGGGCTAACAACAAACCTGCTACCTTCTAGTCTGTAATGAACAAGGTGTTTCAACATCAGTTGAGGAAGTTTGTGCTGGTTTTCTTTGACGACATCCTGATTTACCGTAAGACATAGGATGAACACTTACAACATTTAGATACAGTATTGAGCATGTTGAGTAGAGAGTCCTTGTATGCCAAGGAATCAAAATGTGATCTAGGCTTGTCAGAGATACTATATTTGGGTCACATTATCAGTGCACAGGGCGTACGCATGGATCCGGAGAAGATTCATGCTATTGTTGAGTGGCCTACTCCGGGCAATCTTACACAGTTGAGAGAATTTTTGGGATTGTGTGGGTTCTACAAGAGGTTTCTCAGCGGTTATTCCAGGCATGCAACACCCTTGACCGATTTGATGAAGAAGGGGGCTTTCTTGTGGACTCCTGAGGCACAGGAGTGTTTTGATAAATTCAAGGAGTTGATGACTTCTTGTCCAATATTAGCATTACCAGATTTCAGCAAGCCTTTTGAGCTACACTGTGATGCATCAGGGGAGGGTGTTGGAGCAGTGCTTATGCAGGATAAGCACCCGATTGTTTATGAGAGCAGGAAGCTCAAGGGACCTGAGAGGAGCTTCAACATTTATGATAAGGAAATGTTGGCCATAATGCATGGCTTGGCCAAATTCAGGCAGTACTTAGTGGTTAGTAAATTTTGCATCAAAACAGACCATAATAGCCTGAAACATTTCCTAGGGGAGCAAGATCTCAATGATAGGCAACAGAAATGGGTAAGTTACAGGCTTATGATTTTGATATCACCTATTTCAAGGGGACACAGAATGTAGTTGCAGACGCTTTGTCACGGAGATCTCACCTAAGCATGATGACAAACATAGCAGAGGACTGGAGACAGTTGATCCTTGCAAAGTATGCAAAGTATACGTGGGCAGCGGGTTTTACCTTGTGAACGAGCTCATCATTTACAAAGGGCATATTTATTTGGTGCCAGGGTCAGAGGTGAAGAGGATGGTGTTGAGAGTTTATCACGATTCACCTATGGCAGGACATCCCGGGTTCTACAAAACTTACCGGCAGATTTGAGAGCACTTCTCATGGAAAGGGCTCAAAGCTAAAGTGTTGCAGTATGTCAAAGAGTGTCCCACCTGCCAGCAGAATAAGCAGGAACACTCTTACCCAGCCGGTTTGCTACAGCCACTTCCGATTCCTAATAGGAAGTGGGAGTGTTTATCCATGGACTTCATCACAAGACTGCCAAGAGCTCAAGGTAGAGACTGTATATATGTAGTTGTCGATCAGCTCACGAAGTTTGCCCACTTCTTTCCGATCACGGCTACATACACTGCTACACAAGTGGCAGAATTGTTCTTTCATGAGGTGTTACAGCCTACCTCGGAGCATAGTCAATGACAGGGATAGCAGGTTTATGAGTCACTTCTGGCAGGATTTGTTCAGGTTGTGTGGTACAGAGCTCACTCCGAGTACCAGTTGCCACCCTCAGACGGATGGGTAGACTGAGATAGTCAACCAATGGGTGGAAGGATATCTCAAGAATTACATAGCAAGGCAGCAGAAGGCTTGGGTCAAGTGGATATACCTCTGCGAGTACTGTTACAATTCCACTTACCACATGTCTATAAATATGTCCCCTTTTATGGCATTATATGGGTATGAGGCACCTAGTTTTATGGACTTGTTACTGAGTGACAGTCGTGTGCCTAGTGCTGGAGATTTACTGCAAGAAAGTCAAGATATTATTAAGGTTCTCAAGGAGAATATTGCTAAGGCGCAGAACCAGTATGCGGATCAAAAGAGGACCAAGCGGACTTTTGAGGTAGGGGATATGGTGTACTTGATGCTATAGCCTTACCACCAATCTACTGTCAAGAGGAGTCGGGCCGAGAAACTAAAGCCACGGTACTATGGGCTTTTCAGAGTGATCAGAAGAGTTGGAGACGTGGCGTATGAGTTGGACTTGCCAGCAGAGAGCAAAGTCCATAATGTCTTTCATGTGTCACGCCTCAAAAAGGCATTAGGACACCACATTGTTCCTTCCAAAGTGCTTCCACCATTGGATGATGAGGGAAAAATAGTTTTAGTGCCAGAGGCTATCTTGGAGTTCAGGGAGAGAAATTTGAGGAGGTGCACTATCAGAGAGTATTTGGTGAAATGGAAGGATATGCCAGTTGAGGATGCTACATGGGAGAGCAAGGAGATTCTAGAGCATCCAGAGTAAAGATTGCTCGAGGACAAGCAATTTCAAGAAGGACAGACTGTGATGTCCCCTTCAAGCTAGTGACATCATGCTAGCCAATGGTTAGCCTATCAGTGGACCCTCGTAGGCTAGTAGACATGGATAGGGGGTCAATTATGGTACATGGAAGGTATGATCTTCTAATGGCTCAATTTTGGCAAAGCTTAGTGTTCTCAGTTGGCTTGTGAGATGGTTTTTGGCTCACGTATTTGGGTTCTGCTCTGTTTGGCAGAAATGGCTATTTTTAGGCTTATTCTGGAGCTATAGAGATGGACCCCTACTATTTTTAGAAATACTTCATGGTCACATGGAGAATGTTTTCACTAACTCCCAGTTTAGACGGCTTGGTCAGATTCACAATATTTTGAGAGTCATGACATTTTTCGTGGCTAAGTATTAAAGAAGAATAATTATTTAATATAAAGTTATATTATAACTTTATATTAAAATCACTTAAGTTGAGGGTCTTAACGTCATGAGAAGGGGGCCAAATTTATTAATAATTTATTTGACTTCTTCCTAAGTCTAAATGATAAAATAAATCATGAATTTAATGTTTATAACATTAAATCAAACTTGCTTGAGAGAAATCGAAATTCCTGCTTTTTGGGTGTAATTTAGACTTGGAAGGATATATATGCTTAGGGTGAGAAGCAAAGGCGATCCAATTTTCATTATTGATTGAATTTTTCTTCTACTCTTGAGCTCTAAGAAAGGGTTTGACAGTGCAGCCATTGGAGAACGTAGTTCTTCTGTGTGTTCATCATTTGAGCCAGTGAGATATCTAGTGAATTTGATATCCAGCAGAGGTTTCATCCAAAGGCTTCTATTGTGCTTCAGCAGAGGTTTACTCCAGCATTTTCAGCATTGATTTACAGGTTCAAAGAAGTGGGATTGTAGACAGCACGCCATCATTCATCCAGTGCAAGCAGAATACTACAGAAGGCGTCTTTGTGCTAGGACGCAGTTATGCTGGGAAAGTGCGATTTTCATCAATAAATTCCTAGGTTTTTAATGTGTATTGAATCCTGTCTTATTTGCTGTTATTAATTCAGATATTATCATTTGTACTGAGTTTGGTTCATTGAAACTTAATAAAGGCAACATTAGTTCATTTTCTATTCAGTATTTCAATGTTATGTTATTTGCTTTTATGTCAAAAACCCTTGCCAAAAATACAAAAACATTATAAAACTATCAAAACAAACAGTACAGCAACAAGAGCCTGAAAGGGGTTCTTACAGTGGTATCAGAGCAGCGGGAAGTAATTGGTTCTCACAGGTATTATAAACGCAGAAGAGCACTGCTTGAGGGAGAACAGGTTTTAGACAGGAAACCGGACGCCATGGGTGAAAGGCAGGCTAATAGCCCACCCATGGTAAACAAAAATAATGAAGATCAAGAAACGAGAGACTTCTTCAGAGTCATGATTATAGGGCAGCAACAAATGGCTCAGTATTTCAGCGTTATGTTATTTGCTTTTATGTCAAAAATCCTTGCCAAAAATATAAAAACATTATAAAACTATCAAAACAAATAGTACAGCAGCAAGAGCCTAAAAGGGGTTCTTACAAGTTAGGTAGCATTTAGTTGTCAGCAATGTACAAGCACAATCCAAAAACAAAACTATAATAGCATCAGATACCAAAAGAATCATCCAGGATTCTGTATCAAAAACAACTCCAGATACCAATGTTTATTAATGACAACTATCGAAGTTATTTCAGTCTTGCAGATCATTTCCTGGAGGTGGAGGAGATAAACTTGATTTGTGTACTTAAGCAGCGGTAGCAGACAGCACATCATCAACATGAGGAGGTCTGTTACCTTTGAATAAGAAGCAGAGTGGAAGTCTGAGTTCTTATATTATCCAAACTAAGCCATATGGATAATATGTTACATGACCATGACATTTATTCTGGAAGTACCTACAACTGCCTCCTCTGCTGCTACATCTGCCAATTTTTCTGTTATGCAATTAGCTCTACACTGAAGATATGGCCAATGTTATGATATGGGGTGTTGTACACCTTGCATAATGTTATAATGTTTAATTTATTATTATTTGTGTTGCACCTAGGGGACCTAGGATATGTTCATCACATAGAGTTAACATTCTTGGGGCCACTGTATGTGTTGTATGTAACATTGGTAAATATTTAATGGGGGGCTTCACATGGGAAAAGTATTTAATTTAATAATTGTAAAATATGGTTATTATAAAGTGAAAACTTAATACTCAATAATAAATGAGGGTTTAATGGTTTTGAAATCTGATGGTAGTAGTCACATGGTTTTATGCAATATCATTTGGTGGTTTTGTGTGAACTTGTTCTATAAAAAGAAAACACACAAGCAATTCACTAAGGTTGGCTATTTCACCATTTTGGATAAGGGGTTGAGAGCATCTCTAGTTGCATTTGTGAGGATTTGAAGTATGACATGGAATGTGTGGTTAGATGCTTGTTTACATGGAGTGATTGTAGAGAGCTTGTGTTTCAAAAGTGTTCAAGGAGATCTTTGAAGATGTATTGGGTACATATTTATGTGACCAAGTGCTAATCCATGATTTGCATAGATCGTCTAATTTACTTAACAAATTGAATTCTATTATTCATAGTAATATAGATATTTTCTCGATTGAAAATATTTATGAAGCTCCTTTCATAAGCCCACGAATTGTCATTTTGCCGAAAACTCTTGCTATCCTTTTTTAAATAGTTCAGATTCAGAAGCAAAACCCTCTAACCAGTATTCTGAAAACTAGTTTTAGTTCTGACATAGATCTTATTCAAACTCAATCTTACCAAAGATGATCTATTGTCCAAAATATCTTTGTGAATGAGTAAATTTGCAAAAAAAAAATATATAGTTAAACAAAAAATTTAAAACGTATAATGATTTCATTGATGAATGATACATGGGTGATGGAGGCTTTTGGAGGTTGGGTTTCCCCTCTCGATGGTTTTCCTAGGGTATACCTTGTGTCATTTTTTATGGTACGTTGTCAATTCTTGTGCATATAAATTATAAATACTTATTTGTATATATTTCTCATTTGGGTTATGTGGAGATTTGTCATATATAGCTGGAAATTTCCTAACATTTGGTATCAAAGTCATCATTGTGGTTGCATAGCGCTTGTTGGAGTAAATCTGGTGTTAAGTTGAATCTAGGGCTTAAAGGAAAGAATGAAGACATGCCAAGGTATGAGGATTTTGTGCAGGTTGTATTTTGCTTATTTGGGGTTTTAGGGTTGCAAATGTGCGGCTATATCTTGCAGATCTAAGTTCGTGAATTTGAGTCGGAAAAAAGGTTTTTTATGGGTATTCATAATGAGGGTTTTGGAGGGAAATTTACAAAAATATCCCCTAGGCCATAACAAACCTCACCATTGGATGAAAGACATTTAAAGACAAAGAATGACATTATTTGCCCTATTTGGGCAAAGTTGAGAAAAAAAAAGCAAAAACAAATTTCCCTTGCCACCTTTGTATGATCTTATGAGTTGCAGAGAGGCCATAGAGAAAAAATATTTAATATTTTCCTAAGCAAAAAATTTCATTAATTTATTTAAATCACTAATATATATATATAGTAGTTTGTGGGGAGGCTTGCAACTCTGGCCCAACCTTGTACCCCTTTGCCTCATTGTAGTTGCAAGTACACATTGTCAAAGGTGTGGGCCCCCAATTGGCAGGTTGACAACCGTATAGATAGTATTTTATCAAGAAGAAAGGGGCAAAGAAGCTCAAGCCTCATTTTTAAGGGCCATACAGGATCGCACAAAAGATTGGTGAGGTTGCATATGAGTTGGAGCTACCGAAGCGTAGAGAGAATCATAACATGTTCCATATATCCGGCCTCAAAGAGGAAGTAGGGCAGCATGTTAGTCCTTTTACTAACTAACTTCCTTTAGATGATATTGGCAAATTGATATTAGTACTTGAGATTGTTTTGGATGTTAGAGAAAAGAAGTTAACAAACAAGATGATCACATGTTTTATTTGACACGATGGAAGGATCTTCCAACGAAGGATGCTACTTGGGAGGTTGCAGAGATTCTTGAGCATCCCAACTTGCAATTTCTTCAGGGCAGGCTATTTTGGGAAGGGTGGATCGTAATGTCCCCATTTTATATTTGTGTTGAATCAGCAGGATCTGAAATGATGATCGATTGATATTCAATGAGTAATTACACAGGAGACGAAGGATCCTTAAATAAGTGATTACAAAGGTGATGTTTCTAAAAGAAACAATTGTTAATTGAGAACGGAAATAGAATGAAACTAAACTATCTAACCGAAGATATATTAAGTGACCAGATACATTGAGTGACCATTAAATAATAACTATGACAATATTATTCTAACTATAATAACCATGACCCTTAATGGTCAATTTATTAACTAACTACCCTACAGAAGACTTGACAGAATCTGTAGGTCATTTGGCCATGAATGCATACAAGACTAACTCCTCTTCAAAATGTTTTGTAATATTAGCCAGCTACTAAGACCCACCTTGATTGGACTTTTAATCAGTAAATCACTTTCTACAAAACTGTTGTATATGACCAAGTTTAGCACAAAAGTGGCATGTGATATTCTTCTTGAAATTCTTGTCAGATTTTGTAAGAGCCCTACTGGCTCTAACTTTACTGCTGGCTCTGAAATCTGTGTTTTGATGGTTTTTCTGTTTTTTTGCATTATTTTTGTGTTTTTGGGGATATATGCTTTTTTTATTTTTTAAATTAACAACTACAAGCATGAATTTAAATTGTAGCAGCAGAATACTACTTGCACCAACTTTATTCTCTTATATATATATATATATATATATATATATATACAAGCTAAAAATGAATGCAACACTCTTAATTCAAATGCTAAAGAACCTGGAAATCAGTATGCTGGTGTGTTGAACATATTTCCAGACTGGAGTCGCAGCAATTATTAAACGTAAGCCAACTTGTTGAGAAGATGGTGACTCAGAAAATAATGGCACTTGTATTAGCGTGCCTCCTATTAATCAAACTGCAGCCCTTCTTCCAATAGCGCTGCTTGTTATTTGGATGCCAACTATGTGATCAGCGGCGGCAGACTCAATTGACAAACGCAGTCCCTTCCTTGACTGCGATCTTGCAGTATAAATCACACTCCATGCACTGTTATAAATCTTTGATGGAAAATGCTGGACTTTGCACTTTTGTTCATCTTTATTAAGCCATAACTTGGCCTCTGTCTGAGACCAATGATGTAGCACGATTCACTGGACCAGATTGTCCAATTCAAAGTGCAGAGAATAACTGAAAGAATTGCCAATTCTCCAGTTGATATCAATTTCGAACCCTTGCTTCAAGAACACCAAATTCACAGTAAAAAAGCATGCATAATAATGAAGGTTCAATTTCAGACTTCGCTTAAATAATTCTTTCCTTCCAAAAACAATAACCTGGCTTCAACATTACACTTCAACCTTCAGCTTCAACGTTACACCATCTCATGACATTTCACGGAAAAGTTGGAGAAAATCAAATGTTTTGAATTATAATATTAAGTTATAATTTCTCCCTCTTAAGTTAACGCCAAAATACACTTATAAAGGGTCTCTTAAAGTGTTTAGTTATTATTTGCAATAAACCTCCACTTTCATATTAATTAAGTAAAACTTAATTAATAGACATTAGATCATTATAAGCCTCCACTTTATTACTAATTAAGACTTCATTAATAATCATTAAATTAAAAAAACGACTTATGAAATCCCTCCAAGTGATCTAATCAAGACCCAAATGCTCACCAACTAAGCCCAACACCTGAGAACCCTGCCAAAGATAGCAACTGACAAATAGTGGTTTACTATAAATAGTAACTTTATCAAATCAAGTCAAACAAGAAGTAGCAAAGGCAAGGAGTAATGTCGCCTTCGCCAAGGATGACTGTACAACAGAGACCCTCTATCCAACTAATTAGCCTACGAGGATCACTAACAGGCTAATCCTCACTGCAACCCAAGGTGAGTTAAAATGGGGAAATTACAGTCCGCCCTCCTTGAAATTGCTTGTCCCCATGCAATCTCGCATCCAATAGCTCACCAGACTTCAACTGAAGGAAGTCACACCACCAAGATCTCATGGATAAATATGTCTAATGTCCCCGTCATCACCAACTAACTCCAATAATGATAACATCACCCATATTATCAACAGAGTTTGACTAACTGAACTCAATGCCAGAACTAGTGATGTTGAAACAAGAACATCACATAGGAGCAAGTCTACAGGGAAACTAGATTTGTCCCCTTTCTTTATGCAAAACAGGCTATCATACCAATCATCAAGCTCACACGTTGACGAATTGTGCTCCCAGTAAATATCCTGTACATGAGGATCAAATATAAAGCTGCACGCACTCCTTACCATGTATACCTCTAAAAAATCCTCTGTACGGCCTATCTGGAAACCTAGTGCACTGATGGGATCCCAAAAATCATCATCACTCATAACCAGAGGGGGACCAACATCAAACTCAAACAATGGATTGTCATATGACAATGCAATATCAATATCGAACAAGGGATTGTTCACAAAGTGAACTACACCCATATGCTGATCAAAACTATGTAACCCTGAACCGCTAGAGACATGATGTGTGACCTGCTTCAACTTAACCATACCATGCCTCAAAATGTACGTACTCTCCTCTCTGCAAAGAGACATAGTGCACAAACTCCCCTCTTTGATACCTCTCAACACATGACTCCTGCCTCAGTACTCAAACCCCATCTCCAAAGAGCGTAGGCTGAGAGTAAACTCCTCTATATCCTGTAACCACTACCTAGATTGACTACATAAAAATCTGACTATAGCTCGTAGTCACCAAAAGAAAGTGAGAGATGACGTATGCGTTTAGTACAGGCGAGGGTATAGCCATCTACCACCCTAACTAGGAAACCAACAAATTCCTCCACCTGAAGACCACATCTACTAACAAACTCCTTGTGAATAAAATTATGTGTGGCCCCAATGTCTAACATGGCAATGCAATGTTGTCCATCCACCAATCCTCTAATCTTGAAATCGAATGGGAGTGGCAATGTGGTGGATAATACTATCGGTGATAATTTGGCCTCTGGACCAAACTCCGTAGTGACTCTCTGAGCATCATCAACATCCGAACCAACTAGCTGATGTGAAGTTTCAGCCTCATCATCCTTATAATATACCCACATACCATGATTTTCCTTACCCCTAGGTCTCAAAGGGCAAGAGTGATCTCTGTCATAAGGCTCTTTGCACCAATAGCAAAGTTGTCTCCTCAAATCCTCACGAGTTGCCTCATCAAGTTTCAGAGTTGATTTCCTATTTTCATTAGCAACTAGAGGATGAGTCTCATTTGCAAGTAAGGTGGTGGGTTTGGGTTGTGCTTGTCTCTTAGGAGCTGAAAGCTCCATGCTCCTAGCCTTTTTAATGGCCCAATGTAGGAAAGGCGGGTCAAATGCCTTGAGCCAACCTCTCAGTGGCTCCTACAATCCCTCTATAAATAACGTGACTAAGCATTTCTCTATCACATTAGGAACCATGATAGAGAGTCTCAAAAACTCAAAAATGAAGGACTCCAAACAATAGTTACAAGACTCTGCAAGTCCTGGCAGGACTCGATGAGTCCCGAGCCAAGTCAGGCTTGCAGAATCTTTTTGGCTCAGCAAGATGACTCGGCCAAGTCTTGACCAAATCTTGCAAGACTTGCAGATTCCACAAACTCGGTAGACTCGGCAAGTCCTGTAATGTGGACTCTTTCGCGTCCAGCATAAAGTCAAAAGCAAAAAACATTTTTTTAAAATTATTTTTAAGCATTCTTTTTGTTTTATATGCCTTGTCTAAGACCTAAAAAGGTCATTCCATCATTTGCAAACACTTAGAAGAGAGAAAAAAGGCTTGGGAGAAGAATATGGGGGTTTTAGAAAAAAGATTAGCAAATCGATTGGCTCTTGTATATCGATTGTTGATTGTTTAAGCTAGTTTCTAGCTTGTAATCACACATTGAGAGGAGCTAAAAGAAGCATTTGGGCGATGATGAGGATGCCACTGAGGTTGAGCCTCAAATACAGGGACAGAAGATGGCTATAGAATCTTCTATGACCTATCTTAGGCATACACGCAGGAAGACATAGGACCTTAGTCTTCTAGGCTCTAGCTTTTATTTTGATATATGTTTTGAACTTTTGATTCCATGGATTTCATATTCCATGAATATTGAAGACTTTTGACAGTGACACTTTATATTTCAAATTTCTAATGTGTTATTTAGTATCTAGTTTAACAATTAATTTATTTCCTTCAGAAATTCGCATTTATACTTATGTGATCAATGTAAACTTGTGTATGTGTGCAAAGTAGCTTCTATTTATCTCAATTATAGTGTCTTTGATGTTAATAGACTGAACGATGCATGAAAAAAGTTTTAAATCCTTAAAAATCTTTGAATTTCTTGGGTTTTTCAATTTGTCGAGTCCGGACACCAAGTTCAAGTCCGAGCTCGAATCCAGCTTGCCGAGTCCGAGTCTTGTAACTATGCTCCAAACTGCACACTTGTCTAAGCTAAGAAAGGTCTCAAAAACATGATTATGGATCCATATGATCAAATCGCTCTATCAATCTGTCAAAAAACTCCTAATGTGATGTAATCAAATCATGATGCAGGGTGACCATCCCATGATGCCACCACCCATGGGCTGCCCCATCTAAATGCAAAGCTACAAATTTTATCACATCCACCTCCGTCATAGGCCTAAGTGTCAGGAATGTATCCACCTTATTGATCCAAGCTCGAACAGTAACCTTCCCACTACCATCAAAAATGGGAAGAGTGAACTTATTGGTGGCATGCTTCACATTTGCCTTCTGATTCCTGTGCCTCCTCTCCTGCCTAGGTCTTCCATGCTCTCTCCTCTAAGTGATATATCTATCAAAAGGCAGGTGATTCCTAACCTTGTTGGGCAATGCCTCTCACTCATCATGCATATCCATCATATTATCAACAAAGTCTCCAACTTCCTCCTCCCCTACACTCCCTACCTCGGACTCGTTCCTCAGGAACGTGGGTCGTGTAGGCTTGTCATATGTAACTATAGGAGTTTCTCTAACACGAGGAGCCCCGACTGCAAAACCACGCTCATCCTTGTCCTAGTTATGTCCTCTAGATATTGACACCTACTGTATGGTGGTAGTGAGCCATTGTAAAACCTGTGTAACTTGTTGTTGGCCTACTGCCAACCCCCTGAACAAGTCTCTCGCTTCTCTCCCATCATCGCTATTTCCATCACTCCTAGGTAGACTTCCACCTAACCTGTCACCCATTGAGCCTAACTGACTTTCCTGCACCTGTTCATCCTATGGTACTGATCTACCCCTGCGAGAATAATATCTATTTGGATCAAACCTCTGACGTGGCATGAATTGCCCTACCCTGCAAGATGGCAGCAAACCACTCTGATACCACTATAAGAGCCTTACTAGCTCTAACTTCACTGTTGGCTCTAAAATCTGTGTTTTGATGGTTTTTCTATTTTTTTTGCAATTTTTTTTGTTTTTTGGGATATATGTTTTTTTGTATTTTTAAAATTAACTACAAGCATGAATTTAAATTGTAACTACAGAACACTACTTGCACCAACTTTATTCTCCTTATATATATACAAATATTTACAAGCTAAAAATGAATGCAACACTCTTAATTCAAATGCTAAAGAACCTGGAAATCAGTGTGTTGTTGCGTTGAATGTATTTCCAAACTAGAGTCGCAACAATTATTAAATGGAAGCCAACCTAGTGAGAAGACGGTGACTCAGAAAATAACGACACTTGTATTAATGTGCCTCCTATTAATCAAACCGCAGCCATTCTTCCAATGTCATTGCTTGTTATTTGGATGCCAACTATGTGATCAACGATGGCAGACTCAATTGACAAACGCAGTCACTTCCTTGACTACGATCTTGCAGTATAAATCGCACTTCATGCACAGTTATAAATCTTTGATGGAAAACACTGGACTATGCACTTTTGCTCACCTTTATTAAGCCCAAACTTGGCCTTCGTCTAAGACCAATGATGTAGCATGATTCACTGGACTAGATTGTCCAAATCAAAGCACAAAGAATAACTGAAAAAATTGCCAATTCACTAGTTGATATCAATTTTGAACCCTTGCTTCAAGAACACCAAATTCACAGTAAACAAGCATGCATAATAATGAAGGTTCGATTTCAGACTTCGCTTAAATAATTCTTTCCTTCCAAAAACGATAACCTGGCTTCAACATTACACTTCAACCTTCAGCTTCAACATGACACCATCTCATGACATTTCACGGAAAAGTTGGTGAAAATCAAATGTTTTGAATTATAATATTTAATTATATTTTATCCCTCTTAAGTTAACCCCAAATACACTTATAAAGGGTCTCTTAAAGTGTTTAGTCATTATTTGCAATAAACCTCTACTTTAATATTAATTAAGTAAAACTTAATTAATTGACATTAGATAATTATAAGCCTCCACTTTATTACTAATTAAGACTTATTTAATACTCATTAAATTTCATAAACGGCTTATGAAACCCTCCAAGTGATCCAATCAAGACCCAAATGCTCACTAACTGAGCCCTAAACCTAAGCACCCTGCCAAAGATAGCAACTACCAAAAAGTGGCTTACTATAAATAGTAAGTTCATCAAATCAAGTCAAATGAAAAGTAACAAAGGAAGGATCTCAGACACTGCTAAGCTGAAGAGAAATAATGTCGCCTTCGCCAAGGATGACTGCACAACATAGACCCTCTATCCAACTGATTAGCCTACGAGGATCACTGAAAGGCTAATCCTCACTGCAACCCAAGGTGAGCGAAAATGGGGACATTACAGATTTGTTCAATCCTTTTTGCTAAGTGGACTCACCCTTGCCTTTTTCATTGGCAGTAAATGCCTATTCCACACTAGTCATGTCACTACTGCTACCAAATTGTTATCTCCACTTGGTTTGCAGCAGCAGCTTATTGCACAGCACATCAAACTTTAGGTCAACATTAGTGGAGGTAATGTTGAGAGCTTCTACGAAGTGCTCAGAGGGTCGTGGTAAGCTTTTCAATGTAATGACCACCATATCCTCTTCTTCCATCTTGTGACCAATAGCTTCCAATTGATTGCATATATCCTTGATCTTCATAAAATGTTTCTGCAGAGACATCTTATCATCGATCATGATTGAAAAGAGCATACTTTTTAGAAAAGAATGCTTTTCCCTTGTCTAACATTTCATGGAGACTCTTCAAGTCTTCCAAATCTCCACAACAGTCTAGCCAAATGGCACTTTTGGAAGCATCTCATCGGTGACTGATAACTTAAGCAACATAATCACTTCACGGTTATGCTCATCAAACTTGTCCTTGTCTTTGCCTGTCTTTGTAGGGTGAGTAGTATTACAATTTACCAAAAACAATCTAGTCTACGCACTGGTACTTGAAAATTGAAAGCATCCTTTGCTTCCAGGCATTGTAGTTCTTTTCATTGAAATGCTAATTGCTTTCCAACATGATGTTGGTCAACAATGCCATTTCTCCTGTTTTCCAATGACAGAAACCAAGATCAGTTTCTCAGAAAGCTGTGATGCTGATTTTTCTGTCAAAAATCAGAAAACCTTCAACAAGCACTTGGCACAAATTGCGAAAAATCTGATTTTTGAGGTCAAAATCAGTTAAACCCTTCTAGCATGAATCCCAAGGCAATTTTATCATAAAAACTCTGATTTTATTGCAAAAAATCAGTCAAAAACAGCATTCACAATTTTGTCAAAAAATTGGGAAAAATTATTTGCAAAAAATATCATTAGAAACCCTAGCCAAAATTCTGCAAGACACCTACGATTTTGTTTGTGTTAAAAAAACATCAAAAAAATCTATAGATTAGAAACCTTAGCCAACACAAAAAAATCACAAAATTCTACAGAGGCAACCCAGTTGTGTGCCAGAAAGCCCTAGCTCACAGATGTGACTACAAAACACTCTAGGTGTGGATCGTGGGTTTGAGAAAACTCTCAAACACAGCACGCAGTCTGATTAAAAATCATCACACAAAAACAAACGCAGGCTTGTAGAGAAAAACCCTTGCACAGTTAAAAAGAACACATGATTTTTGCCAAAAAATGGTGCTCACCAACAAAATGCTGCTAAAACCCTCAAACAAAGGCATGGAAATTTGTAGAGGAAGGAGATGCGTGATTTTTTCTGAAAAAAACCACAATTTTCAAAAAAAAGAAGAGACCCACGAATTCCAATGAATCTGCCAAAAGCACCTTAAAAAAAAGAACTTTGATTTTTATTATAAAATTCGGGGAAAAAATGCTTCAAAAAAATTCTAGGTTCACAATTTTTCTTAAAAAATTGTTAAAAATGCTAGAAGTCTATGGCTCAGAGGAGCCTACATCAGTCGACCCAATATTATATCAAGTACTGTGTAGGCATCTAAGATAGGCCCTGGATGATGATGTAGCCATGATATCTATCAATGTGTCAGTGACACTCAACCAACATTCAAGGTGTCAACTCGTGCTGCTACCTCTCCCTCTCTATCCAGATAGTCAACCAAATCGAGGTCCTCATCACTAACAATAGGATCGTCAACTGTAAGCTCCCTCACTACTTTCACCAAGTTTTTTGCACAATCTTTTCATCAAAATTTGTCAACAGTTTATATGCAGCAGTTGGTATGTTTCTGATATTGATAAGTTCGGCTTGCAAATTTATGTATTCAGGTTTTTAGTGGTATATTCCCTAAAACAGTATACAACATATTTGGAAAGTCTATCTTAAGATATTCTGCTGATAGAGCATATAAATAACAGAAAAACTGCTTTTCACTTCCAGATTTATCAGAAATTACAAGAAAATTGCTACATTATATTCAATAGTAAACAACTTAATTCTGACCATCAACACTACAGTTCTACAAAAGCTCACAGGCAGATTGATTATTTTATCACCTGGATTAGCAAGAAACAATGCATCCCCAAACCTTCAACTCAAACTAAAAAATCTTCAGCATCCTCCAACTAGTGCCTTGGACAGCAAATAAGATTGTTTAAAGAGCTCACGACTTGAGAGTAGCAGAAGTACACACTAAGCACCCAGCATAAAGATATGGCGCCTCCAAATGAACAATCCAAGCACCCAATCTGTCATTACACGCAGCAAGCTTCTTCTACAGTCTTAGTCGCCCAGAATATGCAAGTCTTCAGCCCCTAAAAAGCCAGCAATCAATCTAATGATACTAGTGACTATATTTGTACTCCAAAATCAGTCTTCTAATGATACTCATGACTATATTTGTACTCCTAAATCAGTCTTATGTGTGGCAAAAAGTCTCCAAGACTCCAGAAAACAGTTCTTGAGTTCAAACACCCAACAGTGACTCATACTAATGAATGTAAATTTATATGAGCAGTCCCACAACTATAGAAGATCACACCTAGCAAACATGGTCCTTCCTGAAGGAATCGATCCCACAAACAGGATACACTTTGCCTCAAATCAGATGCCCAAATAAACAAAACAGAACCTCACACCATCAAAGATGCACAAATCTGCACATATTAATATCCATGCCTAGAAAATCAAGATGTTCCCATGACTTGGCATAAATATAACAGCTCAATTCGCTTATTTCTGCTGAAGAGGGTTCACAAACCAGCAATTAACATTGAAGAACTCAGCAATACTGATGTTGCTAGGGTATCAAGGTTCATAAGCCAAAAAGCTCTCAATAAAATCCACGATTTTGATTATAAAATAAATCCCGATTTCCTCTCACTACCACGCCCAAAATAAAGGAAATATTCAACTCAAAATATAACATCCCCTTCTAGATTAAGCCAAAATTTATTTATTCATCATACTCTTGATTATCCTCCAATCACATAAGTAACACCAATGTATATAGGCTAATAACATTAGTTGGCTAAATGTGTACAAAACTTAAAATGCAACCTCTTATGCAATTATCACTTTTAGACAAATTTTGAGCATAAAGATCAAGTCATGATAAGTTTGACCAAGCCAATCCCATACTAAGTCCAAGAGCAGAACTTTGGCCCCCTTGACCTCGGTGGCGGGACTTAGACATCCACGCGAGGTGGCCTCCCTAGTAGGACGATTGACTTGCTTTCTTTTCTATGTCTCATCCCTTATAGTTGATTAGCTCAGCCTAGTAGGAATGGTAGGGAGATTTCACTAGAGTTCTTGGCTTGTCCATTCTAAGCCCAAGAGCAGGACTTCGACCCTCTTGGCCTCGGTGGTAGGACTTTGATATCCACAAAGGTGGCCTACTTAGATGGCAATCTTATACCCTCTTACCTACATGTCATATAGTTAATTAGCTCATCATAGTAGGAACAGTAGGAAGATTGTAGTTGGGTTCTCAACTCGTCCAATCTAAAGCCCGGAGTGGAACTTTGACCATCTTGGCCTTGGTGGCAAGACTTTGACATCCACCAAGGTGGCCTACTTAGATGGAAGCTGTATACCCTCTTACCTACACCTCCTATCCATGATGAGGTTCAACACTGACTCGCTCCTAAAGTATGCTAGAGATAGTCTAATAAATTGACAAAGTTGTGATCAATAATGGACTAGAAATAAAATGATGTTCACACTTGCACCAGTATCAGGCTAGTGCTCTAAACGGAGCATATCCAAGAGGATAAGTTAAAAAGAAATGATTTGTATTCCATGATGAAATGAATGATATCAATTCTGTAATTATAGCTTGTAATTAGAAAGATTACACCTCTTCATGAGTAATGGGACACGACTCCTCCGAATGGTTCTCTTCATAAACATACCATTTAGTATTAACTTGTCTTGTAACTGTTGTTTTGCAATAATATAGTTCATGCCCCTTCTTTGATGAAATCTAGGATGATATAATCATTGTTTACTAATTCTCGATTGTTGTCAACCAAATAGTAGTGATTACCTTCATATTAATCTTCAATTATAAATGCCATGAAATATTGATACTCAGAATCATTGTGTGCTTCATGCTGACTGGTGCTTGGATTTAGTTAACTCAACAAGTTATTATGATCTTTCCAGATTGCTGATATGCTTATAATATAATAGCCGTTTGTCTTTACTCTACAATGTGTATGAAGCCATCAATACTTCCATTGTCTATCCATCCCTAACATCTTTGATTAGTTGTCCTCATTGTCAGTGTATATGGTGATCTTAGTTTGATAACCACTTGTATTCCATCCTCATATTTATCGCTGCCAATTCATCTTATTGACACAATAATCATTATTGGTCAATTATATATCTTGTATACTGAGACGATCCTTTCTATGATCAGATGTTCACCTTGGTTTATTAATTAGACCATTGTTAGATATGAGTTAATCTTATTCTCTCTCAAGTGATATCCTTAAGTTGCTGTATTGTTCCCTCTTCATCGTCGACATAGATGTGGGTTGCCATTTTGAATCATTCCATACATAATGCTTGGACACTTGAATGTCTTTTAATTAGGAGTGTCAAACTCTCAGTCTTAGTCATTATCGATGCATACCAAATTGAACCATGTTCATGGTATGTGCTGATATATTTCCTATCATCGATACATTTGTACCTAACTGAATCGATACTCCTTTTCCATATTCATGCCTTAGTCAATCAATAATTAAGTCACTGAATATTTATTACATATCTCAGCCACATCACCATCTTTCTAATTTTATCATTTATCTATGCATGATGTTGACTGCTGCTGCTAATGAATCTTGTCAACAGACAATGAAGGCTGATATTAATAAGTTTCAATATTTAATTAAAAATTATTAAATCTTTTATCAATTCTTAGGTCCTGAATTGGGGACATTATATTATAATTTGCCATCATTTACTTATTTATTTTTAGATTTTTAACTTTATTATTATTTATTATTAAATTCTATTTCAAAAGACGGGATGTCACACAAAATAGTTTCACAAGAATAGTTTAGCAATTAATATTTAAATAACTTCCAACTTCTGTCAAACTTATCAATTAAAATCATTGAAATTTGTCCCTAGAAAAGATGTCACAAATTTCCATAACTCGATCTTTGAATCCAACTGCAAAATCTGAGTGCTCCGCCTAATCACCAGCTAGGGAGGAATATTTCACCACCAAATCTGATCTTCCCAAGACAGTTTTCATCCTCTAGAGGCCGAGATGAACCAAGTTCAATCTTCAAAACCACAAGGGTTTTGAAACAAAAAGAATAGAATAAACTGCATAATACTAAATGAGCGCCTTGAATGCCCTTTATACTTTTTCCTGGCTACTTCCGGAAAACACCATTCTAAAATTCCTTTATTAATTTAAACTCCATTTGAACTCCTAAAAATACCTTTACAATAAAATAATGAAAATCTGACACAATCCTTCTATGATGCACCCATGTTTTAAAACTTTTTTCCCCGGTTCCAATGAGCTATAACACTAAGGTTCTTGTAAAATATTTTAACATAATTTAAGTGTCCTTAGTAAAAATAATTAAATAAGCCATTAATGCACTCCTTTTGAGGAAATTGTCGTAACACATCAAATTCAAAAAACTAATCACACTGGAGTGATCCCAATGAAGAATAATGACAAACAGAACAAAGTGAATTCTTATAAATAGACGGTTTCTCCAAGATTCTTGGAGGAAACATCGGAAGTTGGAAATCACTTGTGAAACAGGCATATGAATCCTTCAAACCATCTGAGCTCACTAGAAACATCAAATAACTCCTCTAATAATGTTGATACCCAAAAATTCAATGCCAACTACAAAGCAAGAGAATCCTGAAATGGGGGCATTACAACAACCTCAATGATCCAATTTGATTGTGGATCAACCTCCTCTAGTGGGATGGGACTGCCTAAAATTTATCTATGATGAAGGAAAAAGTTGTAATGAACATGAATTAGATTATTCAACCTCTGCACTAATAGTTTATTGTGCTTCTTGGAGTGTATGACCATAGAAGGGATTAGAAGCAAGGCAAGTGGTTGAGAGCAACAAAGATAGATTCGAATAATAATGAATTATGCTCAGATTCTCCACACACAAGGTACAACGCCTCCCTTGCATAACAGCTCAAAAATCAAACATTTCCTCTTTTTTTAAGGTTTGCAGCCAATCAAACATGGAACAACAACTCTGACAATAATATAAAAACTATTACTTGCAATCTTCAAGGTATATAGTGAACTAAAAAAGTCAATTACAATGCTTTATTGCTCTTCAACATATATGTATTTTGTCAATATATAGATTCAATGCAATCCAACTTTGGCTCAAGACTCTTTTTTTTTCTCCTTTGTCTTGAAAATGAAATGAAGTTGCTTTTAGGGAGTAGGAGACAAATATAAGACACTTTATTTTGAGTTCTTTGCTTCTTTTATTCTTTTTTCTTTCCTAATTTCTACTTACCAACCACGATTGGGTTTTTCCCACAGAACTCACGGAGTCTAACAAGTCCAGCGAGTCTTACAATGAAATTTCCTACCCTGTTCTGGATATTTGACTTCTGATTTTTTTGCTTTTTCCAGAAATTCTAATTTTTTGTATCTTGCAATTTTCTAATTTTTTGTTTGATATTATATAAATGCTGAAATGAAATGCTTGGAAATACATGCTATAAAATAAAACGACAGTTCCTTTCAATGCAACAAAGTTCAAACAATTCCTTCAAACCCCGAACTCCAAATTGCATTAAAATGATTTAACATACCAAGGCTACTGCAGGCAAAAACAATAATTCTGAAAATGCACATCCAAAGCACAAAACCCCCAGCGTGCCTCCAAATAGACTGCAATGATGTCGACAGAGGGTAGCTGGATGGAGAAAGCTGGTACGGCTGGAAATATGCTGAATTCTGCCCTGCAAATATGACAAACTCCCACGCAGCCCTTCCAATGATGTACGGCTGGCCCTGAACAGGGACGTCTAGGCTAGAGAATATTGTGCTGGCAATTTAGTGCAATTCCTCAATCAGATCTGCTCTTCCTCAATACTTCTAATCTGCTGATCATTAACAGCCAATTTAGTTTTTGATTTCTTGTTCAGCCCCTTTCTAAAATAAGCTCAATTGCAGCCCCTGATTTGAAGCCACTTGTAGATGCAATCCTTGGGTGATATTTCACACCTATAGATCACAGAATCAAAAGAGAGTTGATGTTCTCCATGACTGAAATTTTGAAACCCTTGTCTTCCTTTTCTCCAAAATGAATAATTTCATGTATGTCTCAAAAATGGCATTCAAAAAACCTTTATTCATTTCTTCCAAACCCACGCACATTTAGGATTATAATTCTAATTTAAAACTTTATACCAAAGCCCCTTCATTATTTAATAAAAACAATTCCAGAATGGGGCGTCCAATATGACTTCATAAAGTCATTTTATTATTATTTTATGAAGTGACTTTATAATTTATTTTTGAAGTCACTTTATGTTTTTGATTACGGAAAAAACAGGTTTTGAAGGGACCCGAAACCTTATTACAAAATATTCTTACATATAATCAGCTAAAACCATAAAGCACCATAGAGAGAACTAGGACAAAACAGGCTGCAAAGGACAACACAAATAAAACGGCAGCCAAGACCAGCAAAAAACACAAAAGACAGCAGAAAAAACCAGAAACCAGAGAAGAGGAGCGCCAGCTAAGCCAGGATCTTGAGGGTCTCTGCCACCTCAGCTTCCAATTGGCTCATGTTCAGAACTGCTTTCTTCAGATCCTGCGGGTCAAGAGAGGGGTTCTGGACTTTCTTCTTAAGATTCCCCCTGGTTCTCTTACTAGGCCCAGACTCACCCTTGCCTTTGTTATTTTATAAAGTAACTTTATAATTTATTTTAGAAGTCACTTTATAATAAAGTAACTTTAATTTATTACAATAAAACATTAAAGTTAACTTTTTATTAACTTTAATATTTAAATATTTATTAACAATCACTCCCAGCCACCGAAGACTATCAATTGACACTGCACCTGTGGCCCATTGGTGACACCTAAAAATAGCAGTACCTACTAAAAAAAGGAAGTCGGCTTTAAGCCCCTGAAACAACAATTAACATCTGATCATTTTGCCAACTTCCAAAAGATCACCAATATGTGTTGAAAGTAAGGTTAGTCCCCAACGTACAAGTGACTTACTATAAATAGTAAATGTGCCCAAACAGGAACTTGAAGAATTCCTGGAACACAAACCTCAAAGTTGATGACGCATGAGAAGGAAAACTCAAAAGAATGGCATCCAATGTGCCCACTGATGAAGCTAGAATAGTCTCCAAATCATGATATTAGCCTACAAAGACCCAAGAAATAGGCTAATTTCTGAAAAACACTGACACTAAAGAAGGGGCAAAAATGGGGACACTACACACAAGTCTAACAAGTACCTTGATGCCAAGTGTCCCAAGTACGTTCAAGGTCACTCACCTCACAACTTAGTGAGTGTAGGAAAGTCTAGTAACTATGGCTAATATAAACTCTCCTAGCCATGGAAAGATTTATGAGACATTTGATAGCATTCTTGGACACATGAAGCAAGCCATTTATAGGCAAAGATCCTACTTTGGAATTTTGTGAGGGGCATATCATGCCCATTGTGATGTGGTGGTGGAACACTATGAACAACCCACTTTATATGGTGGCCTATGCTCTAAATCCCAAATGATATATGGCTAAGTCTAAAAGATGTCTCGATTTCATGATGAAGAGGTGATAGAAGGGATTATGAAAACCTTTTTAAAAATGTATACTAAAGAGAGACTTTAAAACTTCACATGTAGTGACTTGCTTTTGTCAATCTCAATGGTCCAACGTTCAACAAACTAGAGCTGAGGACAATGTTGGCATTATGCATAGTTGTCATCATTGGCAAACATCAAACGCACCGGTCATAATGTTAAGAGCAGCAATGGTGAACCGATAGTTGTCACAGTCGACAAACATCAAACTTGCTCAGTAACCAGCTAAGTCACAAGGTTTGCTGAATTTTGGCCATTAGGTTCGAAATTCAGCGAACTTGAAAACTGTATGAAAAATTCGTTGAAATTCACTTGAAATTCGTATGTATTTATACCTAGCAAAGACAGTTTAGGGGTTTCCGTGTTTTTTTCGTTCCTTTGACGAAGATGTTTTTTCCACATTTTCGTCGCAAGTTAATCGCGTTTATCCTCAGTCGGGCGTTTATCTTCGTTCCCTAGACGAAGATGTGTACAGGCTACACACAGACACGTCCATTGAGCAAAGTATTAGCAAGGGTTAATGTATTCGCAAATAATATACAGATGATTCGCGCAGTGTTGTGTATGAACTAGGGTTAATGTATTCGCAAATAATATTTGCAGTGTCGTGTCGTGTATCTCTGCATTTTTATTTTTTATGTTATTAATGTTATTTATTTATATTGTGTTTTCGGCGAATAATATTTGTAGTGTCGAGTCTTGTATCTCTATTTTTTTATTTTCAATGCTATTATCATTATCTATTTATATTGTGTTTTATTTAGATAATATTATTTTTTACGTTCATATTATTATTTTTATTATATTTTTTTTAAATATGTACATTTAATTATTATTTTTTCAATTATTTTTATGTTAATATAATAATATATTATTTTTATAATAAAATTACATATTTACATTGTTAAAAAATATTCTTAATATATTTTTAATATTATTTCTTTATATTATGGTTTTATATTTTTTTAAATATATATATATATTACTTATATTAAAAAAAATTAAATTTATATAAAGCAAATTTATTCACGAATTTTTTTTCGAACTTTTTGCCAGTGCCGAACTTCATTCAAATTTTATTGTGTCCGAACAAGAACTCGAACTCGAACCTTGTGACTTTGGTAACCAGTGTAAATGCACCGGTTACATAAAGGGAACCCGGTCACAACAATACCGGTCTTGTCCAACTGGTCTAGTAGAAAACTACAGAAGGCAGATGACTCAACCGGAAGGACACCAGTTTCCTCCGTGCTTTTATGATTTCCAACTGTCTTGAAGATCTGATCCAGTTTTTACAGAGCCTTTTGGGATGAACTGGAGTTTTGTATGCGAGAGTTTTGGGATGAACTAGAGTTTTGTGTGTGAGCATTTTGGCATGAATTAGAGTTTTGTATGCGAGCGTTTTGGCATGAACTGGAGTTTTGCATTCAATCTTTTTGGAATGCCTTCCAGAATAGCGGCATTTTGGAGGACTTATAGCTTGGCGCCACAATTATAATTTGTATTGTGAAGATCATTATTTATACGGGTCACTGTGCATAAGTAAGTTGTTGTTGGAGCAATCAAGTACTAAGGGCAAAAGAAGAATTGCAAAGCAGAAGAGCAGAGTCTTTTGAGAAGGGATACAGTCACCAAGAGTGAACGATGGAGATTGAACAACCAAGCTAAGCGAGGAATAGAACAGAAAGGATATGAATGACAGATTAGGTGTCTACAAAAGATCACCTCTTTTATTGTTTGAAGTTTGTGAAAATCCCTTTATCAAGGTGAACCCTAACAGGTTCCTTTGTATAAATCCCTTAACTGGGTAACATCTTGATTGATGTTCTTAAGTCCTCTGGCGAGGCGACTCCTAACAGGGTTAATATCTTAACCGATCTATGATAAATCCCTTCACAGGGTAGCACTCTAACAAGTGTTGTTGTAAGCCTTTAACAGGGCAACTTTATTACTGCAGTAGTGAAGATTGTGAGTTCTGTCCCACCGTGGTTTTCTCCCTCTAACCGAGGGTTTCCACGTATAAATCATGTGTAAGCTGTTATATGTGATTTTTGTTTTAGTTAAACATACATGTCATGTCCCCATTTTGGCTGACCTCGTTTAGCGTGCTGGATTTGCCTATCATCGACTCTCATAGGCAAATGGTGTGGAGAGAGAGTCAATTTTGCGATTCAGATGGTCATATTTGCTCTAGAAGAAGTGTTATGAGATTATATTTTATTATTATGTGTTAGCGGGGCCCACTTGTTATAATTTTAAGTTGAGATTGCACTTTTTTATATTATAAAGTTACTTTATTATAAAGTGCATTATAATATGATTTTATAAAGGATGCTTCTAGAAGTTCTTAGCAACTTCTCCAAAAAGTGAATAAATAGAGGGCTGGGCCTCTCATTTGAACATGCTTGGATTTTGGATTTCTTCTACTTTTTCCATTGTGGAGCAATTTGTAGTCTTTGGGTCTGCAAATACTATTCGATCTTTGAGAACGAATCACTCCCCTAGATTGGCATAACTGAGGTAGTGAAATATCTACTGAAGGGTTGCAAGTTTGGAATTGGTACTCAGCCATCTCATTGGTACTTCATTGAGAATTTGTTGTAAGGGTTTGTTTGTGATTGGAACAGCATTTTAGGAGGCATTTTTAGTAGGGCCGAAATTATAGGAGGCAATTTTTAGCAGGTCCGAAAAAGCAATCCGAAAAAGCAAAATGAAAAAGCGGATCTGAAAAAGCAGTCCGAAAAAGCAGATCCGAAAAAGCAAGTCCGAAAAAGCAGTCTGAAAAAGCAGACTCGAAAAATTCATCTGAGGATTGATTTGAGGGCTTGAAATTGATGGAATAAGGGTTTGAGTTCATCATTGCATTGGTGAATCATTTTGGTGATAGATTGAAGACAATTTGGCACATTTTCAGACTTTCCATACTAGTGCCTGGAATCAGAGTTTTGTTGATAACTTCCTATCTACTTGGCGGATAAATTTATGCTTTTGTGGAAGGGTCCCTAAACCCTAGGCGCCCCTTTTACTATCATTTTCGGCACCCAAGACTTGGCCCAGTTTTTTATATCCTAGCCGTACAGTACGGCCTGGTACGGCCCTGTACTTGCAGGTTGTACAACAGCAAATTGGGGCGGTTTGTGGAGGCAGTTTGGGGGTCCAGTTCAAGGTGCAGCCTGTGTATATTCATCAGCAATCTCCAACACTAAAAGTGCATCAAATTCAGGTTCCAATTTTATTTGTCTTTGGTCAATAACTGTCAATGCAATATTCAGAAATTGATCTCTGTCATAACAGTCCAGAATTGTCACTGTCATTAGCATTGTGATAAGTTGTGAAAGAGTTACAAGTTTTTGTATTTGGTTAAGGGGAAAACTCTGTTTATAAACAGTCCATATATTTGCCATATTTTCAGTAGTAGTGACAGTCATATAATCAGTCCATCTTTTTTAGACATTGCCATATATTATTGTATTGGACTGACATAACAGAAAGGAGCATAGCAAGGGCATTATTCACATTATCTTAGTGTGGTCCTAGATCATTGCATTGAAGTCTGAATATTACTTGTCACAGTCATTTACATTCTGGAAATTGCAATTAGAATTAGAGTAGTTCTTGATTCATTGTTGCTCATTGTATTACATTCTATATTGGTACTGTTATTTCAATTGCATAGTTGATGCCCAAAACAAAATACACATTGAAACACATCATCACAAGCAAAACAGTTCAGTGCATGCCAACTGTTTGACGAATTGACAAGGATCAGATTTGGGGTTTTTAGTGGCCTTTATAGTAAGGGTCATTACAATACATTACATTTTCATTATCACACGGTAGCTGTATTTTGTTTCATAGGATAAGATTTGAATTAAGTTGAGTTGACTGATTCACCCCCCCCCCCTCTCAGTCGCCGGTTAGGATTAACAGACAGATAGTGCTACATTAACTCAAATCGACCCTACTGGATGGTGGATGTGGCATGGCAAGGACGCACTAGAATTGAGCATACTCACCACGTGCCACCTCGCAAGTTTTAATTGCTTCGCTACAAAGAGAAAATGGTCCACACAGAGCTTCATCCAATCAGTCAAGAGGAACAATTTTACTTCTAGAAGATCAAAGGAGTTGGTAGCAGTACATAGTACCTTGCAACTATAGGGTTAACAAACCCCTAGGAATTGTCATATTCTAGCCTCATGTCAATTTGTTGATCCCAACAATGCTATACATGTTAATGAAGAAGAGGCACATGAGGGATTGGTTGGGGTTCATTTCATAAGGCGACCCCTCATGGTCGTGGTGGCTCAAACTGGAACTTCGATTGTGATGTAGACCTATCAGAGGCAAATGCTGATTAGGGAAAGATATTTTCAATGTTTTTGTTTTTTCTTTTTCTTCATTTTATAGTTGAAACTTGCAGCCTTTGGGCATTTTTGTTGTAATTCCTATATATAGATATTTTCAATGTTTTTGTTTTTGCTTTTTCTTCACTTTATAGTTGAAACTTGCAGCCTTTGGGCATTTTTGTTGTAATTCCTATATATATATATATATAAGGGCATTTATAGTGAAAGCCTTTAAGTTTTGTTAATTTGTTTGTCAGTTCTTATGTGAAATCTCAATTCAAGTCTAATGTTATGATTAAAGTTGTATAATGGCTATGATGAATGCTTTATCAATGACATCATATGAATATTTGAAATTTATTTCTATTTAAAAAACTTATATTCTTAATCGGCATCCCTTGCCATCCCCTTAAGAATGGTCCCCAATAAAAGGAAATGTTCCAGAAACACATTTCTCTGTCCCCTTCTATTCCCATCCTGGAAACTTGGGGGAGCACAAGTATAAATGGATGAAGTGCCCAAATTATAATTCAAAAACAAAATCAGTTGGCCCTCCCAGTGGCAAAACAACGAGTAGGGATGTAATTTTCCATCATTACATTTAGCCCTTACAAAGACACAGACTGGTCTTACACCCTGCAAAGCTTTAAATTTAACATATTCTGTATATCTTTCTGTGGTGAACACCCTAATACTTGCCTGAAAACTTCGAAGTCATCTAAAAGCTGCTCCCAATTAGGAATGCCACTGCCAGATGTAGCATTCGCCATTTTTGGACAACCAAATACTCATTCCCTATCTCTGAGGCACGTGCCAGATAAGCACATTGTTTATTTTCCATTTTCTCCCTTTATGGCATGCACATCCCTTTATCTCTTAACCATTTGTCTTGTCTATCATTAGGGCAAGAGCCCAGATATGCCCCCGCAGTTTGTAACTCAAAAATCCAACCTTGCATTGACTATCACAGACATAATCACAGTCTGCAAATTTCATGGAACGCATGTTTTTCTCTTCTCTTCTGAAAAACATATCTTAACCGTGATGAAATTATGTATCCATGCAACATCTTCACCATTCAAACCCCATTTGTTGCTTTGGCATGTGAATGCTTGTTTTCATTGACTTTGCAAAGATACAGAAGAAAGATGACAGAAACAATAAAGAAGACTGTAACATGACTCTTGACTTGATGAAAATATCTACCTAAAACCTTTCTTTTCCAAGTTTATAATCATAATTCCATCTGTAAAATATGATATACTTCTTAGAAATTAATATAGATTTTCAGTATTTAATATTGCAGAGACTTATAGACACTTTTAAAGCTCATAGATTCTGTTTTTCGGTGTCTAAAAGTCACCAAATGAATCATGTAATATACTGCAGTGAACAGTCATTACTTGATGAGACGTGACTCATCAATGAGTCACGACTCATCAAGTCGTGACTGTTCACAGCAGATCGCACTGTTCTATATTCACCGTTTTATCAATGCATAATGTGCGGTGTTTATTCTTAACTAAACACGACAGTGTGTAATACAAAGTCGATGCATATCGACTTCAACATATGCTATGGCAATGAGTGTAATATAATACACATCGACCTTAATAAAGGTACGATGGTGTAACAAATATCTTATGTTAGAATTGTATTACCGATAGTTATCGGTCTCTATGGTGGATGCATTAATATATGAAATCAAACTGATATTATATCAGTTATATCATTAATTATATTTAACAAAACCGATATGGTATTATCATTATAAATATGTAAACATTAATATATATATATATATATATATATATTAATGTATATATAATTGTAATTACATATACATTAATATATATGTATATATTAATGTATATATATAGATTATAATAAAACTTATATATATTGATAGATTATTTCAAGTATAATAATGAGATATATATATATATTAATGTGTATGCACAGATACATATACATTAGTATATATATATATATATATTTATATTAATTATCTGAACGATGCTATCAATTTCAACACTCCCTCTTAGCAAGGGAAGATAATTGGCCATATTCCACCATAATTTGTGATATTATGTAATACATGAAATCATCATGATAACTGTTATACACATCACTTTAATTTGTCAAGTGAGGAATCACCTTAGATCGTGATGCCCATTTTCCATATCACCTTAGATCGTGATATTTGATTTTCATATCACCTCAAATCGTGATATGAGGAATCACCTTAGATCGTGATACCTGATTTTCATATCACCTCAGATCATGATATGAGGAATCACCTCAGATCGTGATACCTGATTTTCATATCACCTCAGATCATGATATGAGTAATCACCTCAAATCGTGATACCTGATTTTCATATCACCTCAAATCGTGATACAAGGATATAGTAACATGAGAACATTACATTCCCTTTACATATAACCCTATTATGGTATGTGCACATATAACAGTCTACCATAACGAATCTCCATTACAAGATCGTCACCTTGTAATATCTAATACAAGTGTTCATTGTCTAAGAAGTCATCACTTCTTAGAAATGCACACAAGATGGATGAGCCCATAAGAGGTTTACACATTAAACATCTTTTATTATATTAATACAAATAAAAATCATATTACAACCATACCAAGATTTTTCCTGAAGTGATCAACTTTCACCTTGGGAAGAGCTTTGGTAAGAATATCTGCAGTTTGATCTCCTGTACTAATATATTTCAACTAAATCACTTTCCTTTCAACCATATCGCGGACATAGTGATAAGGAATCTCAACATGCTTGGATGTGTCATGAAACACTAGATTTACTAATAACTTGATACAACTCTGGTTATCACAATGAATAGTAGTTGGTTTTAACAGTTTACCAAATAACCCAGTAAGTAGTTTTCTGATCCATACTGCTTCTCTAGCAGCCATTGAAGATGCAATATATTCAGCCTTGGTGGAACTTTGAGCCACAGGATTGTTTCCTACTGATCCATGATACCATAGCTGATCCCAAACTAAAACAACATCCTGAGGTGCTTTTGCGATTAGTTACACTTCCAGCCCAATCTGAGTCAGTGAATCCATGAAGGTCCAATTCTGTCGTTTCATATTTTAGTCCATAGTTTAGGGTACCCTGAAGATACCTCAATAAGTGTTTTGCAACAGTGAGATGAATCTCTTTAGGTTCACACATGAACTGACTTAAGGTATTTATTGTAAAGCAAGTATCTAGTCTGGTATTCACTAAGTACATTAGAGAACCTATTATCTGCCTGTATAGAGAAAAATCTGCAGGTGGGGATTCTGTTGCTGCTTCTTTTAGCTTATGAAAATTTGTTTCCATGGGAGAAGACATTGGTCTACAGTTTAACATACCAAATCTCTTCAAAATGTCAAGAGTGTATTTACCTTGATTTAGAATAATACTATCTGATTTCTGCGAGACTTCTAAACCAAGGAAGTAGTGTAAAAGACCTAAGTCCTTCATATCAAATTCTTTGGCTAAGTCTTTCTTGCATTGTTGAATAAGATAATCCTCTCTTGTAATCAATAAATCATCAACATATAGAATTAATATTAACATATCACCTTTGATTATTTTGAAGTAGAGATTTGGATCAGCATCATTTTTGGAAAATCCTAACTGCAGGAGGTAATTGTCAATCCTCTCATACCAGGCTCTGGGAGCCTATTTAAGTCCATATAAAGCTTTCTTTAATTTGCACACGTGTATTGGAATTTTGAATCTCAAACCCTTCAGGTTGCTCTAGATATACTTCTTCTTCAATGGTTCCATTTAAGAAAGCAATCTTTACATCCATCTGATGTACTTTCCATCCTTTAACAGCTACAATGGCTAGGACTGTTCGAACTAAAGTGTATCGAGCAACAGGGGCAAAAGTTTCTTCATAGTCAATCCCTTCCTTTTGTGAAAAACCTCTGGCTACAAATCTTGCTTTGTACTTCTCTATACTACCATCTGCAACATGTTTGATTTTGAACAACCATTTTGAGGTGACTCCTGATTTCTCTTTGGGTCTAGGCACAATGTCCCATACATCATTCTTTATAATAGACTGATATTCTTCTGTCATAGCATCTTTCCATACTTGATGTTGGATAGCATCTGGAACATTTGTGGGTTCTGATTTAGAGAGTTCACTCATAAGGACTACATAACTAGATAATCTCGAGGGTCTTTTACTTTCCTTGAATGTCCTTGGAGGAGCTCCATAAGACTTTGTTTCTTCTATGATCTTAGTGGCCCAGAGAGGTCTCTTTTTGGGATTTTTTAATGTTGAGAGCTTTTCCTCATTTTCTTCTTCCTCAGAATCTTCCCTCTGAGTCTCAAGTGTAAGATTTTCTTCTGTGGAGACATGTGTTTCTTGTTCTACAGAATTTCTACCTCTAGAGAAAGCTATGTCTTCTTCAAAGATTACATCCTTGCTTGGTTCAATCTGATTTTGACCAGGTATGTATATACGGTATGCTTTTGAGGTTTCACTATATCCTACAAAGATACCTTTCTTCCTAGATGGGTCTAACTTTGTTCTCTTTTCTTTTGGTATATGTATATATACGGGACAACCAAATATTCGAAAGTTGCCGATATCTGGTTTAGTCCCTAAGAAGGCTTCCTCAGGAGTTTTACTATCAATGTGAGAGTGTAGATATCTATTTTGAATATATACAGCAGTATTAGATGCTTCTGCCCAAAGAGAAGTGTCAAGATTTTGATCAAGCAACATTGTCTTGGTAGCTTCAATAATTGTTCTATTTTTCCTTTCAGCAACCCCATTCTGTTGTGGATTGTAAGGAACAGTGTACTCCCTCTTAATCCCAGCCTCTTTGCAGAATTTCTTAAAAATGTCTGATGTGTATATTCCTTATCATTATCTGATCTTAGGGTCTTGATTTTCTTTCCAGAAAAGTTTTCAGTGATTGATTTGAAGTCTTTAAACATTTTCAAGATCTCCTCAGATTCTTTATGTTTAAGGAAGTATATCTAGGTCTTTCTAGAGAAATCATCAATAAAGATTACATAGTATTTGCATCCTCCTATTGATGGAACAGACATTGGTCCACATAAGTCTGAATGAACTAATTCTAGTATATTGTTTGTTCTACTCGAACTGTTTTGAAATGCCCCTTTTGTGTTTTTACCTAAAGCACAACCTTTGCATGCCCCACGGTGATACTGTTTAAGTTTAGGTAATCCAGTGACTAAATTTTCCATAGAAGATAGAGCCTTGTAGTTTAAGTGTCCTAGTCTTCTATGCCATATTTCATTTGAGTTGGTGATTTCATTAATTAGTACTTGATTTGATTCAGTACATAACTCATATAGACAACCTTGCCTTCTACCTATGATGTGGGCTTGCTTAATAGTAGATTTCTTTGGCCAGGCTTTTACTTTACCATCCATAAAGGTTACCCTATATCCATTATCCTCAAGTGCAGATATGGATACTAGGTTTCTCTTGATACCAAGTACAAACAGTACTCCAGTAAGTTGGATGGAAATACCGGTCTTTAATTTGATAGTGCATGTCCCAACACCCTTCATTGGATAAGCAGAGTCATCTCCAATAGTCACTTCCTCATCAGATTCTTCTATCATAGAGTCTAGTAGTTCTCTGAATCCTGTAATATGTCTAGAAGAGCCACTGTCAATAACCCAAGTGCTTTTATTTGAAACTTGGTTTGAAAGTGCAAAATAGAGCACAAATTTCTCATTCTTGGGTTCTTCCTTAATCTTCTTCTTTGTTTTGGTGAATGAAGCCTAATGGTTCTTATATGGGCAATTTATTACATAATGTCCATATTTATCACACCTAAAACACCAGACTTTAGACATATCTCTTTTATCATTATTTTCAGGATTAAATTTCCTTTTCTTGAAGTGTCTGTTCTTTTTTTTGTGAGTATTCACATTTAGTGCATGAAGATCTTCATCAATGGTTTTCTTCTTTAGTCCTTTCTTGTCTAGTCTTGATTCCTCTTGAAGGCAATCTATTCTCAATTGGTCAGATTTTGGAAATTTTGACCTAGCACTTATGCCCGAGACAAAAGTCTCCCAAGATTCAGGTAGACCATCTAATGTGATCAATGATAATTCCTTACCATCAATTTCATAGCCAAGTATTGATAATTGATCTCTTAGAGCTGAGACTCTCATAAAGTAAGAATTTATTTTCTCACCTTTGTCCATACTTATGTGATTTATCTCCCTTTTTAAGGCTAATTTCTTGCTAGCATTACTTATCTCGTAAGTTTTCTCTAGTGCTTTGAACATTTGATATGCTCTTTTATATTTTGTTAATATTGGAACAATGTGGTCTCTAACTCCATCAATGATGATTTTCATTGCTTTGTCGTTTCCTTCATTCCAAGTTGATATGTCAGGTTCTGCCTCTGGTTTTAATTTGTCTTCTCTTATGAATGATTCGACATTATTTTCTTTTAATAACATTATGATTCTGAACTTCCATGATTGAAAGTTGTCAGCACCCTCAAGTCTGTCCTCGAATCTGATAATGCTTGCCATTTGAAATGTAATGTATTCAATCTAAATCTTAATTTCTTGAGTTTATCAGCCACTTGGATCCTTCAGAACCAGTGCTCTGATACCATGTAAAATGTGATATACTTCTTAGAAATTAATATAAATTTTCAGTATTTAATATTGCAGAGACTTATAGACACTTTTAAAACTAATAGATTACTGTTTTTCAGTGTCTAAGAGTCACCAAATGAATCATGTAATATACTGCAGTGAGCAGTCATTACTTGATGAGACGTGACTCATCAATGAGTCACAACTCATCAAGTCGTGACTGTTCACAGCAGATTGCACTGTTCTATATTCACCGTTTTATCAATGCATAATGCCCGGTGTTTATTCTTAACTAAACATGACAGTGTGTAATACAAAGTCGATGCATATCGACTTCAACGTATGCTATGGCGGTGAGTGTAATATAATACACATCGACCTTAATAAAGGTACAATGGTGTAAAAAATATCTTACGTTAGAATTGTATTACCGATAGTTATCGGTCTCTATGGTGGTGGCATTAATATATGAAATCAAACCGATACTATATCGGTTATATCATTAATTATATTTAACAAAACCAATATGGTATTATCATTATAAATATGTAAACATTAATATATATATATTAATGTATATATAACTGTAATTACATATACATTAATATATATGTATATATTAATGTATATATATAGATTATAATAAAACATATATATATTGATAGATTATTTCAAGTATAATAATGAGATGTATATATATATTAATGTGTATGTATGAACAGATACATATACATTAATATGTATATATATTTATATTAATTATCTGAACGATGCCATCAATTTCAACACAATCAATTTTTGTTCCAAGCAAGCGAATAACAAACAAAATCGAAGTGGCAAAAATTTTCTGTTTGTAGCTAATCCATAGCAGTTGAACTGATCCAACCAAAAGTTAAAGAAACCAGGGAAACAATATGAAAACAGTATTTTCTACAAAATGGGAAGAAGAATTTGGAAATAATGTACAGTAATTTGCAAAGCCCTTGCCAACCCCTTTGCCTATCTCACTAGAAGTATAGTTGTACGCTAGCTATTTCAAAATAATGGCCTGAAATGCTTAGAAAATTCATCAGCATATAAAATGAACATACCAATCCAAGATTGTGATACTCACCTCAAACCTCTGCTCAGAATCATTCCACTCGAACATAGGAAATTCTGTCACCCATAAAATTGAATGTGCAGACTACAAAACAAATGATCAGACGTTAAAAGCAAAGAGGAAAGAAAACAACTACATGGTAAGCAACAGACATCGAAATTGGCTCTCTAAAACAATGTTATAATTATATTGCCAAAGAAAATAACTTAAAGACTGCATGAAAGAAGAGGTAAGATGTGAAACAAGACAGTAAGAATTTACAATTAAGTCTATGCAATCAAGTTTTATTTGAGTGTACCTTTCTACCACAAAGCATGGTCTATGCAGTTGGAGCCTTGTAACTTTAATCTAATAAATTAGAATGATTTGACTTTGACAAATTATAGAAATGGCCAAAAATCATTTGATTATAATGAATAACATCAAAGGATGCATTCACTTACATTGTCAATTAGTCTTAAATCATGAGCAATGAATGTTCTCAGGTGACCAAGCGTTTTGTTCACAGTTGACGGATGGCCTAATGCAAAAAGAATCAAATCTCCTGGTTTTGCAGAACACAGATTAAGAAATTCCTCCCTTTTTCCATTTTCCAAACTTGATGTCAAAGCTGTAATTCCTTCAAGCTGACCTAACAAGGTTTTCCACGCATTCAATTATCATTTAATACAGAAAAAATATTCTCTACAGAACAATAACATGATGGTTATCATATATAGATGATACCTCTAAGAATTCTGTTTCCATGCTAAGTAGCATTTGGTTCCACAAGCTTCATATAGATGCAACAAACTTTCCAACAAATGAATATACATTTGCTAATTATTGGGTGAACTGAGAAATCAAGTACTGATGGACATACCATTGTCAAGAACCTTGAGAAAAGGTAAACCTTTGGCCCCAGACTTAACTGCTTCCTTATAAATATCTCCTTTCTTCAGATTCATGTTTGAATATTTGTTTGATCCGGAAGGCACAGCCAAAGCCTTAATAACTCCACCAGATGCCAGGGTATCAACGAAAATTTGGAAATTTGAACCACGAAATACATCTGACACCTGAGTAGTTACACCATTTTCACAACTAACAGCAAGTATAAATAGCATATCGACAAGTTTGAGCAGGAAAATTAAAACCATAGAAAATGAAATGAGATAAGAGAATCTATAAAGAAGATCTAGTCAACTGATTATAGAAAACAAAGTAACGCTTATAACTATAAGAAGCTAATCCAAAAGACTCAAGGAATCAAAACATTACAGCTACAGAAAGAGATTTAAAAACCACACTCTACAAAACAAATGAGAGAGGATCAACAAAATTCACCTCTCTAAAAACTCAATCTTGATTCTTGCAGCAGAGTTGCTTGAGGAAATCAAGAAATACAGAAATAAATCATCATTAGCTTAGAAATTTATTTTTTACTATTAAAATATTGTAATGTTTCTATAATGGTCATCATAGTTGGTTTAGGAAGTTTTATTTTCTGCATTCTGTTAACGAGTGTTTTGTTTAGAAACATCCTCTTGTAATCTGCTATAAATAGAGCCTTTCATCTCTATTGTAAATATTGATTTATAATATGGTATCAGAGCAGGTCGATGGGGTTCTTTAAGTTTTGGTGAATTTTTTAATAAAAATTCAAGGCTCTACCTAGAAATTTTCCAAAAAACAAAAATTTAAATCAAGGGTCTCCTTCCTAAAAATTGAGGGTGATTTTTGGTCAAGGATTCTTGTGTTGGTATTTGCGTCCCCACAACTTATGTTTGTGGTGAAACTATTCATGAAGGACATTTTTCTAAGGGTATCGTTTTGCTATATCTGAGGGTTTCAAGCCACATCATATTCTGCCTGCACATCGCATGACTTTTGAGTGACCTAGAAATTTTAGGTGACCTAGGGTGACCTAAAAACCCACATCATATTCTGCCCCTCATAGGGTGACCTAGAAACCCATTTTTAGCCCCATGCGCTTGGTTTTTTCACAATTTGCAAGCCGTGTATTTCGTTTTTGGGCATCGTCTTTCACATCATGTTTTTTTGTCTTTGCAAATCACGCCAAGACGGGTGTCTCCTCAAAATCATGGTTTTTGTTTGAGAAGTTGATCTCGGCACCTTTGGATACAAGGAGGGAAAGCTTTGTTACCTAACATGTGGTTGGAAGGACTATGGTTATCTTGGTTGTATCTAGAAGTTCTATAGAATCAAGGAGGGTCTCAGCAATAGGCTCATGCCGCACGCAAAGCGTTCTGAAGAGAAGGGGACAGTCTTCTATGTTGTCCTCAATTCTGTACTCGCAAAATTGGACAACCCTACGCAATTTTCTCAAGAATTCATAGTCAAAATTATCTAAGTTAGGTGTTCCTAATGATGTTTTACAAAGGCAATCAATTATCCCTTGAATTCTCCTAAGTCTTACGTCCTACGGATGCCATTTTCAAAGGTTTTCGTCGAGTTTTTCTTTGTCTTTCTTGCATAGACGGGTTTTTTCTTCCCTGACTGCAGGTACTCGATTTTTGGTAATCTTCAAGTCTGTTTGCCCTCACAGGTAAACTAGAATTGTTGCACTCATACAGAATAGTAAAGTACGCAATATAGTATAAGAGAGAACTTCAAGTATATTTCATTGCTCATAGGTTACCATGTACAAGAGTATAATCATAATAAGTTTGTCTCTTCCATTGAGAGATTACATACAAGTAGGGACCGAGAGGGTGCGAAACGAACCATCGCACCTCTTAACTACCTACCCTCGATTGTGCAACAACCTAACTGTCCATATTGTCGGACAACATCATCCCCCCAAAAAAGAAAGTCGTCTCTAGATGACAAGAAACAAAATTGTTCGAGAAGGAGAACAACAAAATGGGATGATAACTAGAAAGCTAACATAGAAAAAATTCATGACTGAGTAGGAGGCTGAGGAAGCGTCCCTGAAGAAGAGGCCGGTGGCACTGATGAAGGTGCCAAACAAGCTCGAAGCTCGTAGACTTGTTGCATCCTGATCTTCAAGTCCCATTTTGCAACCATATGATGCTCTAAAGCTGCCTTTACCATGAATGCGACCTCCAAAAGGTCCTTCCCCTTTGCATCAACCTCCTCCCGTGCCTGAGTCAGACTCGACTGTAACACACTCCACTCCTCCCCAACCTCCACCAACTGCCACTCAAGAGAGGATTTCTCCTCAGCAAACTGTGTCTCTAGAGCTGCCCTTTCTGATCTGGTGGCCTCCAACTGAGCCATCAACTCTTCTCTCTTTGTTGCCCATGCTGGCTGCTAGGTGGCCGACTCTTGTCGATGGTGACCTAAATCCCTCTCGACCGCCTCTAACCGGGTGACCGACTCCTCTCGAACTGCCTCTGTAGCCACCCGTGCGGACTCATGTCTCCCAGAAACATACTCTGTGCGTCGCCAAGTATAGTAGCCTTCCCTGAAGGCCTGCTCGATCTCTCCTACCAAGGTCTCCACCCTACTAGCAACGACAGGCACACCAACAGCCCACGCCTCCATCATCTGGACAGTCTCTACGGTTGGACATCCTCCAGACTCAAAACAACTCACGAAAACTCTAGGGCAGTCATGTCTCATAAAGGTGAGCAACCTCTGGAGATCCTCCTCAACACTCTCCAGAGCCCTCGCCTGTGTAGCAACGACTACCCAACAGCCGCGTGCAACCACATCTGCCAAGTATGCCTCAACATCCTCTCCAACTAGCTATCTAGGAGACTCGAGAGAAGCTGGAAGTTTCAGCCAGCCCTTCGTTACCAGGGTTGCCAAGTCCACTACGCTACTCACCACGGCCGTTGAACGGTCTACTAACTCATCGCCCTCATCCATCACCAACTCTCCTAGAGGCTAACCCTCCACCAACGAACTCTCCACCAAAGCACAGTTACCCGCGAGGGATGCCCTTCCGTCCAACACTACGACCTCCATGGGGATATCCTGTCAAGGAGAGGGACCCGCCCTCATAGGTGCTAAGGGAGTCAACTGAAAATGCCGTGTGAGCCAAGTAGAAATGGCCTCGGTAGAAGCTGTTACTCATGGTGGGTCCTCCAACAGGGCTACATCCGAAGTGACGAATGCTACACTGGGAGTGACCAAGGTAACCACAGCCTCTACCTGCATCTCACTAGTCCTCACCTCTAGAACCTCTACGCCGTCTAACTGCTCCGGCCGCTCCCTACACTCCAATCCACCCATCAACTCCTCGGGTCTAGACTCTGCCACCACCTCAAGAACTTCCACCTCTCCTACCTCCTCTGCAGGCGTCGTAGGCTGAGCCACTACTTGCGCAACTACTGGAGGTCTCATCTCTATTGGCTGCCTCAACTGTCCAAACGTCGGAATATGTGTCGTGGTTACCAACCCTATGGTTGGCGAAGTGAACTGCACTGCTGCTAGTTGTGGTGGAGTGAATAACACTTGAGTGGGTGCCATCTGTGCTACCTCATGGGCTACTGAATTGACCTCGCCCTCCATCTTGCTACTGTCCTCTTCCAAATTGCTAGAAGTTGTTGTGGTCGGCTCCTGTCCACTGTCAATGTTTCCCGACTCTAACTTTGAAACTACTTGGCGTTTCCTCTTCTGTCCTGGTGGAGTGGTTCCCGTGTCCAAATGCCTCCATAAAAGAATGGGTGGCTCATCGAGTGCCAGCATACTTGTTGGCTTCACTTCCAACAACTCCTTGGGTATCTACATACGTGTGACTTCCAAAAAGAGTCCAATGGCATAGTGCAACATGTAGAATGTCCTGTATTGCAATGTCATAAACTCATATATGTGCTCTGCCAGTAGTGATGCCCAGTCGTACACCCACCCGTTCAGTATACCGTTCATCAGACTTATCTGTGGGATGGCTATATCGGATGCACAGTTGGAGTCTGTCAACCTACTCTTTATTATGTCCATGATGCACTGCTAATGTCCTTCTACGACAAATGATTTCTTGATACCCCGCCCTTTTGATGCCTTGGTGACTGAAGCCAACTCTGCAGGTGTGAGCTTGCGAGAAACCATCCGAACCCAGTACTCCTTTGTCTCCTTTGTCTTTTTCTGTTGTTTGGTATCAATCTTCCTGCCCTTCAGTCCCAAAATGCCAAACACCCGTGCGAAGTCTGCAACTTTGAAGGAAACTGTGATGGTGTGCCCTAGGTAGGGAAAGTTGCTCGTCTGTGAGAAGCGATCAAATGTTTCGATCATGGTTCTCAACGGACCCTCGAAGTCACGAATACAAAACAAGGGCATCATCACAGCCAAATGTACCTCTACCTTCCTCAAGCTCCTCTTCACCTCATTTGTGTCGGGAGTTTCTTGCCACCATTTCCAGTAGCCCCATCCATTCAAACCCTCAACGGAAACTGTATGTGCAGTCACTGCTTCCTTTTGGTCTGCCATTTGTGCCTTGTCCTTCGATTTCTTCTTTGCACTTGTGCTGGCATATGTCTTGCCTACAATTTTTACTCCTAACGATAGTACCTTGGCTTTCTTGTCACCTTTTTGTAACTACATTCTCCAGTTCTGTTTCTTCTTTCTTGTATCCATTAACGGTTTCTTATTGTTGTCGCTTTGTGCGGATGAAGACAATTGTGATCGATCCTTGACTACCTGGTGAAACGGTTAGGGCTTCAGCACTCTCTCTTTTTCCTTCTCTCTCCTGCGTTACTTCTCTTATTTAATTCCCTACTAACCGTACAGTGTACGGACAACACTAATTTATCTTCTTTTGTTTTCCCTCTCGACTGTAGGGCTGTATGGATTTGCTATGTTGTTCTTTTTCCCTTTTTTCACCTCATACGGAAGTGTACGAACTTTACAGCACCATACGGTTTTCTGATTTCCAGCACCGTACGGTCTTCTTATTTCCAACACCGTACAGTCTTTGTCTTGTGGTTGTCGATTTTTTTTCTCTTGGCAACTTCATGTCGTACGGACTTGACCGTATAGCCTTTAAATGTCGTACGGCCATGTACCGTACAGCTCTTGGTTGTTTTTTCACTTTATCGTACGGTCACAAGTCATACAATGTTCTCCCTTGTTTTTTTTTGTTTTTTTTTTTAATATATATGCCCAAGTCGAAGTTACCCACGGCATTGATTGTTTGGGTCACCCACCGTCATCCTTCGCCTTCATGGTACGGTTTTAACTTCGACTCGTTCACTGCTTCTGGAATCTCCTTCCCATCAAGTGTCCACAAATTGATTGCACCATTGTCCCCCACTTCCCAGACTTTGTAGGAACCTAGCCATTTCACTTTAAACTTCCCAGGCTTGATTTTATTCTTTCCATTGTACTTGAGCATGAGTTGGCCAGGAGTGAACTGAACTCGCTTGAGGTGCTTATCATGCTATGCTTTTCATCTTGTCTGTGCGACCTCTGTGGCCCTTTGCACCATCATCAAGTGCTCGTCCAATTTGTTCAAGTTATAGAGGCTCTCTCGCAGACTCTCCATATCCCCAAGCCTATTTTCTATTGCAATTCGCAGACTTGGAACCATAAACTCCACCGGTACAATGGCTTCCTGCCCATAAATCAATTGAAAGGGCGTTTGCCCAGTCGTCAACTTGTACATTGTTTTGTAAGCCCACAACACCTAAGGCAATTTCTCTTCCCAATCCTTGTGCTCCACCCTGCAAGACTTGTAAATGATAAGACACCAGAATCTTATTTGTTGCCTCCCCTTGGCCATTAGCGCGAGGGTAGTACGGGCTAGACAGAGAATGGAAGATCTTAAATTCTGTTGTGAATAGCCGGATGACATGATTCACAAAGTGGCCTCCTCTGTCACTTGTCAGTTGGATCGGAATACCGTAACGGGTGATGATTTGTTCGTAAATGAACTTTGCTGTGTTGAGGGCCGAATTGTCTAGCAGGGCCCGTGCTTCAACCCACTTCGTCAGGTATTCGGTGGCGACTACAATGTATTGGCACCTTCAAGCTCTACTTGCCCTCAGGGGCCCAATAAAATCCAATCCCCATCGCTCAAAGAGTTTCTGTGCATGCGAGGGGTTTAAGGGCATAAAATCCCTTTTCAATGGTTTTTCAACTCTCTGACATGTATCGCAGCTTATGACCCATTCCATAGCGTCATTGTACAATGTGGGCCACCACAGCCCTGCAAGTAGCACCTTTCGTGTTGTTGCATCTGGGCCCATGTGTCCACCTGTCGATCCTTCGTGTGCTTCCCTCAAAATACTTCACACTTCCTCTTCCATCATGCATCTCCTTAGCACCTGCTCCAGTCCCATTTTGAAGAGTAAGCCATTTATCAACTAGAATGTGCTACTTCTCAGCACCAACTTCCATCTCTCACCTGGCAACATGTCTCATGGAAACTGGGATGTGGACAGGTACTCCTCAATGTTCTTATACCATGCTGGTAGGATTGCAATACGAAATAAATGTGCATCGAGAAAGTCATCATTCACACCCTTTGGCGACTCTCCTGACTTGATCCGTGAGAGTTGATCCGCGATTACATGGCTCTTCCCCAATCGTACAACGATAGTAACCCCAACCTTAAAGACGTCTCCAGATCGGGATTATTAACCCTCCTGAGGATCACCGGGTCCTGAATGATATAATATCAATTCTAGTACCATCCTCGGTTACTTCTTCGTCTTCTCTAGAGTACTACCTCTAAGGTCCTTCCTGGAAGAGATAACCTCTGTCCAAGGCCCTTATCACATATGCATATGTTGACATCAATAGAATATTCCGACCATAAAGAATATATCATCCTCACTCATGTCGGTCAGATGGAGGCTAACCTCACATACCGACATTAAGGGGGTGACACCATATTAAGATCACTCTCTTCCCTCGAAAGGGTCTCTCTTGATCTTAAACTATTAATTATAACCATTAAGTCATGTGTATTCTCCATTTAGAAATCCACCTTTACATAGACATATATACATATGTATATATGTATATGTATAAAGTATCCATAAGCATAATTCATGAATATAAATAAATTCATAAATATAATTCATAAACATAATTCATGAATATACTTTACAAACATACCTTCCTTACCTTCCTCTTATCTTGGTACACGTGGCTCTACTCTTGGTCAGCCCCACAATGAATCCCACTTTATATTTTAACTTGACTCTATAGATTTTAATGCACTCTTGAAATATTTTCCTTTTTAAATGTTCACGCAAGTGTCTCACTTTATTTCTATCTTCCTTGCAATGTATGTTGGAAAAATGGTCAGCGCTCCCCTTGGGATTCGTGACATGGCTTAACCGCCTCTTGTGTCTTCTATAAGTCTAGTGGTTGTATCGGGCATTAACAGGTCGATCTTTTGGTGCAACGGCAACCACTACTTGTAACAAGTGGTATCAGAGCTTGGTCAAAGGTTCAAATCCCCTCGGGTAACACTGAGGGGGAGATTGTTAGAAAAATGGTCAGCGCTCCCCTCAAGATTCATGACATGGCTTAACCGCCTCCTGTGTCTTCTATAAGTCTAGTGGTTGTATCGGGCATTAACAGGTCGATCTTTTGGTGCAACCGCAACCACTACTTGTAACAATGTAATTTCCTTTCTTTTATTTCTCTTCCCTATAATCTAGCCCTTTCCTATAATTTTGACCTTCCCTAAAATTTAGGCTATTAATTTGCCTTGTTTCCCTATCCACTTCTATCCTATGTTTTTCCCTTATGTTTATTCCTCTTCTCTTAATGTGAATATCTCTTCCTTATTTTTTCCATTTTGATGAATGTGGTTCAATGTTTAAGTACCCTTCCTCCCGAAATGATGTGACGGTTATTTCATAATCTTTACTTTTAATAATATTATCGTTGTTTATTTAAAAGGAATTTGTAATGTTTAATTAATAACATTTGGTCCCTTAATTTGTAAAATAACATCATTTAATTTGTAAAATATAATTTCTTATTTCATTTGCATTTATAATATTAATAATATATATTGATTGATTAAGGATAATGATTGATTAATAGATATGGTTCAGTATTATTAATAATATAGTTGTATATTATTAATTAATTAATTATATTGATTATAAATAGAGTACTTATCAATATTGATTATAAATGGGCTATTTATTTATATTAATTATCATGATGACATTTACAATAATAGAACATACATTTATATTTTAAATAATTTATCTATTAATCATATGTGAATATAGGGTTATGACAATAACCCAAACACACAAACATAAAATAGTCTATTTGGGCCATCTACCAAATGGATAAAGTTGTACAGTAAATGAAGGTTACATGCTCCATTTTCTAGACAAAGGACGGGTATATTAGTTATGAACTTGATGCAAAGAAGACATGTCAAGGAGACGAGGATGAAACAAAGTGTTGTCCGCCAACAAAAGAATATTTCAATCCAAAAGATGAAGGAGAATGTTTACAAACCCCTATTGATCGTTGAATGTTATATGATAGCAAAACGATCTGAGCATGACGAAGTTGTACAAAAATACGTTGAGAAGCATAAAGTAACACTACCACCACTAGCAACATCATACACAAAGGGACTTTGAAAGTTGGTACATAGTCCTACAGCCAGCCCATTCGTGCAAAATGACAAAGTTTATTGGTGCTAACAATGAGGAGAAAGACTATCGACAACCACAAAATTACAAATCAAGATATGGAGCCAAACCCTACGGTTAATAAGATTTTTGACTTAGAATATTTACAAAACTATTGCAACTATGAATGTTATCAACAACCATATTATTCATGTATATTATGACATGACATGGAGATAAAATTGTAAACACAATCAAGGGGCCAAAAGGACATTCAAAAATAATAAATAAATTGAGAGGAAAAGGAAAAAATCAAATGTCAAAGGGAAAAATAAAAACGGGACAATTATAAAGTATGGCCATAATAACATCATTTATTAATTTCACGCGTCATATAGTCCCTTATTATCCTTATCGTGTAGTTAAACCATTCATTCACTCAATTGTTAGAAATGTGGCATTGTGAGGTAAAAATAGTTCATCATTCCATACCCCTTCAAGCCATACAACACCCACTCCCTCGGCATAACGTCAAGCAACACTCAGTTTATAATACAATAAAATTTTGTAGGCATCGTATAACTTCCACTCCACTCTGTATGGCCCAATTATTCCTTCATTCATTGGCAAAGGTGACCAAACATCCAGTGTTTCCATCAGCAAAGACAACCAAACATCACGTGCTTTTTACAACAGTACTAGGGAGGGTATGATAATACCATACGGCAAGATTTTCACATCACACAGCAACACGTGTTTTACATCATACGACGTCAAGTCGTATGTCTCACTTGCCACTACTTATCTCAACATACGGCAAAGGACATCATTCTTTGGCAATGTACAACATGTTAGCCGGAAAGACTACTTTATGTTATGTCGTGTATTAGTTATGCTGTCCTGATGGTAATTAGTTATTACCGAAGGGTAGTTGGGTTGGGTGGCAACGTTTGGTCACACCCCTTCGGGTAGATAAATATGTACCACCTATGGGTGAAAGGGGGAATGATGATGTGAATGTACTCATACGTTGGAATGATTAATGAAAGCATCTAGTGTTCTCTGATATATTTTGTTTTTATTATATTTCCTGTACTATGTCTATGCAATATTAAGTTTACCCCAGCGGGCAAACATTTGGCGCCGTTGCCAAACGAATCGAGCAAGTGATGGAATGAGTGGATAAATGGGAATACCATTTGAGGAGAATATCAATGTGACGACGAATGAGGACGAAATCACAGAAACCCATAGTAACAAGATCACAGTTGATTTGTTATACCGAAACATGAATAAATAAAAAGTGTTTTGTGTTATGTTTTAATATGATGAGTGACTAGAATTGATGCCCAATCTTTTAAATAAGGATAGGAATAAAAAGGAACAGCCGAATGTCTTGGAGGCTACGCATCAAGCCCTAATCTTTGCCCAACAAGTTGAACGTCGACGACGGTTCAAACAACTCGCCGAGGGACAACCAGCCGACGAGTTAACCGAAGGGGACCATGGAGATGGTACCGAAGGTAACTATGGGGGTGTCACGGGAGGTGTAACAACCGAAGGAGACAATTACCGTTCAATAGAACAGTGACGGGTAAGAAGTAGTGAAGAATTGTTGGAGGAAACACGACAAAGGCTGAATCTGATTGAGGGAACACGAGAACAATTCTGAAACTTGTCCATCTCGCCACGGGTAGAGGGAACAAGAAGCAGGAGTGACGAAGGATCCAGCATGGTTGGAGGTGCCGAAGGGGCACAAGCGTTGGATAGCCAAGACACACTGTTTGATCCTCGTACGCCGAATGTAGGAAGACAATCTAATAGTCAAAACGTGGTACCCACTGTATTGCAATTTAACCCGGGTGGGCAGACACAAACCCCTCTCCAACCTCAAGGGGCACAACCGGTACAACAACCGATAACCATGGCCTCGAATAAACAGAAACTGCCCAAGTTCATGGGCCAGGCAAAGGAGGATCTTGTTCCCCATTGCCGAACTTGTGAAACCATATGGACCGCTAACGGAGTCACAGACCAAGATGAGTGGGTCAGACAGTTCCCTGCCACATTGAGGGAAGGAGCCATTAACAAGTACTCCGATGTGGATAAAACTGGTTTGACAACATGGGCCACAGTGAAGAAGGCCTTCCAAACAGAATTTTAGTTGCTAAGAGATGACAATGAGATCCTTGCTAAGATTTACAACACAAAACAAGCGAAGAATGAGTCGGTTCGAGCCTACGGGCGACGACTAAAGGAACTCATTGGAAAAATGGAATCTACCCCAGCCGACGAACTCAGGAAACGATGGTTCGTCGAAGGATTAAAAACTTCTCTCCGCAAGAAAATGAAAATCGTACCCCCAACATCGTACGATAATGCATATAACTGTGCGATGGACCTAGAGAGTGAATGCAAGACCTCCAAGAAAACTAAGTCCTCAGATGATGAATTCGCGGCGGAAAGTAGTGAGGAAGAATCAAGTAAGAAAGCGCATGCTTTACAAAAAGACCTCCAGAGGATGATGAAAGAATTTAAGGCAACCAAAGGAGGCTCAAGCAAAACCGAGGAAGATGCTGTGTGGTGTACGGACAGCAAAGAAGCGGGACACACCAAAGCTTCTTGTCCAAAGAAATCCTTTTGCAACATCTGCCAGATTGCAGGACATTCCACCAAAGAATGTCCCTACAATCTAAGGCCCGGGAATCAACAAGTGTTGTTTACGCAAGAGCAACCCTCCACATCTGGAACCAATGGTCAACAAAATACTGCATCGTCCAACAGCTACAGAAATAACTGACGGGGAGACAAAGAGAATAATGATAACAATAATAACCGCCCTCGGATCCAGTATGATGCGAAGGGGAGACCAATGATACAATGTAGAAATTGCAACCAATGGGGACACTTTGCCCAGGATTGCCAGAAGGAGGCTCCCACTCCACAAAAATTGTGTCGCTGGTGTGGACCGGGGGACCACAAAGAAGCCAACTGCCCGAAGCCCGGCTGCAACCTCCTTGACGTGGAGAGGGGGAGAAAAGGAGATTTTGGCAATTACACGAGCACAAACGAAGAAGGCCATGTATCCTGACCCTCGTACGAAGAAACAAAGAGTACTCGAGGCGAAGGCTGAGATTGAGAGGGAAATGCAGGATCGAAGGGACTTAACGGATAGCTCTGGCGCTTCTACTCGAGCCATGGTAGAACAAAACATCCTGAGGCAGATGATGCAATTGGAGATACCGGTAAAGGTCAAGGACCTACTCAAAACAATGCCGCATCTAAAAACAGCCCTATTTTTAGGACAAAACGTCCCAACAAGTGCATTTGAACGGACGGAGGTTCCTGGCGGCTCCGCAGCGGACCCCATGACATTGGCTATAAACAGTGGGCGAAATCCTACCTTAGTAGAGATGGGTATCTTGGGTACCATTTTCACTAACACAATTGTCAATGGTGGATCAGGGGTGAACGTTCTACCCGAAGAAACTTGGAAGAGTCTGGGGAAACTGACATTGTGGCCACCGACCTTCAACTTACTGGGGGCTGACCAACATGGCATCAAACCCCTCAGAACCTTGATAGCACAACAAGTAACCATCGGGACACAGTCGTTCATCTTGGACTTCCTAGTAATTCCTCTGAAGCAGAAAGGGTACGACGCCATCCTAGGGAGAGGGTGGCTTGTGGCTGCCAAAGCAAATCACAACTGGAAAAGAAACATCTTATCATTCAAGAAAGGAGGCAGAAAGTTTGTGGTCAACCTCACCACACAGATGGTAGGAGAGGAAATGGCATCCTCCTCAGACTCCGAATCGGACGATGGAGTAGACGAAGGGAAGGAGAGTATGGAGCCCAACGAGGAAAGGGTACTAAAATTGGAGGATGATACAAACTCTATGAATGGTCTCTTCCACTAGCAAATGGAGGACTACGAACTCTTTTGACCAGCATGCAATGTACTAAGTATTGAGGAAGAGCCAAAAACATTTCCCCCAGAGTACAAAGAATACAAGGAAGGGGATGCGAAAGTAAGCGAAGTCCCGATGCATAAATTTGATGAGCAAAACCCCATGAAGTATAACGAGTTGTCTATCAAACCAATGAATCTGGGCAAGGAAGAGGAACCTAAGATCATTCCTGTAAGCGGCGATTGGAATCCTGAATGGCAGACCGCAGCCTTCAAAATCTTTATTCTCCTTCTTATGTACAGGCAAGAGACCGCGGTCCCTGTAGAATTTATGGTTCCAAGCCTTTGGATCGCCATTGAAAAGAGACTCAGCGACAGGGAAAGCTTGAGGGAGCAGCTGCACACTCTCAAATAATTAGATGAAAGAAGAATAATAGCCCAATGGGCAACTGAGGTCGCACAACAACAAAGAACATATTGGCACGATAAGCACCTACGAAAGATGCGTTCCTCCCTGGCCAGATGGTGCTAAAGTACAATGGAAAGAATGAGATTAAGCCAGGAGGATTTGAAGTAAAAAGGGTGAGACCATACAAAGCTCAGGAATTCGGCTACGAAGGGGCCGTCAAGTTGTGGACTCTCCACGGACTGGAGATACATGAGGCCATCAACGGGTCCAAATTGAGACCTTACTCGAAGAGGACGGACCCAAGAGGATGGAAAGGGACTTGAGAGGTCAAGCAGGCGACCCGAGAGCCGTCCATACGGGCAACCAGATAAGCATCTGGAAGGTAATTAGATTAAGAATTTATTATAAAAATAAAAATAAATAAATAATTAGAAGAAAAAAAAGAACAGTCAGAAGTCACCGAACGGTGACTGTCACCGAACAGTGAAGTCATCGAGCGGTGGCTATCACCAAACGGTGAAGTCACCGAACGGTGGCTGTCACCGGTGACAATTCACCGTCATAAGAACAGAGACCAGAGACCGCACATCCTCAACTAGACTGTACAGCTCACTACGAAGGTGAGAGGAAGGCTAATCAGGGAGAAGTTCCATACAAACGGCAAGGAGTGGCAGCAGCGAGGGACGGTACGGTACATGGGAGTGTCCAGAACTCCAATTTATTTTGAGGTACACTACAACTGTGAGTTGGGGCATCGGAGCAGTCAAAGTAAGCATTGGGTTTGTTTCCTACGCTGAGAGAGAAGCCTGACGCCAAGCATTGGAAGGAAGGCCCTAAGCCGCAGAGGGAGACGAATTTGGAGGTTGTGAACCAATAGAGTTTGAGGGAAGGCATTGCAAGAACAACGGCCTTGCAAGAACAAGAAGTTGTACGACACTTATTCAGTTCAGTTATCAGCCTTTGGGGAGTGTGACCAGTTGATGAGACCCGGAGCTGCTGCAGGCATGGAGTGTTTGCACACCAGAGGTGGAGAGAGCACTGGAGCAAACCTTTCGAGAGAGGTACTACGCTTTGAGGTACTCAGAGTAGGTTTTGGTTGGACGTGAGGCTGTCTTGGTGGGTGCAGAGATAGCTCGGGAGGAGCTAACCACCCGGTTGGAGGCAGTAGAGCAACACTTGGCTCAGCGTACTTAGAAGTTGGAAGCAAAGAAGGCGGCATGGGTGGCTATCAAGGTCAAATTGGCTAGGGAGACAATATTGTTTGAACAAGAGTTAGTGGAGGCTACAGTTGAAAAGCGTGTTTTTGGAGACAAGTTTGGTGCAGGCACGGGAAGAATGTGATGTGACAGAAAAAGAACTACTTGAAGCAGCATTGATGGTGAAGGTGGTACTTCAGCTCCTTCAGGGACGTCCCTCCGCCCCTTCTTCTCAGTGATTTTCTTATTCTATGTAGTGTATTTCATCTCTGTTTTGTTGTGAGTCGCCGGAGACGACTTTCTTTTTTGGGGGGGATGATGTTAGCCGGAAAGACTACTTTATGTTATGTTGTGTATTAGTTATGCTGTCCCGACGGTAATTAGTTATTACCGAAGGGTAGTTGGGTTGGGTGGCGACGTTTGGTCACACCCCTTCGGGTAGATAAATATGTACCACCTACGGGTGAAAGGGGGAATGATGATGTGAATGTACTCATACGTTGGAATGATTAATGAAAGCATCTAGTGTTCTCTGATATATTATGTGTTTATTACATTTCCTGTATTATGTCTATGCAATATTAAGTTTACCCCAGCGGGCAAACACAGCATTGGCTCTCAAGTAACACACAGCAGCCCTCATACTCTCAAAACATACAGCAGTTGTTTTCAGCACAAGACAGCATTTGGTCCTCAGTAACATCTGGCATTTGGTTTTCATCAATGCACAATATAATTGATGGAGCAGCGTATGGTATCATCGGCACACCAGTAACTTCCCCATCATACAGCAGTAACGTCATTCCTTCACACTATTTGGCAACACCAACAAGAGACTATTCTCAATTATCTAATGGTCCTTCAAAAGACATTCTCTATCATATGACCACTCATATGGACAGAAAGTTACGGTGACCAATTTTTTAATTCATTCAGACATTAAACACTTCATTTGTGCAATCTAGTAAACACATTTAGCAGCAGTTATGCACAGTAGTAGCAAGGAAAAAAAGTGATGGACAATATAGACCTTGGCTTTCATCAAGCAAGAATGGGAAAGAGGACAAAGAAAGTACAATCAACTCCATATCCTAGGAAAGCCTCATAGGTAGTGAATGCCGCAGATGGTGGCTGAGCACTGCCAATGGTCATCCATTAAAATTTGACTGCAGCATGCCTAGGTAGATAAGGCCAACCAATTTCTATTCTTCGATCATCAAGAATTTGAGCCCTATTTGAAATTGATGGTGGTCAATTACAATGACCACGCACATAAATTAGTGATTAAAATATATGGGATGTTCAATCACCATCTCCTTTTAGGCAACTGATTTCAAAATGGTTTTCCGTTACCATCATCAAGAACCCTTCTTTCCAAACGTACAAGAAAAATAACACCCAAACAAAAGGAAGAATCCCTTCGAAAGATCTAGATAACTAATTTAACCCAAAGAGAAAGGCACTATTAAGAATGCAGGAAACCAAGGACTACGCAAGCACATGCTAGCAAACGCAAAATGGAAATGCCTCCTGGATTTGCTCAAATACAAGTTGGCAGGCATCAATCGTGCATCAAATATTGTCATCTAGATGGTCGATTCTATGATCGGCCTTAGCCTAGGAAAAGTTTACGATTGGTATTACTTTTATCAAAACACATAAGGGAATTCTTAACTCTTAAACATAAGGCCTTCTACATGACGCAACATGCTATTGCATTATTGTTGGATGCTATTTTCAACCAAGTCCCTACAGAAAAGTTGGGAAAATTTCAGCCAGCCTCTAATTACAACTCTTCTTGACCTACCAATTTCAGGTGGATTGTATTAGACATTCAAGCTCATTCAAAACAAGAATCCAAACTTACATGGATGAAAAAAGCATAAGGATGCACTGGGAAAAGCCAAGGATAGTAATAAAGATGACTATGAGCTGATAGATTTGTCATCTCCATCAGGCATTGCACCCAAGGATACTCCTTCAACAGAGGTTGTTTCTACAACTTCCAAGACCTCGTCCCTAGTTGCACAAGATGAGGCCATTCCCATAGACAACAACATTCCTACTTCATCTATTCTAGTCTACATGCGACTTGGATTACTTGAGGCCTTCGAACAGATTGATAGTTGGCTGAAGTTACTAGGGGCTCCGATTGAGATACAGAACTATCCTCCACTCAATCCACCTATGATGCTTCAGTCTGCTAATAAGAGTGTTCAGTCAAGCTCCACATAGGCAACTATGCCTATTGTTGAGCCAATACAAGAAGGTGATCCTTCCCTGCAAAGTAGTTGATTTTAATAACTCAAGAAATGCCTACCAATGTTCTCATTGATTCACCTACCTATGTTGAGGAGTCTATTAGCTCAGAAGGGCTTACAATTCAAATCTTTGAACCTAATAAGGAGGATCCCCCAGGAACCATTCAATGTTACATTGAGGACTTGGAGCCAACAACCCTCATTATGTAGGAGGTAGCAGATTCTTCTAGACGGTTGGATCATGCATATTCCTCTTTGGTCTGGCAAGAGGCCCACCGTATTCTAAAAGTCACGTAGGAAAGGTGTGAAAAGGAATTCAAAATCATATCATTTCCAAAGGATGGCCAGAGATCAAGCTTCCTGAGACGACGACAGCATGGCAACTTGCGAGGCCTGCCTTTGGGGAGAGGGATGGCAAAATACTTACTACTCTTCTTGGTATGAAGACCACATTCTAAGAGGTATTCTAGTAACTGCAATACCAATTGATTTCCAATCACCAATGTAAGCATTGAGTAGATGAGTTTGTATGGATGTCACCGAAGAGGCATGCTGAAGCTAATGAGCTCACTCAAAAGTTTCAAGAGCAATTGGCTCAGCAAGCGCAACTTAAAAAAATTGAACAAGCTAAAGTGGCCACCAAGGATGGAGAACTAAGAAAAATTGCATGCTAGCTGACAAAGATAAGGATGTTAGCCGGAAAGACTACTTTACTTATGTTATGTATTAGTTATGTTGTTCCGACGGTAATTAGTTATTACCGAAGGGCAGTTGGGTTGCGTGGTGACGTTTGGTCACACCCCTTCGGGTAGATAAATATGTACCACCTACGGGTGAAGGAATTATTATTATGATTATGATATGAATGTACTCATATGTTGGAATGATTAATGAAAGAATCTATTATTCTTTGATATATTCTGTGTTTATTATATTTCCTGTATTATGTCTGTGCAATACTAAGTTTACCCCAGCGGGCAAACATCTAGCGTCGTTGCCAAACGAATCTGGCAAGTGACGGAATGAGTGGACAGATGGGAATACCATTGGAGGAGAATATCAATGTGAGGACGAATGAGGACGGAATCACAAAAGTTTTTAAAGAAGAGCATGCTCTGACAATTGATGATTGAATAGAATTTATGCCTAATCAATTGAATAAAAATATAAATTTAAAGGAGCTCAAAGAAGAACAAGCCGCTAGAATTGTCATACTCGCACAGTAGCAAGCCGAGCGAAGGGGGAGATTCAGGAGACACGCCGAAGGACTACCGAAGGGAGTAAGTAAAGGCGAGCGTCTGGAGGAATCTAACCGAGAGGCCGGAAGAAGTGACAAGGACCGCCTGGAGGAAACAAGGAGTTTGTTCGGGTCCTTAACCTTAACCCCACGAACGGAAGCAAGAGAAGCTCGAAAGAAGGAAGAAGAAGCCGCACGGAGGGAGGCTCAGGATACCGTTGCCGCCAAGAGTATCGAAGTGATAGAGGGGCATGGGGATCACAGTAGCCCACCAAGCTTGGACAGTTCCAGTAGTTTGGGGACATCAAGTGGTACAGTACCAAACATTTATGTGGTACCGACACCGGCAGGACCATCCCAACCTATCGTACAACCAACACAGCAAATACTTCCGGCGACCCAACCGGCAACACAACAGGTGGCACATACCACCATCCCACCCCCGAGGGTGAATATGGCGGCTAACAAGGAGAAGTTACCCAAGTTCGATGGCGATACAAAAGAAGCCCATGTTCGGCATTGCCGCACATGTGAGGCAATTTGGTCCATGAATGGAGTCGCTAACCAGGCGGAATGGATGAAACAATTTCCGGCAACCCTCCGAGGGGTAGCAATCGATTGGTACTCTGACTTAGACAAAAGCGGAGTGACCACCTGGGACTTATTGAAGAAGGCATTCAAAAAGGAATTTAGGCTCCTGCGAGACGACAATGAAATCGTCTCTGAAATATATGGAACCAAGCAAGGGAAAAAAGAGACTGTGCAAGCTTACAGTTGCCGACTGAAGGAGTTAGTCGGAAAAATGGATAGCCAGCCATCGGATGGCTTGAAGAAAAGATGGTTCGTGGAGGGCCTAAAATCTAACCTATGGAGGAAAATGAAGATAGTGCCCCCCACATCATACGTAGATGCCTATAACCGGGCGATGGACTTGGAGAGCGAACAGAAGACATCCAAGAAGAAAAGAAGCGAGTCCTCTTCCGACGAAGATGACACTTCAAACGATGACAGTGGCAGTGATGGCGAGTCGAAGAAAAAAGTCATGGCACTCCAAAAGGACATGGAGAGAATGATGGAGTTCAAGACCATGAAAGGGTGTACCAGCAAGGGGGAAGTTGACATATGGTGTACGAACTACAAGGCGAGCGGCCATACAAAGGGGTCGTGTCCCAAAATGGCATTTTGTGACATTTGCCAAATCATGGGCCATTCCACCAAGGAATGCCCATACAACATGAAGGTGAGGAATCAACAAGTGCTATTTACCCAAGAGCAACCATCTACATCAAGGGCAAAGACTAACAATAACGCATCATCGGGCGGGTACAAAGGCAACCGATGCGGCGACGGAAGGGGCAATACCAACAACACCAACACAAGGAATCAAATACAATACAACTCCAAGGGTCGGCCGATGATCCAGTGCCGAGCTTGCAATCAGTGGGGCCACTTTGCAAGGGACTGCGACAAGGGCGACACCCCGCAGAAGCTTTGCCGCTGGTGTGGTCCTGGCAACCACGAGGATGCAACCATTAGGCATAAATTCTATTCAATCATCAATTGTCAGAGTATGTCACATTCCCAATCCCCACTCCCTCCTACATCAAGTAGCATCGAAACCTAATCCTCACTCCCTACTACATCAAATATCTCAAGAACTCCACCATTGCTCCCCTCTACATCAAGTACACCCAAAGTCTAATCCCTACTCCCTCTAGCATCAAGTATTCAAAAGCTTGATCCCTAGTTTGCCTTGCATTTGCACCCAACACACAAATCCCTAGACCCCTAGCACACTGCACCCATTCACACACAAATTCCCAAACTCCCAACTTTAGACCTTCAAATTATTATCTATGCATCCTTATGGCATGCATTTCCCTAGACCCTTGCGTTCGAGCATGACTTTGCCCAAAATCTTATCATTTAAATAAAGAACTTCATGTACCACCATGCACATTCAAGGATGCCACTAACAAACTCGTTTTAATGCAAAATTTGGAGGGAAACTCATAAACATCTCTTAGCACATGTGGACCCCATGCTAGGCCTTCAACCTTTAAAATTTAGGTAGCTTCAACATTTTTGGGATCTTTTGCCATCATATCAATAAATCCTAACCCTAGTTCAAGCACTTATGTTCAACTATATGATTTGAGGATGAAAGCCCTTCGATCTAGAGATCAGTGGATTTAACCCCATTGACTCCCTAGATTTTGGAGGACAAGCACCCTCTAGTTTCTGTCATGCAGCTTCATACAGAGGTTGCATTTGCACTTCAAGCTTGGAGAATTTCACCAATTTGGGCATTTCAGGTGATTTGAGGTATTTTCTGAAAATAATTGCAATCTTTGTAAACAGCAAATCTTCCAGCAGATCTTCCAATCATTTGAAGCAGAAATGCATTAAAGAAAATATTAGAATGAGGTATCCACTTTGTGTGTGTAAATGTTTCTTTTCTGTCAATGCACGTATTGCCAAAATATTTTTGTGGGTATTCCAGATCTGAACATTTCACACGAATATTTGTCATGAGTATTTTAGATCTAAGCATTTTACATGAGTATTTGTCCTTACATGTTGTCAGCCAACATACGCATTATGATGGGTTATTGCGAACTTGGGACCAAATGGCTTGAGAAAGGCCATAATTAAAACATGTGTCATCAAGGAAGGAAGAGAGTTGATGAATATCCCTCAGGGAACTGCATAATTGTTTTAGTGGTAGCTTCTAATACCTGCTTTTTTGTCTGTGAGACTCTGCCTGTTTCAGTACCTATTCATTAACAGAATCATGTCTGAAAATAAAAACATTCATTCATTTAAAAGTAAATTATCACATCAAATTGTTTGAAGGATCAATATTCACTTAACTGTTGGATTCTCAAAATGAAATACTCACATTTGCTAATTTCATCTCTATGCGGAGGTCTGGTCGATCAGATCCATACTGATCCATTGCTTCAGTATAAGTAACCCTTGGGAAAGAAGCTGGAAGTTTAATCCCTAGAATCTCATGGAAAACCTGCAATAATAATTTGTGATACACCCATACAAATTTGGTCTTTAAAAATCACAATAAATAAAAACAAATTGAGTACACCCTCGTAGACCCATTATTCTCAACCACCAGAAAAATTAAACTACGGACATGTCTTATCAAATCTTCATTTAGGTTCAACATGTCATCCATTGGTGTGAAAGCCAACTCCATATCCAGTTGTGTAAATTCAGGCTGCCTATCTGCTCTCAAGTCTTCATCCCGAAAACACCTGAAATAGAAATTATTAACAAAATTTAAGTTCTATGCATAATGCAATACTTTATTTGCAGTCAGCAAGTAGCTTATTAACTGTTATCATGCAAAAAAATCATTCAGTGACTGGTAGCACTCCAGTTTTAACCAGCTTGAAAGTTGATTACAGATGAATCAGAAAAGGAAAGAGAGAACCACTATTGACTATGATTTAAACAGCTTAGAAAGTTCTTCAAAATAGACTAAAACAAGGGAACCTGCATATTAATATCCATAATTATTGACTCAGAGGTATCACCTTGCAATTTGATAGTATCTATCATAGCCTGAGACCATCAACATCTGTTTGAACAGCTGGGGACTTTGTGGCAAGGCATAAAATTCTCCTGGCTTTACAAAGAACACAAAAAAAAGTTTTAGAAGAATAAATATGGAAATTACCTGACAAGACTTATTCATTTTCACTGCAGGAAAGCACATAATTAAAAAACTATCCTGCTTCTCACATATGTTCATTAAATTACACAGTTCGGATTTCTACTCAAGCTTTTCCTTTAATCATGGTTTAAGATGTTTTCATAAAGTTTCTGCTACAACCTGTGGTAGATTGCCACAACAATATGATTAACCCCTTCCTAACATCCTATAAGTACAATAAAAAATTTGTATTAGGTTATGAAAATGGAGCCTATAAACTACTGAGGCATATCTCCATATCTTAGATGAGTTCTCTTTAACCATGCTTAATATGTTGAAAGGTGTTTTCATTATTTAATGTTCTTCAGCTCTACACAAAAAATAAGAACTGGATATTGTCCCAGCCTACAGTTCAATAAGTTACTATGCATATTTATCAGCCAAAAATGACAAAAAATTAGCAAATTCAAACAAATACTCTTTTTGCCAAAAGATAAAATCATAGATTTTACCTTCTTGGTTACCAGAATTAGCATTCTATACTCAATACTTCAACAGTTCTATTGACTACGCATATGTTGTACTTGTGATAGACTACCAACTGCCTAATGAATTCCCTTGCCCCAATATTAAAATTTTAAGAAAAGAGGTAACAATCTAGAACCCAGAATGTCTCTTTCCAGAACATATTAAAAATCTTGAGGCATTGGTGTAATGTCCCCAACTAGGAACCAGTCCAAGTTAATGAATTTATAAAGTTACATCCAACATTTGATACCATTTGTGGAATTGTAGTATTTTCGTGATTAATAAATTTTCTCCCAAATTTCCTAATTCTCTCCCTACTCACCAACCTTAAGAGAGATAGGAGTGTGCTTGCCCGTCTACACTAAGAAAACCTCCATGAGTAGACTCCCTCAAGGGGTTTGTGGCACATATATACATTATCTATTTTGGGGCTACATCCTCAAAGTCTCGTGATATATGTCCTTACCCCTACCTTGGAAGGTTCCTCACATCGTGAGGTATTACTCTATCCCTAACAAGCCAACCTATCCTCTTAATGACATTAGCAAGTGTTTAAGGAATGTATTGAGCATATATAAATATCTTTTATATCACAAATGTAAGTATAGATGTAATGTCACCAACTAGGAGGTTGTCAATTTCCAATGATTAATGTATATTACTATATGTCTAAATCAATTCAATTCAAGAGGCAATGAATAGTTCACAATACATTTGGTTGTTAACATTGTTAAGCCCCAATTCCTTATGTCTCCTAAACTCAACCCCAAGGAGATTTGTGGTTTTACTTGTCGTAAATAGGTTCCCTCAAGGCTTTGGGACCCCATCCCTATCCCGCCTTGGGATTCACCTACCTTCTATGGTTTTACTCCGCCTCTCCCTAAACAACACCAAACTATCTCCTTGGGAGGCTATAGTGAGTGATTAAGAAAAAGGATACATATATATATATATAACAAGTTCCCTAAACCAACAATCTTTTGCTTATTCAATCAGAACATATATATAGTTTCCTAATACATTATTCCCTCTAAACAATTATGGCTTGAATCCTCATTACACAATTAATTATTTAAATATCACATCTTATAATTATAACTGTTTGCAAATGACTAATGAGAATAAGACATGTACAGGCATATACCTGCGGTTGGCAGCAATGGTTTCTCTATCGTCTCTAGTGATCGGCGACCAAAAACTAGGCAGAATGCTCCCCCTATGATGATCTCATGTGAAATATTGCCACCCCATGGATTTCTAGCCACGAAATCTACTCAGTAATGGTGATAATTAGAGACCATGGAAAGTTCAGCAATTGATGCCTCTTTTTCTTTCCTGTTCCAAATCCTCATATTCTTTGTATATGCTTTTGGATGCAAGGTCATGCCATTTCATCACCAAGAGGCGTAATTGTTATCACTATGGTTTGTTCAATAGCTTTAGTCGACGATTTTTGGCCAATGACTATTCCACAATGGCCCCCATCGTTTACCATCTTCATCAACTTGTAAATCAATGATAGTCACTTCGAACTACCTTATTTGCATATGGTATTTGAAATATTATTAATGCTTGAAGTTCATATGGTATTTGTATATTATTTGTTTTTCTTATTAAACATGTTGACTCATGCTTGATTTTATCGACTATTCCACTTAGTTGACTTTGGAATTATTTTTTTATTTATATTTATTAATAACATCATAATAATATATTTATCATCATTGATTAATGATTATGCATTATATATTTACTTTACTCATAACATAGAATATTACTAACATTATTTATATATTTATTAATATAATGGTTTATGTATATTATTTATATATTTGTTTGAAATATTATATTATAACATTTATTACATTGATACCGTTGTCTATACGAAATTAAATAAGGAATTGTATATTAAATTCACAACAATAAATATATTTTGAGCAAATCATATGTGCATTAATATATTAGTTACGGCCCATGACATTGGAGACTTATGTCACTAATTATAATAAAATGACTAAAACCCCAACTTCATCATCCACACCTAAACCCCTCTTGTTTACCAACTAGGTTATAGGGAACTGTCAGTATCTAACAATTCTATCATTTTTATTTTTCTTACCCTTCTCCCAACATACTACATGATTCTACACTAATGTCATGCACCTACTCCCTCTTTTGTAAATTTCCTTTCTATATATTCTTACTTATGTTTCTTTGTTCCTCACACTTTTTGTCTCATCCTTTCCCCATACCACACCCCTCAGCCTACTTATGCTATAACACTTTATTCCTACATCCCATCACCTTCTAAGAATCCAAAAAAATTTCTCACATCACATGGCAAATCACTTGCATCCCAATGATCCCTAAGTAGAAATTAGCATACGATTTCCTAAGGAAAATTCCTTATCTTTCAAGACAACCCACCACCTTTCGTTCCCCACAACCCCCCATCAACATATAACTCATTCACTATAGTTGGGCATATATGGCTTTGCAAATGAGAGGTTTACTAAATCGGCAAAAGCAAAACTCAACCCAACAAATAAAACAAGTAAGGCATAGTAAGATTTTACTAGGATACAAAGATAGTGACTTTAAAGTCTAAGTTGCCAATTCGGGTTTGAGTTAAGAAACGGGTTTGAAGAACCAGTTTGCTGATATGCCAAAATTTTGAAATGAGGTTTGGGTTCGTTTGGGTTCATTAGTACAAAAACATGTTATATATATATATATATATATATATATATATATATATATATATATATAGCATGAATTAAGATTAGAATGTCACATAATATCATATAAACAACAAAAACACCATAAACTTGTTATGATAGCATCATGATCATAGCATCATATACTTCAAGTTCAAAATCAAAATATTAAAATGTCAAATGATAAATCAAAAATCATAACATCAAGTTCAAGTATCATTGTTTCAACTTTCAACTAATGGATTAATAATTTATTATTCTTCTTCATCTTCTTCTTCTTCAATGGCATCAGTTGATTCACAAATAGTGCCAAAGCCAATGGGATCAGCTGCACCAATAAAATTATCACTGCCAAATTCTTCCAATTCGGAAATTGCAAGCTGGGAAGTGGAAGCATCCAAGTCCATATGCTCTTCATTTATATCCCACATCTTTGTCTCACCTTCTTTGTATTCATTTTGCTTGCGTGAAAAGAGATGCAAGTTGGAATGCACATATACTAAGTTCTCCGCTATTTTTTATTGCAACCTATTGTGCTTTACTGAGTGGATGAAAGAATATGTGCTCCAATTTCTTTCTAATGCAGATGAACTAGCAACCGATGAAGACAAGACAAAGTAAACAATTAAAATAAAATCATTAAAGTTATAGAATTACTAGCAACATATGAAGACAAAATTACTTAGAAAAATTTAAATAAAACTTACTTGTGATATAATTTTGATTGTAAGGACGTGCAGCAATTGGAATCATTGGCCATGGAGGTACCACCAACTATGAGCATCCTTCTTAAACCGATGATGAAGAGAATCATTACTTAGACCTCTTGCATTCACAAACTCTATGAACTCATCTGTAATCAAATCTCGCATATCATCATCACGAAAGAGTCTAAGGAATGTTGCCTTGTACCCATCAAATACTTCTAAATCTCTATATGGTGGCAGCCTTCTCAACAAATCAAGATATTGGTTGCTATATGTTTTGGTGTCAATGCATAGGCAAGCAAATGTAGAGTGGTCATCTTGTTCCATCATTCTACAACAATTGCTTACAATTGTTTGAAGAAGGTCTCCTAAGGGTCTTGCTCTGTCATTTATGATTTACTTCATATTCTCAAGCATAGAACCTATGCCATCATACACCTCTCCAAGAGAAGGCCTATCTATGTCAGTGTAGTGAAGCAAGCTCATAATGGGCTCAATGAAGCTAAGGAAATACTCCACACGTTCCCACCATGAGTCATCCAATATCCTTTCCTTAATTTTTGTTGCCCTCTCAATGTTGCTTTGCCTCTATATAGACCAATTATTGCTCATCACCATATTGCAAAGTGTCACTTTCACTTTCAAATAGAAATTAGAGCCAAAAAAATACAACTATTAGAGACAAAATTTAAAAAAGAATACAAATTACACAATCAAATTATGAAAATCAGAAAACGTAAAAACTAATTATAATTTTTTTTAATTAAACTACTACTTCAAATTCACATACCTTCAATAGCTATCAATTTGAGAATAATCTAAAAATTCATCGAGACATGTGGTGGTTTGTGATGAACATCTGTATGTCCTTAGCCTCTGCATACACCTCTTTGATCCACCTGATTTTATGCCCAATCTTTTGTAGCATAAGATTGAATGAGCGGACCACTCAAGGTGTCCAAAACATATGTTGATATCCCTCTTCAACCAATAAACCAGCAGCTCTACAATTCTTGGCATTGTCTGTTATAACTTGGACAATGTTTCCAGGTCACACTGTCTCAATGGCAAAGATGAAAATATTAGCAATAAATTGCCCATCTTTTACTTGCCCCTCACAATCCACAGATTTCAAAAACATTGCCCCTATAGGGAACACCACTATGACATTGATCAAAGGGCAATTTCTTGCATCTTTCCACCCATATGAAATAATCAATGCCTTTGTCTCAATCCATGAATCCGTTACAGGCTTCAATGCATCCTCGACCCCCTTGACCCCTCTTTCCAACAAGTTGTTGCATATTTTCTCATAACTAGGGCCCTTGTACCCTCATAGAGCTTCATTGACACTTTTCAACATATTCTTCCAGTATGGGGAGCAAACAACACTAAAAGGCAACCAATTTGCATATATGCATCTTGCTATATCTTGGTCGGCAATGTCCCGACTCTCATTTTGAATTGAAGTTTCCAAAGGTCTCTTTCTTTTGTGTGGAATGGGCACTTAAGTTTATGTTTCAGGCTTAGCTATGGTAGTATAAAAGAGGTGGTCTTCTATCACAATATTTGAAGATGGGGGTTGTATTCCCTTTGATTTGTTTTGTTGATATTCGTAGCATCGGTCAAATAAATAATATTGACTATATGATTATTATGAGAAATTATTTATTATATATATTCATATATATCAATATATATAATAATTGATATTACTATATACATTGACATATATGTATATATAAAGTTAGATTATAATTATTCTCATAATAACTAAATAGTTAAATTGATAGAATAATAATAATAATAATTATGTAAATATTGGATAAATTAATATAATACTCAAGAGATATTATTTATATATATATATATATATATATATATAATTATCATTATATAAATTACATATTAATGAATAGACATGTCTCATGAAGGGACATGTCTCTTCTTGGCTCATTCTCATTATAAATGCAAGAGATTGTTGCATTTGGAAAACACATACAATGAGATAGTGCTATTACATTTGCAATGATCCTAAAACCTTAACATGGTATCAGAGCCAAGTTGCAAATGTAAGAGAGTAGTTTATTGATGGTGAATTTGTGACTGTCTTAGAAAATACAGTCTCGGTAGGAGGACCATATCTCAGAAATGGACCGTTGGATTTTGCTAAATTTCAGATATGTTGGTGATAAACAAATTTACAAGAATCTCACCGGAGCGATTGAAGAGAAAGTTTCAGGTGCAAAAGTTATGGCCGAATATGTATGGGTCTATAAAAAAAAAAAACCTGTAAAAGAGTGAGGTTCCTTCTTTATAAGCCTAACCACATGAAGAGAGATCCGATCAAATTGAAGGTTTTTTAGCTATTGAAGAAAAGTCATGTGAATAATTCAAGTAATGTTAGAGAACAACGAAATCATTCTTTGAATTTGCATGATATTTTCTATATGGGCTCACCTTACAGAATGAAATACTTGAAATTTATAAAAGATAGGTATTTCATTTTTTATTAATGCACATAATTTTTTATTTTGTAATTCATGATATACTATTGGTTAGTAAAATTTTGTATGCTTCTATCATTGGTATTTACAGTCGAGATATTTTAGTGAGCTATTTGTAATCTCTCTCTGACATACCTTCAGGACAGAAGCACAAGATAATTGCATTCAAGGGAGAAAGAACTTGATGCTTGCAAACAAATTGATGATTGAGACTAGATACAAAGGGAATCTGATATTTCAAAAGAGGTCAATAAGTTGATAAACTTGAGCTTCAGAGGACTAGATGGTTCAGTCAACTTGTGACAATCTTGATCATATTGATTGAGAGGGGGTTCACTATTGAAGGTGAAACATTTATGAGGTAAACTTGACATAATTGATTATTATACTAATGAATCATGAATGTTTTAATGGGCCTACCCCCTGTGTAAATCATGAGGAAGTGACAACTTCCAAATGATTATCACTTGTATTTGTAAAAGTTATTGTAAGGTGACGATCTTACAATAACTTGACCTTCTATTGTGATAGACATCTTGTGATGGCTGAAACTGATCATAATAGATAGAACTTGTGGATAGAATCGCCGATAGAGGCAATCCACACCAAAGCTCGTGAGTTTGTGAATAGAATCGCCGATGGAGGCAATTCACATGAGAGCTTGTGGATAGAATCGCCGATGGAGGCAATCCACACCAAAGCTCGTGAGTTTGTGAATAGAATCGCCCATGGAGGCAATTCACACGAGAGCTTGTGGATAGAATCGCCGATGGAGGCAATTCACACGAGAGCTTGTGGATAGAAGCGCCGATGGAGGCAATCCACACCAAAGCTCTTGAGTTTGTGAATAGAATCGCCGATGGAGGCAAATCACATGAAAGCTTGTGGATAGAATCGCCGATGGAGGCAATCCACACCAAAGCTCGTGAGTTTGTGGATCGAATCGCCGATGGAGGCAATTCACATGAGAGCTTGTGGATTGAATCGCCAATGGAGGCAATCCACCTAAGAACTTGTGGATAGAATCGCCGATGGAGGCAATCCACATATTGAGACTATGTTTCTATTGACTACATCTTGAGGATGATGCCTTTATTGCTTACATCATAGATTCATGTTGCCAAGCGTCATAAGTGTTGACATTGGATTGATTATCCTCCCTAGCTAAGAGGGAGTGTTGATATTTGTAGCATCAGTCAGATAAATAATATTGACTATATGATTATTATGAGAAATTATTTATTATATATATTCATATATATCAATATATATAATAATTGATATTACTATATACATTGATATATATATATATATATATATATATATATATATATATATATATATAAAGTTAGATTATAATTATTCTCATAATAACTAAATAGTTAAATTGATAAAATAATAATAATAATAATTATGTAAATATTAGATAAATTAATATAATACTCGAGAGATATTATATATATATATATATATATATATATATATATATATAATAATTATCATTATATAAATTACATATTAATGAATAGACATGTCTCATGAAGGGACATGTCTCTTCTTGGCTCATTCTCAATATAAATGCAAGAGATTGTTGTATTTGGAAAACACATACAATGAGATAGTGCTATTACATTTGCAATGATCCTAAAACCTTAACAGTTTTAGTGTCCATATTTTGTCTACGTGCTTCTCTCTCTTCTACTTCTTCATGCTTAATGATATATTTTAATATTGTTTCATTTGGTATAGGTGCTCCTTTTTTCCACAGCATTTTAGGACTTCTCTTCCAGGGTATCCACACAAATGGCCTACCACACGATAATATGAACTATTCCTTTCTACATCACAACCCCAGCATTTCCAATGGAATCCACCACCTCCTAGAAGGGGTCTTATAATATCAACATATACCTCCACGAAGGAGAATTAGAATTTGGATCTATTCTTTTTTGTTCATTATTGCCTACAGAGGAAGAGGTAGATGCCATTGTAGTTCCTATGGCAAGAAATTTTATACACATTCAAAATAAAAACAAGAGAAAGGAAAAGAAAAATAGGTATATCTTATGGACAATTTAAGAGAAATGAAAAAAATTTAAAAACTTAAACAAAAATAAAATCAAATGAAAAAAAAACTTGCCTCTTTCACTCATTAGAAGCTTGCAAAGGTGTAGGAATGAGGCACAAACAGTTGATGAAGATTCACAAATCAATCTTCAAACTCCCTCTTACTCAACCACCTATTTGCTCCACCTCAAGAGAAAACAATCTATTTGCACACCAAATGAGACATAAAGCCAACATAAGTCTTTTAAAATTCACTTTTTAGGGTTTTGGGGGTGAAATATTTATAACATTTGCAAAATAAAAATAAGTTAGGCATCACTTTTCTACTCGGGTCCACCGACAGTCCGCCCAAATTTGGCCTGGTCTACCCGAGTTTGAACTAGGTCTGGTCGGCATTGAACCAATCACCTTGGGCATGAACCTTGTCCAAACCCACAGGCAGACCTGGACAAGGGCCCTATAGGGCCGAACAAGACTTCTTAGTTTAAAGTTATAAGATGGCAAGTCCAACAAAGCATTAACTATAATATATATGGGCATAAAGAATTTTCACATAGAATGAACAAGCAACAAGTTGATAGAAGCAAAAATGAAATTTTTATTGCAAAATTGGTAGGTAGCACCATTGAAAATGCCCTTGACAAATAGAACGCTTTCTATATCTCCTCTCATCATTCCACTATTTGCTTTCCTCTTCAAAAAACTATCCCAGTGACCTATCATAACTCCAATAAATCAGCTTGTGAGATTTTAGAATGCCTTTTCAATCCTATGCAATCAAAAAAAGGGCAAACAACAACTCAATGGAAGATCAATCCTTGTGTTGTGAACACTTTAGGAGGGCCAAGTAGGCATTAAAAAAAAATATTATAAATAGAAGAAAGGTCTGCTCCAAATCGAAAAGCAACAATTCTCATGCTTTGAAAAGAATCTCAGCTCATCAGGATACCTTATTGGGTCATATAAATATTCTTGCTCTAAAAAGTAGAGGCAAGATCAAGATGGCCAAAACGTTTGCCAAAAGATTGATGGACATGTAATGCCCTCAAATTGAAGTTTACTTGTTTTTACACAAACAATAATTCCAACAATAACACACTAAAGTGAACTTCATTTTCCATTAAAAATTTTGAGAAATAATGAACAAATACATCAGTTAGTGAATAAGGAGATTAAGATAGGCACTATGACTAGCCATCTATCTCATAACTAATCATAAATTAGTCTGGGTAGGAAACTCAAAAGGGCACGAGTAAACTGCCGAGCCCAATTAAGCCCAAGAGCACGAAACATTCTCATCATGACAACTTGCCCCTTATCCCACAAGCAGTAGGAACATCCAACTATGACCAATTCCATCTGTTGAGGTAATCAATTCGCCTCTCGGCCCATAAGAGGCAAGAATGTCCAACTATTACCAATTCCATCCCTTGGAGTGGCGTACTTAGTTTAGGGGAGCCAGCAAACCGCATCTCCCTAACTTACTTCCTCCAACTTTATATTTGAACGATTATGGAATAAACACATGTATATACATATGCTTAACTATAGCGTAAGTATCGATCTTATTTTAATCAATATTTATTGATGCATATAGGAAGATTGGTTGAATTAAGTACTTATAAATCAATATCTACAAATATATAATATTTAGCACTAATACCAAAATACTTATGTAATGCACAAAACTGTATAACTTGATCTGATTCCTTTATCAGATTTATCCTTGATCAATGCTTGGATGATTAGTATAGACTAATTGAATTGATGCAAGAATTGATTGCTGGTCTGTTTGCTTGATTCCCAATTGATGTTTGATAGATGATTGGATGATTTCCTTTGGTCTGATGATTTGATATATTAGTGAATGATTATTGAATGAATGTGGAATTCATAAAGTGACGAGAGATGAGTGCTGATTTGATATATTGGTGATTGATGATGGATAAGTGATCCTTGAATGCTTGGAATGATTTCTCCTTTATACTTTCATAAGATTTGAGTCACCACTTTTCATTGTTCCCTTTGAAAATAATATATTATTCCCCAAATTGATCTCCCTTTTATCTTCCTGAAATAAAATCTTCTCCCCAATTGTATCTTCCAATGGGAGGTCATACCTCTTCATCATGTCTTCCCTTTGCAAGAGTCACGACCTTTCATAATTACAGCCCTTTGAAAGAGTCACAACCCTTTATCATTTCTCTCTTTGAGAAAGTCACAACCTTTCATAATTACAGCCCTTTGAAAGAGTCACAACCCTTCATCATTCCTGCCCTTTGAAAGAGTCCCAGCATTTCATAATTACAATTTTTTGAGAAATTCACAACCCTTCATCAATTCTACCCTTTGGGAGAGTCACAACCCTTCATGATTTCCACCCTTTGAAAGAGTCACAACACTTCATAACCTTTGTCTTTTGATGGAGTCACTTCCTTATTTCCTTCTCATTCCTTTTTCTCTTCCATTGATTCTTTCTTGATTCACACCTTCCCTTTTCCTTCCTCCTCTCCTCTTTCAAATGAAATTCACTTCTTTTATAACTCGTGTTTTAGGGAGTCGCAACTATTCATTCATGTCTTTTGACCATTCATTAAATTTAATTAATTTTTAAGTGATATATTTTTATTTTATACTTTTATATTTTTAATTTAAATTATCTTTTTATTCTCTTATATTTTAATTTTATTATTATTGTTTATTATTAAGTCCTATTTCAAAAAGGGGACATTTTAGGACACTTTTTAATTTACAAGGATGCTTGACTTCAATCACTAAATGTGCATTGTTCTATGATGGTGTTCATTTGTGATATGAAAATTGTTTGTACAACCCTTGAAGATCGCACCCTCTTTGAGTAGTTGTTGAATTTGGCAAAGAAAAGTGTGGTAGATTTCACTTTAACAGTCATTGTCCTTCAAGTTCTTAGGATTAGAATAGAACTTCTCAACCCTTATCCTTTTACTTTCAATATATTTCTTGGAAACATCTCAAAATTATATTTCCTTGCCATATCATTCGAATAGCTCCCAAAGCCAATATTGTCAAAGTCATCTTGAGAACAATTCAAAAGTAAGTCCCTTCATGTTACGAGCATATCACAACGACCATTGAGCTTATCCATATGTCAAGACTTGAAAGAAAAGAACCTTGGAGTCACATGTATGATCTTTCGCAATCTTAGCATACACGGGATTATGCTCAAAAGAGGATAAGATACCTTGCTATTTTATTGTGTTGGTGTGGTCACAAAACACCCATCAACAAGATCCAATACTTTGCTTATTAGCTACACTATAAATAATTATTTTATGTTTTGAAAGCATCATCTACATTTTTAGACTACTTAAGTTTATAGTATTATACAATCACCTAAAGGATTGCAACATTTCAATGACGTAATTTGTCACACACTTGTAAACTCCAAAAAGAATTTGATGTTATCTTACCAGTTACTAAGAGGGGGGGGTGAATCATAAAATACTAAATCTTATTGTTTAAAACTTGTAAACAGATTCTTGAATGCAAAGTAGAAAGTTAACAGTCATTCACAAGCATAAACTAAATCACACAGATCTACACAAATATTTGTACGTGGAAACCCTCGGTTAGAGAGAAAAAAACCACGGTGAGACAGAGCTCACAACTTTACTAGTTCTAAATGAAGGCGCCCTGTTAGGAGCTTACAAAGCACTAGTTAAGGTGCTACCCGGTTAAGGGATTTTACAAGAGATCTGTTAAGATCTAAACCCTGTTAGGAGCTACCTGGTTACAGGACTTTGCACATAAACAAGATGTTACCTTGTTAGGGGATTTTTACAACGAACCGATTAGGTCCACCCTAATATAAGGGTTTGTATATGATGAAATATCTTTCAAAAACAGTGATTTATAATGACACTGATTGTCTGATTAGATCATACCTGTAGATTCCTTCCCCTGTTTTCCTGGCTGTTGATCTTCTTTTCTACCTTCACCTTTGTGCCTGTAGCAGTCCTCAGAAGATATCTTTCCTCTGCTCTCTGAGATTTTCACTTCTCAACAACAGAAACATACTTTGCGTCCTATTACTAATATTTATACAAGAGTGATCCTCTTGACTCATAGAACCGTCGGGGAATAAACTTGACCATAAAATATGCAATGCAAGAAAGTTGTGCGTTGTGATCTAGAGTTTATCATGAGATCATCCGTAGAACTTAAAGCTAACTCCTGTTGAAAGGTTAACTTCGCATCAGAGTAATGGATGTCTCGCATAATCAAGCTCTTAACTCAAACTGTAACTCAAACTATTCCACAAAAACTGAACCGGATTTTTCTATCAGTTAGATCAGTACCGGTTTGTCGTTGGATGCTGAATAAGACCGATACTGAGTACTTGGTTCAGTCTACCGGTTTATCTAACTGCTTAGTTGACCGGTGCATATACTATGTGCTTTATCTACTGGTGTTATCTAAGTAATGCGAGCAACCGGTGATCTTCAACCGGTGTGAATGGGTTTGATGAAATACACTAATGACAACTTATATCGCTAACAATCTTCCCCTTTGTCATTGGTGGAAAAATAGTAAATAGTCAAAAACAAAACCATTCATACAATAGTTGTTCAAACCTTGGTCAGTGAAATAGAATACTGCCCTTGCTATCTTGCCTGATTGAATGCTCTGCTCCTGCCCAAAACTTCCCCTGACTGAGTCCTTTGGTTTTCATTAACTTCTCCTTGTTCTTTTTCTTTACAAATAACTTCCCCTTTTTGCCTCCATAAGACAAAGGCTTATGTCTTCCTTCACATTTGAAGCTGTGTGAAGATATCCTTATATATGTTCTTTGCAGAGTGTAGAAACGGTGCCCATTGACCGGTTACATGTTCAATGTTTTGTTGGGCAGCCTTGAGAGATACAATGATGTTTTCCATATCATCGACAGTTTTGTAGTCCGGTTCATTGACCAGAACATCAGTTGAAGTAGCTGTCTGGTGCATGATATCAAGTGTTGGGGCCAAAAACATCTAGAATCCAACGATGTCTCGAATTCTTTTGTTCTCTTCTTCTGCAATCTTTCTAAGGACTAGAGTAAGACTAGCCATTTCTCTGCTGAAAGTTGTGGCTGTTTTGGTCTTAATGTCAAATTGGTTGGACAAAGCTCTTATGTCTTATGAAGTCTATGTAGCTTTGTCAATTAAGTCAGTCAAGAAAATCTCAAAATTTGAAGTTCTGCTTAACAAATTTTTTGCAACTTGTATCTGTTGTTGAAGAACTTTTAGATTGTTTAGCAGAATAGCTTTAATATTTGCAACTTGCTTGTGAAGAAGCTCCACTCTTTTCTGCGCATAATGATCAATTGCCACTGTTTCTGGATCAGTCAGATCCTCACCGATGGTTGCAGTCAGCACTTCCAGCTGGTCGATGACCGGTTCATCTTCATCTATATCAGCATTCGGCACAAAGTTGTACAAGATATCCTTTACTTTGTTTAGAACCATATCCTATTTTCTTTTAGTGAGCTCTTTAAGTTGTCTTGTTGACATTTTGTTGATGTCAACTATTGTATCGATTGCTTTGCTCCTTTTTGCTTCAGATTCTCCAAAGGATGTGATCTTTCTTTTAGAGGAGCTAGCAAGAGTCTCTTGATCCTTTTCTCTACTCTGTTCTTGTGCCTTTGGAGCTTGCTCATGTTCTTTTGCATCCTGTTCGTCTGTCTTGTTTCCCTCTTCTGGTCTGACTTCTGGTTGCTGAATGTGAATCTCAGGCATAACATCTTCTACTTGATGTGAGGGCTCTTGTGATGGGGCTTGTGTTTGCAGCTGTTCGTCAACTGTATGAAGATCATCTGTAGGGATTCCTTCACCTCTTTGATCTGATCCGTCAGTAGAAAGATTGACAAAAGTCTGTCCCAATTTAACCGGTTCACTAGAAGTGAACTTTTCTGTGAGGACTTCCTGCTTATCAGATATCGGAGTCTGAGTTGCAGTAAACTGAACAGGTGGATCAACAATTGTAGTGGTGTGATCCTAAGGACCTGTTTCTTCAAGGGTATTGAAATCATACTGCTCCTACAAATTCAAGGTCTCTTTAAAGACGTCATTCTCATAACCATTAAGAATCTTGGCGACTCTGTAATTTGTATCTAGATTCATAGATGCATCGCCTAAAAGAAGCATGATACTTTTATTACTCAAGCCAGGTCTAGCTTTCTCTAGTGCTTCTTTATTGATTTGTGAGTTTCTTTCCAGACCGGTTCTCCATTTTTCTTGAAGCTTGCCATTCAATTCGAGAGGAAACTTGCCTCTATAATCCCTGGGTGTCTTCATGAAGTCTAGAAGACTTTCAACAAGAGCTTCTTCTATTGCCTGTTTGTCTTCCTTTGCTAACACGCTATACCATTTGGCTGCATTATCTATTTCTCCAAAATTTGTAATTTCAGCTACGATGTCATTAACAGTCATGGTGCGAGCCTTACCTTTTTCTAGAGATACAAGGAGGGTAGGATTTGTCGGTTCATCGGTTATTTCGACAATGACCGGTTTGTCTACTCCAAGTACTCCTTTTCCTTTTCCGGTATCACGAATTGGTGGAGCTGTGGCCTTTTGGCATGCTTCCTCTGCTTTTTGCTATGTCTGAAGTAGGTTACTCTAGATGGCTACTCCTTCAATGTGGACTTTCTCGGTTTCTCCAATCAGCAAGAGGTGTGTTCTTTTCTTTATCAAGAAGTTCTGCTGGTGTAGTTCAGCTTGTTGGCTCGCTTCTTCTAAAATAAGATGATTTTGCACTTCTAGTAGAGCTTGAATCCTTATCTCTTTTTCCTTTTCCATTGAAGCTTTCCACCTACCTTGAAGGATATTCAATAGATCCTTAGGTAGTACCTTCTGAAGTTCAGTAGGGCTTAGATTGAACTTATGCAGGTATTCAACGATAGCATCTTCAATTTTTCTTCGGTCTTCATCATTTGCCAAAGTGTATCTTCTACTAACATTACCCATTCCTCTAGTTTCTTTCAGTCCTGTTATGAATTCATCTATCGTTGGTTTACCTTTTCTTGGTGGATCCACCTTTGCTTGCTTGTCGGTCCTCTTCTTTCTTTCCCTGAGCGGAACTGTATCCTCCGAATCGGTTTCTTCTGCTTCTTGCTCCTGTGTGCTTGGCTCCGGTTGAGCTTTTCTCTTTTGTGCTATTCGTGGTGTAGTTTCAGGTTTCTTCTTTGGCGCGGGCGATCTTTTGACATAGACATTATTGATTGGCGCCTGCTTTAAATTCTTCTCTATCTCCCCATAGGTTCCAAACCGTTGAGCACCGAGATCCAAATGTGCTTTTTCCAGGGCCTCTACATACATCGTTGCAAACTTCGCTGTGATTTCGTATCCAAACTCAGGTGCGTACTCGGTTCTTGGTTCTACTACTTGAATGATGCAGAAGTTAGTAGACACCAAAAAACATACCTCCTTTTTGTATTTTTCAACAATAGTGGATGGGATTCTTTCTCTAGCATGCATTTTTAGTTGAAATGCATTGAAGTAATTGGTCATTTCCTTGTCAAACTAGTCTCCCAGTTCGTTAGCCATATCACTGATTTGCATCATGACTGGTCGATCTGTTGCCCACGTTACTTTTCATTTCCCGGGAAAGAAATTAGAATAGTAGAAGTAAAGACATACCAAGAGTGTTCCAAATTTCAGTGATTTCTTCTTGATGATGCCCAGCTTCTTCATGTTTTCAAAGATTTGTCCTCTTAGCATTTCGCATATATCATATTGTGCGTCGTCATGAACAATTCTGCAGGCTGCATGTATGCCTCCACCTGGTATGTTGTTCAGGTTACTTGATTAATATACTTTGTAACCGATTACAGCTAATGCGAACCGAACAATTGGATCCTCAATGTCAGTTACGGTCATCAATCGCTTGTCGGATTTTGATTTTGTCAAGTTAGCCATCACTGCATTAGATATGGTTCTTAGAGTAAGCGCTTCTCCCTGATTGCAGAACCCAGTGACCCTGTAAAGATCTTCTTTCATGATTGAAGTGCAGATTCCTCTCATAAGCCAAAATCCCGGATCATGCACCCAACTGACTACCATTCGAATCTGCTCAGGTTTGAAGATAACTGGATACGAGACTCCATTTATGATTCCCGATGATACCAGCTTTGCGTAGCCATTGGGATGAATACCATCAGGGCACAGCGAGCGATACTCGTTCTATATGTACATTTCTCCTAGCTCTTCTTGCTTAGCGTGAATAAATGTAGTTACATCTTTTGTCAGGAGCGCTCCTTTAGGTATTGAGGAGAGCGCGCCAGCCATGTCAATCTCCCTGTCTTGATTTGGCGAGATGTCAAAAGGACTACGCTCCGTTTGATTTGCAGGAACAAGCTTTGCCTCGCATGATGAGGATGCCATTGCACTCACTTGGTTGCTAGAGATGATTAGATTGGTTTGACAGATAATCTCACTCAATGATCCAGTTGCAAGAATATTGCTTGAGCAGAGATTAGATAACATAGAATCGCAAGGTAAAAAGGAAAGAGTTATCCTTCTTTTCTTTTATAGGATTAGGGCATAACGGTAATTACCAAATGGTAACTATTTGTTAAACGGCTATAGTAATAAATGCTTTACCTAACCTTTCTTGATGCCTTTTCTAACCGGTAGTCTGACTTTTTCAATTAGGCATGTCGCGGTTGATCGCCTCATGTCCTTCCAATTTGTTCTGTAGCCTGAGTGAGATAGGACTCACCAATTCTATCGGGAACGATAGTTGTACTACCAGTTCCCTCTAGGCCTTGAAGACTTAATTTAATTTGCAAAAGAAATATCACCATCTTGTGATGATGATTTTGCCTCCGTTGCGTCCTCGGCAAAGTTCTTTAATTCCTTGACAAACCATATTTTCTTCACTACTTTCTTGGTTTCTTTGTCTTTGTTGTTCCTTTTATCAGAACTCAAGGTCTTCACCACCGGTCCATCCGATCCTTTGTTTTTGTTCCTGATCTGATTCCAGCAGTCTTTAGCTAGGTGACCGACTTTGTTGCAGTAACAGCAGACTATACAGGTTGCTTTCCATGGATTCATCCCTCTTGGATTAGGTGGTTCGCTCCATGATTCTCTGTTGCAATGCATCTCTTTTTTTGGATGAGTGGTTGCATTCCGGTTCCTACCTTTTTTTGAGAATATCGGTCTGGGTGATCTGAATGTCATAGTCTTTGATTTGCATTCTTCAGCCTTGTGTCCGAATTTGTTGCAGGCATAACAGTATCCCTTGAAGCTTCTCCTACTTGCGTTGGACACGGATGTGGGACTAGACCAACACTCATTGGTCTTGTGGCCCTTTTTGCAGCAGTTTTTACAGTAATTGTTGTTGGTTCTTACTGGTGCATTTCTACAGTCATTAGTGTCATGACCTGGTTTTCCACTAGGCTTACAAGAGGTGTCAAAGTTTTTCCTACCTCTTTGTGCTAGCGTCTTCCTTTTGTTGACTCCACCAGTAAATCCAAGACCGATGTGATCATTGTGCCTTCGTTGAGCATTGAGTTGCTCATCGAGCTTGACCGAGCTTTCATTGTATCTTCTCAGCATTTCATTCCTTCTTTCAAGGACTTTCATTTGTTCCTTAAGTTGATATATCTCGATTGCCAGCTTCTTGCATGCTTCATCTCTAACCTGCCATGCTTTATGCATATTGGCATTTTCCTAGGTGGCAATCAACAAGTCCTCTTGGAGTTGCATAATGAGGAGTTCATTGGCTCTTGTAGCTTCCTCTACCTGGTTCATTGCTTTTTCAGAGGCTGTTGTCACTTTCAGTTTTTCGTTTCTGCTCAATTAGTTCAATCATTCTTAGAGCATTTACCTTTTGCTCCCTTTTGAGATCAGCAATCTAACCGGTTAGGATCTGATTCTTTTCCGTAAGCTCGGAGACTACTTCCTCGGCCTCATCAGACCCACTCTGCCCAGAGAGTTCGTCGATGGTTTCATTGCTCTCATTTAGTTGCAGAGCCAACTCCTTTCTCTTTGCAAGTGACTTCCTCAGTCTATTTTCCAGTGAGGCAATAATGTCATTGGCTTCCTCTAGCTGTTTCTGGTACCGGTAACCCTCCATGATCTTTTTCTCAAGTTGTTAAACTTTTATTGTATAGAGAACTTAGCTCTGATACCAATTGATGTTATCTTACTGGTTACTGAGAGGGGGGGGGTGAATCAAAAAATACTAAATCTTATTGTTTAAAACTTGTAAACAGATTCTTGAATGCAAAGTAGAAAGTTAACAGTCATTCACAAGCATAAACTGAATCACATAGATCTACACAAATATTTGTACGTGGAAACCCTCGGTTAGAGAGAAAAAAACCATGGTGAGACAGAGCTCACAACTTCACTAGTTCTAAATGAAGGCGCCCTGTTAGGAGCTTATAAAGCACTAGTTAAGGTGCTACCCGGTTAAGGGATTTTACAAGATATTTGTTAAGATCTAAACCCTGTTAGGAGCTGCCTGGTTACAGGACTTTGCACATCAACAACATGTTACCCTATTAGGGGATTTTTACAACGAACCGATTAGGTCCACCCTAATATAGAGGTTTGTATATGATGAAATATCTTTCAAAAACAGTTATCTATAATGACACTGATTGTCTGATTAGATCATACCTGTAGATTCCTTCCCCTGTTTTCCTGGTTGTTGATCTTCTTTTCTACCTTCATCTTTGTGCCTGTAGCACTCCTCAAAAGATATCTTTCCTCTGCTCTCTGAGATTTTCACTTCTCAACAACAGAAACATACTTTGCGTCCTATTACTAATATTTATACAAGAGTGATCCTCTTGACTCATAGAACCGTCGGGGAATAAACTTGACCATAAAATATGCAATGCAAGAAAGTTGTGCGTTGTGATCTAGAATTTATCATGAGATCATCCGTAGAACTTAAAGCTAACTCCTATTGAAAGGTTAACTTCGCATCAAAGTAATGGATGTCTCGCATAATCAGGCTCTTAACTCAAACTGTAACTCAAATTATTCCACAAAAACTGGACCGGATTTTTCTATCAGTTAGATCGGTACCGATTTGTCGTTGGATGCTGAATAAGACCGATACTGAGTACTTGGTTCAGTCTACCAGTTTATCTAACTGCTTAGTTGACCGGTGCATATACTATGTGCTTTATCTGCTGGTGTTATCTAAGTAATGCGAGCAACCGGTGATCTTCGACCGGTGTGAATGGGTTTGATGAAATACACTAATGACAACTTATATTGCTAACAGAATTGGCCAACGAATCTTACAGCAGTGGTGGATATAATGAAGGTACTTCTAGAAATTTATTAGCATAGCAAGCCATTGAAGACGTTACAACTTTCGAATCAAAATAATATTGTTCATGAGAAGAGGGTAGCCCAGAGTACTCAAGTGTCGATCATTTTATATGAACACACTATAGTGGGTGATTGCAACAATGAAGAAGGAAGCAAAGGAGACTCTGAAAGTTAGCAAGCTAAAATTGGTGATGAAGAAGCGAATGAGATCGCCTACAAATATTCAGCTTCATTCTACTCTTCCTCTTTTGTTTCTCATGTGGTTGCTTATAGTTTTTTGTTCCACCATGCATAACCATTCAATAGAAGGTATTTATTCACCTTCAACACCTCCACACCACTGTATTCTTTCTTTTCAATTGCCATCTCTTCCACCTATTCAGCCTATGGAAGAGATATCTCCCATAGATAATCTTTCAAAGACAACAATTGAAGGTGTTCCAAAGTGAGTGCAAGCATCACAACGAAGAAAAAGGCAAATGGTGACTACAAAACTACTCAAATTGGTAGTTGTTTGATAATTTCCCTTTTTTGATTCATTTCAACATCCCTGAAAACTCAAACTCTCTTGGGGAGTGCTAGCATTATTGAAAAGATATTGAGAAAGTGATGGAGAGTTTCTAGAGCCAAAATGAGTATAAACATACTCCACATACTCCAATCGATTGTGCTTCTTGGCATGTATATGCTCAAACATACTCCAATTGCACTCACAACCTAAAGCATTACATGGCTAGCTTAATACCCAAACTACAAACTTCTGAAGATTCGATACCTTAGCACCAAATCTTTCACACCATGCACTAAGATGAGAAAAAGGAAAAAAATAATCTCACTGTCCAACTTTAAGTTTTGATATTTAATAATAATTTTTTAAAAAGGTTTATTTTTTAAACTTAGAATATGCCCTTGATAGATTTTTACTTGGTTGCAATGTTATAGTTATGGTTCTAGATAAGATTGTGGGTGTGTTTTTTATCATCAACGTTTCGAATCATACTCAATGATCCATCATCAAGATGAGAGAGTTTAAGAATGCCTCTTAAACTCAATGATTGGGCATTCTTAAACTCTCGCATCCTGATGATGGATCATTGAGTATGATCTGAAACGTTGATGATAAAAAGCACACACACAATCTTATCCAGAAGCATAACTATAAGATCATGGATTGTGGAAATCTATTATTGGTTGCAATTACCAAGTTGTCTTGTGTATATCTTATGTAAAGATATCTCCTTGTGCAAATCTAAAAATCTCAGTCTCAATGACTATTTGTGCTCCAACACCAGAATTAGACATCATCACCGATTCCACTCTATGACTATGTAAAGCCCACTCAGAACCTCCTCATCTACCTTGAAATCAAAGTGAAATTGGAATGTCGCATTCAAAAAAAAATTAGTTGCTTGTAGGGGCTTTTGATGTTGGAGGTGACATCATTTATCAACGATTTCCCAAATAAATGGATCTAAAGAATCTAATGGCCTCCTTGGCCATATCCATGCCCTCATATATGTAGCTTATTACAAACTTCTCTCCATCAGCAACTCGTGGGAGAACCCCTTAAGGCTCTATGAACAACAATTGTTGTAAAACATTAACAAAAGTGTGAACAAAAATGAGCAAATAAAACAAAACAAAAAGAATAAATATATAATGTAGAATTCTATTTACCTCTACAATCTTCGAGATCAATGCCTAGAAGCATTGTTATTCAAAAAACCAATCAGCCACATCAACCCATGCATTTGTTTTAAGCATATGATGAGGAAGTCCACTCCTCACTAAAAACATGTGGCTCAAAGCTACCTTTTCCTAAGGCAAAGATTGTAATATGATAAAATTGGTTGCAAACCTAGTTATTTCAAGACGTACCAACTCGTTTTTCCCTCTGAATTGTCTCCTTATGTTGAGGACCCACGTATGATTGTACATGTAATTACAAATATTTTTGCTATCTCCACACACAATTTGATCCATAGAATCTTTCCAAGATCCTCCAACATGAGGTCAAGGCAATGAGCAACACAAGGAGTCCAAAATAATAATGGGTGCCTATCCATGAGTGGTCTACCTATAGCAACATTTCCTATCGCATTAAATGTAACAAGTTGCACAACGTTCTCCTCAGCCATGTGAGCAAAGAATCCCAAAGGACTTAAGCATTTTTTGTGTTTTTTGAAGCATCAATAGATATTATGAACATTGTACCACCTAAGAAACAAACAAAATTAATGATTCAACAAAATAAAATTAAAAAATCATAAGCATTAAATGAATGCATTTCAAGAAGTACAGTAACCTGAGGAAGAAACAAGGAAATCAAGCAATGTTTTGTTTCTTCTATCCATCCAACCATCAATAATGATGATGCAACACTTCTTACTCCATATCTCTCATTCCCATCAATTGTGGCTTTCATATCAACCACCTATTGGGACAAAAAGGGGTCCTTTATCTCCTCGTCATTAGGGGCTTTGAACCCCACCTTCCAAACAATAAAGGCATCCACTATGCTTTGTAAAGAGAGTTTAACTTTGAATTCAACAAACCTCTAAATATAAAAAATTTAAGGGATAGAGGATCAAACTATATATTTAAAGACAAAATATTAGTAATTACCTAGCTGTGTGAAATGGAATGGCACAGTAGAACCAAAAGTCTCCAATTGCACTTTTAGTTGCACCATGTTTACCTTTGTTCCAACCCATACTTCTCAAGTGATAGTTGGGAACCTAGAGTATGTTAAGTTTTATGGCCTTTACGGCAAATATCCTACTCTTGAGCAAATCGATATGATAAATAATAATAATAAATATTGGTTATATTTATTACTCATTGTTTATCAAAATCAATATATATATGTTAATTGAATTATTGCGGGCCCAAGGTCAGCCTCTTGGCTGTGATACTTAAATTGAATTTAATAAATCCAAGTCGGCCCCCTTATTGGTTAATTCAATTCATATATATGGTGTTCGGATTCTAGGGAGAGAAGCACCAAAAACATAACGTGCTCCCCTCCCCTAAGACTCGAATCTAAGTGCGAACCTCCGTGGCATTTATATATTAGTTCGGCTATGCATCAAGAAGCAGGGAACATCATTAAGACAGCAGCGAATACCATTGAGGAGGCAGTGAATTCACCTCAGCGAATTTACCATTGAGGAGCAGATCTCAATCCAAGGCAGCAGCGATTTCTCTGCCCTAATTGCAGCAGAATTAAGTGAGGATTCTAGGGCAAATCTTACATTGGTCTTGGGGAGTGAGGATCAGATTGGTGGCACTATAGAAGCCCTAAGTGGGCTGACCTGGCACCTTCATCTGGAGAGATTAAAGGCACTGATTTGAAGACCAATTCAGAACCTAAATCCGGGTACTCTCTCCTTGCTTGTGCATATTATATTTAATCCTGTGCTTAGTGTTTGGAAGACTTCTATAGTTTGATCATTCCTAGGTAAATCTAGAAAATACTAACATGGTATCAAAGCCTAGGTTGAGTAAAAGATCTTTTCAGATTTAAGAGTACAAACTAACTCTTTCAAAAACTAAGAAACTTTATGGCAACTAGGGTTTGGTCTGAAATTGTAACAAGGGTTTTGATTTCCAATTGGTTGCCTCTATGGGAAATCTTATTAATTATCTTTTTGATCTAGAGGGAGTAGATCATCTTGAAATTAAGTGCATGGCATGTATGATTCAGAGGGAGTATATTGGACTCTACTGATAGGATCATAGCTGAATTGAGATACATACTGCATAGTATTGCACATACCTTCATCTTGTTTGGCATTTGATGTATGGGAACTTTAACTATTGGTATACATACTAGTTCTATACATTTGCATTGGCATTATTAATGTGTAGGAAGTACATTTGGCACATCAATCCTACAGCATTAATTCATTGGTTATAAATTACCTTGGCATGTATGTAATTATCTGTAGAGAATAATTACTGATTAAATCAACTATTTGGAATAGCTGATTGACAACATACCTTGCCCAAGCATATGTTATCTTTTTTTACGCTGTCATTTACTGGAGATTGTTAGTCTTTTTTTTATGTATAGGTACATGCATTGGCTCTATATAACTCTGGCTGCATATTGGCATATGTTTCACACTGGTTGTCTTCTATTTTGGTTGACCTCCTAGTGAAAATTATCTTCTCTTAAGGTATATTTTCAAATTGCCCTTTCCTTACTGGTTGAGAGAGTCTTAACCTTGCTAGAGGGAGAAGATAAGACCATCTAGAGGGAGTAAGTCTCCTTGAGTATCATGTTCCCTGGGTATCTTAATTGTAGGCATATGGTTTAAGAGGGAGTTCAATCATGGGCTCACTTAATTTTGTGTGGTGATCTCCTTCCATATGTCTTGTTGATCTCATGTATGGGTAGGAATATACCTCATTGGTGTGATCATCATAACTTGTTAATTTTTTATCAACTGGTTAAGGATGCCTAATTAGCGTAACTGATTATTTGTTTCATTGATTGACATAACTGAATATATGAGGAGCATACTTCACATTGTGTATGAATGGATGCATACTAGCGTATGAGGGCAACATACATAACTATCTATTCAGCATAGTTATTGGCATATTTGGCATATTTTATAGGATCATACATTGTGACTGTGGAGTATACCTCACACTGGGATATGTTATGTTCTTACATTGCCTTGCTTATGTTCATATGCAAACACATTTCCTTTTAGAGTAGGAAACTATATGAGTAAATACATCTCTTGGTTTATGTTAGCATTGGAATATGTTGACATTGATTTGTGTATCTTCTTTGGCTCATACTCTCTATTACGGAAATCACAGTTGATTGCTAGTACAACTTACTTACTGTTTTCTTTATGCATAGGTGCATACATTATTGGATGATGAATGTTGAAACATTCTTACATTGGCATATGTTAGAATAGGCATATCTCTTGAGAACGTACATTTTGAGTTAATGTTATTGTATGCATGGAAGCATTCATTATATGGATATATGTTATTCTTACTATATGATCATATATATGTATGGATACACTTCCTTTTAAAGAGAACTATATTGCATCTTGTTATAATCACATTGCACCTGGTTATATGTTGGTTACCTCTAGGTGGTGAAGACTTATGTGATTACTCTTATGCTTGTCTATAGATGCTGGATAAATTATGCTGGTTCTATGAGAGAGCTGCATTTGGATGTTGACTACTTAATATGATTGTATGGGGCATACGTCATTTGTATAGCTTGTGAAGCATACTTTAATATTGTGTATGAATGGATCATACTTTCTTTCATTTACTGATTATAGCTAAGACTATAATACATGTGGTTCTATGTGTGAACTTTTCATTTAATATTGGTTAATCTTATACTTATGTGGATTCATGTGGTTATGGTTATTCATTAGGATATACTTATGCTTATGGCCAAGTTAAGCTTATGAATTGAAGAATATCATTTGATATTCTTTGAGTCCAGGGGACTCGTGGATCAAGGATCCACATCCGAGCATTTGGTGAATATCATGGATTTGATATTTGTTAGGCCAATGCTCGAGGATATCATTAATTTGATATCTGGTGAATCAGGGATTCACTTCTTAGCACATGGTGGACATCATGGACTTGATGTCTGGAGGCCATTTGCTCCGAGTATTTGGTGAATATCATGGATTTGATATTCGTTAGGCCAATACTCGAGGATATCATTAAGTTGATATCTGGTGGATCAGGGATCCACTTCTTAGCACATGGTGGACATCATGGACTTGATGTCTGGAGGCCATTGCTCCGAATACTTGGTGAATATCATGGATTTGATATTCGTTAGACCAAGACTCGAGGATATCATGGATTTGATATCTTGTGGATCAGGGATCCACATCTAAGTAATTGGTGGTGATCATGGACTTGATGTCGATATGCCATTACTCCGAGCACTTGGTGAATATCATGGACTTGATATTCGATGGACCAATGCTCTTAACATCATGGACTTGATGTTATGATGTCATGGACTTGACATTTCTTGAGTCTTGGTGACTCGTGGATTTAGTTATCCACAGATTGGTTGGTATACATCATGGATTTGATGATACCATGAATATCATGGATTTGATATTCAAAAGAGTCAAGGTGACTAGTGGATTTAGGAAATTCACAAATTAATTGGAAATATCTGATATCATGGACTTGATATCACTTATGGTTGTTATCATGAATATCATGGACTGATATTTTTGGGTCATGAAGACCAAAGGATCTAGGAGATCCACATTTGGATGGTACACATCATATGATATGATAAATCTCATATGAGATGTATGGTTGTGTTCTCATTATATCTTGTAGATTGAGATCTACTATCATAGATGGGAGATCTATGGGATCATTGGATTAGAAATCCATTTTTATATGTTTTGGGTCTCGGAGACTCGTGGATTTAGGAAATCCACATCCACATCCAGTTGGTAATCATCATGTTACCATGATTTTCATATGGATATGAAATCTATGGTTGGAAATGATGTAAGAACATGTGTTCTACCTATCATAGATATGAGATCTATGATTCTATTGGATATGGGATCCGTGTTGTTTATGTTTTTAGCATCTCTATCAAGGATGATAGAGGGAGATCATTGGATTGATCTTTGCCTCAAGTCCAAGAGGGAGTGTTAAGTTTTATGGCCTTTACGGCAAATATCCTACTCCTGAGCAAATCGATATGATAAATAATAATAATAAATATTGGTTATATTTATTATTCATTGTTTATCAAAATCAATATATATATGTTAATTGAATTATTGAGGGCCCAAGGTCGGCCTCTTGGCTGTGATACTTAAATTGAATTTAATAAATCCAAGTCAGCCCCCTTATTGGTTAATTCAATTCATATATATGGTGTTCGGATTCTAGGGAGAGAAGCACCAAAAACATAACGTGCTCCCCTCCCCTAAGACTCAAATCTAAGTGCGAACCTCCTTGGCATTTATATATCAGTTCGGCTATGCATCAAGAAGCAGCGAACATCATTAAGACAGCAGCGAATACCATTGAGGAGGCAGTGAAATCACCTCAGCGAATTTACCATTGAAGAGCAGATCTCAGTCCAAGGCAGCAGCGATTTCTCTGCCCTAATTGCAGCAGAATTAAGTGAGGATTCTAGGGCAGATCTTACATTGGTCTTGGCCTGATCCTAGGTTGAGTAAGGATCATATTGGTGGCACTGTAGAAGCCCTAAGTGGGCTGACCTAGCACCTTCATCTAGAGAGATTAAAGGCACTGATTTGAAGACCAATTCAGAACCTAAATCCAAGTACTATCTCTCCTTGCTTGTGCATATTATATTTAATCCTGTGCTTAGTGTTTGGAAGACTTCTATAGTTTGATCATTCCTAGGTAAATCTGGAAAATACTAACAGAGTAGTGGCAAGTTATATGCATCTAACCTAAATGCATGAACTATAGGTTCAATGCTAACACGGGTACTACCACCACCAATATTGAAAGATGGACGAAATGGAGGAATGGAAGAAGACTCCAATTCCATCAATGGCTTCCATCTCCTCTCTTTGTCTCTTATTTAGATCATTTTGCTGCTCAAAGGTTTCTAATTGAACTTGCACTTCACACATAACATCACTAGGTACTTTTGGGCATGGTTTAGCATCTCGGTATGGTATATGTGTGAGATTGTATTTTAATCTATTAATGTCTCCACCAAACAAAGCTTGTTTGCAATGAAAAAAAGTTATATATCCTTTCTTTTACCCAACGATTGTTTCCAACAAGGGTCCATTCTAACTTGGGTTCCAAACATTGTGATAAACACAATTTATAAATCTAAAGAATGCTGCAAAAATATATAAATATAAGGTTTATTACTAAAGTAATATAAAAAATTAGGGTTTGCAATAATAAAACTGAAAACATTTTACAAAAATTCCTAGGGTTTGTTCATTAAACAATAAAACACAACTAGGGTAACAAAATTTAAAATACAAACTTAACTCTTAAATCTTACTTGAAATATACAAAATAACTCTTAAGTCTTGCTTGAAATTAATGGTGAGCTCTTCCCAATTCTTTGTAGACTACTCTAGATGCACCAAAAGTACCTACAAACCTTCTAAAATGTGATTCAACCATTGATTTTTACCCAATCTCTTTCTTGTTGGTTTCCCTTCAATGTAATCCATTTTTTGCTCAATACTCTCTTTTCCCTTCTCCTTTGGTTTGAAAATGAAAAGAAGTTACTTTTAGGGTGCAAGAAACAAATATAAAACAAAAACCTTTTAGTGAATTGCAATTTTTTTTTCTCACCCAGCCAAGGTCAAGTCTTTTCATTAGGACTCATCTAAACTCGACAAGGCTAAAGAGTCTTATGACACTCAGCAAGTCTGACAAATACTCGACTATTGAGCCTACTAGACCTATTTAGGTTTGCTTGCCTCACAACTCGCCAAGCCTAGGAAATTCTTAACAAGTCTACTAACACTACTACAAACATCTTCGAGAAGTCAGTCATCTTAGGGAGTGCAAATTTTCACATGGATCAATCTCTTATCCACTCAAGGAATTGACGGTACGGTCAAAAATCATATTTTGTGCTATTTTCTATAGCTTTGGTGGTTGTGGAGAAAACAATAAAATTGTTAAATAATTAAATATTTAAATTGTTGTAAAGTAGAAAATAAAAAAACTTATTTTTATGTTGCAGAATAGGGCTCCTCCATATATTTATCAATAAAAATATATACAAGTTCTTGGGCTCTTGTCCGATACAAATTAGAGACCAATGAGATCAAAATCTGGCAACAACAAAGCCTAATATCATCTACTTCTTTCTATACTACTAATCCACTAGGTCATATATATACGAAATATGGGCAGAGAAGCTAGAAAAAATTCAACCCAAAACAATACATGCTTCTACATGTTTTCCATTCAATACACTTTACATATTTATAGGATTCTCAAATCCTATTATTTAGGAAACAATATTTCTAAATAGATTGAGTTGTTTGTAGCAACTCAACAAATACCACTATTATAATAATGTACCAAACAAACTTTGTGACTAATGATTTTATGTTATTTCCGAATAACCTAATATTAATGACACTTATTTAGCACACATATATCACCATCCCACAAACCTATCAACCTATTATTTTATGCAACCTAATATTCCTACCCTATGTGAACAATAATTCCCAACACCCCCCCTTAGTTTGAACATGAGGTGAATGTACAACACAATACTTGACCACACGGTAGCTCACAAAACACTATAAGATAAGAGTAGAGACATACACATCTACTCATGGAACAACACATAGAGACTAACAAATCTATCCAAGGTCTTGCATCAAATTTGGATAGGGACAAACACATCTATCCAAAAAAAGGTCATGAATAGGGACCTACACTTCTGCTCACAACAATTATGATTGGGGACAAACACATCCAATCATAATCTCCAACTTATGTGAATGGGGACAAACACTTCCAATCACTTACACCATCACATGAATGGGGACAAACACATCGACTCACAAACAACCAAGAAATGTAATTGGGGACATACACATCCAACTACAATATAAAATAGTTTGAGAACCAAGTCCTTGTTGTAGTGTATGCAGCCACCATTGTAGATCACTGCCAGTCTTATCACAAATGATATGAGACGGTTGTCGTTGCCACCTAGAAACCGATCTTGGCTTTAGTCTTTTTGGAACAAATATTTTTGTCACTAGTGCAATTCACGACCCCATCATTAGTGACTGACGAGAGATCGTTGAGTTTCTGTCAGCCTCTAATGCATCCATTCTTCAATATATTGGCTACTTAGCAGATTTTTCTTTTGCAGTTCTGTAAGAGCCCCAAAAGTTCAAACCAATGCAATTGATGATGTTTCCTTGAATTTTGAAAGTTTTTGCAATGTGAAAGTTATACAAATGAAGCAAATTGCAAGTACGATGAAATATAACTAATTAATGACAATTATGTCACTGCTGTTACAAATGTAATTTATTTATTTTTTACCCAGCAGTTCAAAATATACAACCATATGACAAGTACAACAATACTTTGCAAAGATTCATACCCGGAATGAAGAATACACCATTTATTTGTAAATATGGGCACAAATGGTGACTGTTGTAGCTTTTTTTCAGATTATTGAATGCTCATTCAGATCTAAAAATGTATAATTTCAGCCCAGAATTAGTGAACAGTGATAAAAGATGTCAAATACCTCTGAAACGGGCACAAAACAACCTTCTAAAGAGATCAATTCTTCCCACAATGAGCACATAGGTTCATTGATGGCTGGAACGTGGTTATGAATGTCTGGTATAGTCTTTCAACTTGCAGCAAACAACAATAATCTGATCACCCAAACTCTTTCAATCTGCAAATAAATGTCTTCAAATTGATCCCCAAATGATCAGATAAGACCCTTGTAAATGCACAAACCTCTGAAAGGCTGATGTAGAACAATGGCTAGCACAACCAGCAATCTCAGTGCAATCTTTCAGCACCTCAAAGCTGAGTAATAATGGCTTCCAAACTTGCAATGGCTCCTTGAAACACTCGCTGGAGAAACTCATAAAATTCTCCAAGTACCAAAGCACAAAAATGATCAATTCTCATATATGAGAATGAGCTCTTAAGTCCCTTTTTATTCTTTCTTGTGAGAGATCAAACACATTCCTTACCAATGTGGGATAAAAGATATCTTCTTTAAGACACCAAAAGCAAATAGCTTCTCTCACACACTTTTCACTTAAAAGCCTTCATCAATACACTTTTCAATTAGAAGCCTTCATTTAATAACTTAATAATTAATAACTCCAAAAGCTAAAGCTTCATGAGGACACTTTTCACTTAAAAGGCTTCTTCAACACACCTTCACATTATAACACAAATGATAAAGTCATTTATTAAGATAAACTTAATAAACAACTTATAATATGAAGCTCCATCAAATAGACTCTATTATATGCTCATGATGTCCAACACCTTGTGCCTCCACTGCACTGCTAAAAAATAACAGCTGCCCAAAATAGACTTTCTAAAAATAGTAAGTCCCTCAAACTGAAAACTCTACAAATGAATCCACAACTCCACTGATACCAATGCCCAGACGCCTTGCTAAAAATAGCAATCATGACGATCACCCAAACTAAGCACTTACTATAAATAGTAAGTCTGTCAATCTAACTCAAACGAAGAGCAATCCTGACATCACAAACCTCTAGAGTGGAAACCGGCAACTGGCTCTGCCACACGACCCACTTCAACATCTTGATTAGCCTACGAAGGTCATAGAAATAAGCTAATCTCATGTGCCTAAAAACGGGGACATTACAGTCCTCCCTTCCTGAAATTGCTTTTCCCCAAGCAATCTTAGAAAATAAAGCACAAAAGTCCACCCGGATCCCAAGGATAGAATGGAGTCCCTACGATCACCTGCAAACTCATGTAAAGAATTCATCATCCACTGAGCTAACCAAAACACACTGACATCATGCCAACCATAGTGATCTGCACAATCTGCAATGCTAAACCAGACACTACCTGGATCCCAGTAGAGATGAAACTCACAACCATCCATAACAAGGAAGAATGGATATCCCAAACAATCTAACAAACCAAGAGTCTTTGCACACCCTGCCAATTTGCTGTGTACTCCTATAATCCAAATATCCATCCACTGTAAAACCAACCTGGATGTACCGACCCTGCAAGTCACCTCCTGCTAACTTGCAGTAACCATCCACATCAACTGCAAATGGAGTAAACCCATCCCATAACGGATGATATAAACCTAGAGCTAACCCACACCAACATACAACCAAGTCCTCAACCGGTGGGTCAAAAGAGAAGTGATGAACACTCCTCACTATGTAATCATGATGAAATGCTTCAATCTTTGACAGAGGCTCATCAACAACAATCCGAGAATCAAGAGATGGCTCCAATCTTTGACTTTGAACAACTGGTTGGGCAGGATTCTGAAAAACCCGCTCAGCAAACCCAACCACAAAATCCTTGTGAGGAAGCATTGTAGTCAAGGTATCTATAATTTTTCCCACTAAAAACTGAATACTGCAAGAACCCCGGATGAGAGTACCCTCAGAAGCTCTGAATGGTCCCGCCTGCAAACCAGACTCTCAAGCAAGTATTCCATGAAAGACTTCGTGCAGTAGAAATTATAAAAAGCAACATCAACCTACTCCCCTACAATCCACAACTAATCCCCTGGAAACTGTGGCACTGCCAACTGCCAAACGCTATCAGTTGTATGAGAAGAAGAAATAGATTTGCTTCCAGCAGAAGGAAACAAATCACCATGAGAGCTCGTCCCCAAACCAGATGATACCATGTCCTGGTCCTGTGAATCAATAGTAGTGTCAATAACTAACACACAACTCTCTAACGGATCCCCTCCTGCTATCTCAGGACTCACAACAAGCTGATCTATATCATCTGTCATCGTGCTAGCAAATGGAAAACCTGATACCACAAAACTCTCACTGTTGTCCTCCACTAATGCACTCACCTCAACTGTATCTAATACATCTGTCTCAAGGATGGATGTAACTGTGTCCCTAACACATCCATCATTGCTAACTGTGGGAGTTGACTCACCACCAACCACTACTATATGCAATTGAACTGGATCTATGGCTGGCAAAGACTAAATTCGCTCCAACTCCATAGTCACCTCTCCCAACTGCAATTGTGACTCCTGAAGAGCCCACTAAGTGCCCTCTAAAGCCTCAGAAGTCGATGTGAGCTCCTAAGTAGGCTCACTCACCTCCTCCTCTATGTCCATCTGATGCAGGGGCATTCTAAGGTACTCGGTGGATCTGCATGGAGGTGTGTTGTTTGGCTGGTGTTACTCGGTTGCAGCCTTCACCGACGGTCTCGGTCATTGAAGGAAGCTCAGTCGCTGAAGAGAACTCGGTAATCTCTGGCGCTTGGTGAAAGTGTTACTCGGCGATGCCTGCAGTGCTCGGTCGACACTAGTGCTCGGCGATGCTTGGCATGCTCGGTTATTTCACTGGTGCTCGGTTGTTCCGGTTTACCGACTGGAGTTCTGTGTGATTTGTTGGGCCGACTTGGTGCATATATTGTTGGTAGTTGTTGTTACAGGCCGACATGTTGGATTTAATTATTGTAAGGCTATTTGAGAGCTGACTTGTGGCTGATGATTAGTATTTATAGGGTGTTTGCGGTAGTTGTTTAGGGGGACGGAAGGAGTCAAATGGGAGGTTCTGAAAGCATATCTGGATGATCAGATTGGAGATTCTGATAGCAGATTTGAGTGGCAAAGTTGTGGAAAAGTTCTTGTGGGATCTTGCAGATCAGATTGATTTCTGATAGTTTGTTGGTAGCAGGGCTAGTGGTTGAGGCTTGGAAACAAGGAGATTGCTAGGAGGCTTGTGAGCTCAAGTTTAGATCTGCCTTAGGGTTTTCATCAGTTGCTGATAGTTTTCAGAGCTGAACTAGCTAGACTTGAATTGGATCTTGTTGATCTTGCAGAATTACTTCAATTTGTAATTGGCCCTAACTCGGAAGACCTTACAGTCGGGCATGTTAATGAAATTTGAGTTAAAACATTTGTTGTGTTGAGTTATGCGTTGTGTTGTTATGAAGCTACAAGGCTAGGATTGTCCTTAATTGGATCCTCCCTGCCTTGGTCTGCGTCAGGTGGTATCAGAGCAAAGTTGATCTTGTGGAACGAAGGTTGACCTAGCAAGGCTGATCTTGCGAAGTTGATCTTGTTGGTGAAGAGATCGTATGATTTGTGTTGCAGATACGAAGCACTGAACTTGTGGAATCTTGCCCTAGTGGTTTGTGCAAGGTGGCAGGTTGAGATCTGACTTGCATACAACTTGGAGATTGTCACAAGGTGGTCGGTGTAGGGTTTGTTGCAGAGGGCTTTTTCTTATCTTTAAGGATGCCTCCGAGAAGATTGGACCCTAGAGCTATTGTTGATCTTTGTGATGCTGTGGAATCAAAGATTTCTGAGAAAGTCAGATCGGATCTCAGATCTGAGATAGAGTTGATGAAGAATGACATGGTCGCCGAGATCATGAGAGTTGTTGCTGGTGTACCTTGGAATGTTGGTACTGAAGATGGCTATGAGGAAGCTACTGAAGACTTTGAAGCTGTTGGATCTAGTGGTGATGACCGGAGGGATAGATCAGGTGAAGACAGAACTGCTTGGTTGCCTAGATCTGGAGCTCGGTTAAGTAGTAGTTACCGAATGGAAGTTTCTACTTTCTCTGGTACCTTGAAGCCCAAGAACTTGATTGATTGGATTGGTGAACTTGAAGATTTCTCTGAGCTGGAAGAAATTGAAGATCCTCTTCGGGTGAGATTGGCACAGACTAAGTTGAAAGGACATGTTGCTCTTTGGTGGAAAGAATTACAAAGAGATAGAGAAGATGAAGGTGAAATGAAGATCAATCGGTGGAGGTTGATGGTGGCAAAACTGAAAGCTAAGTTCATACCGGTGGACTATGAGCTCGACTTGTTTAAGAAGTTGCAGAATCTGAAGTAGAAGGATTTGTCTGTTGAAGATTATACCGAGGAGTTCTACAAACTTACTATTCGGTCTGGATACCGAGAGCTTGGTAAGGAGAAGGTAGCTCGGTATGTGAATGGTCTGAGATTCAATATTCAGGATGAGCTTCGTATGCTGAAGATTGATTCTGTTGAAGCTGCTTATCAGTATGCTCTGAAGGCAGAAGATAAGTTGAAGAGGAAACAACATAGTAACTCCCGAGGGAAGGAAAAGGTTGATCACTCGGTGAAGGATAAACCACTGATGCAAAAGATGAACAAAAACCTGTGGAACTGAAGAAGAAGACAAGTAGAGTTATCTTTAAAGGTACTTGTTATAACTGTGGAGAGGAAGGACACCGTTCTTTTGAGTGTACACAGAAGAAGCTTGGTGACCGACAGACTGCTGTGGTGAATGAGAATGAGCATGAATCTGAGAACTTGCTACTTGAGCGAACATTGCTTGGTACAAAGGAGGAACCTTGTCAGAGGAGTAACTTGTTTAGGACCCGATGCAAATCTAGAGGTAAACTCTGTGATGTTATTGTTGATAGTGGTAGTACTGATAACCTTGTTGCTAAGGACATGATTCAGAAACTTGGGTTGAGTAGAATGAAGCATCCTTGTCCTTATAGGATTAGCTGGTTGCAAGATGTTCATGCTCTAGAAGTAAGAGAACAATGCTTTGTTGATGTTCAAATTGGCCAGTATAAGGATCTTGTGTTATGTGACATTGTGAAGATGAATAGTTGTGATATATTGCTCGGTAGACCTTGGCAATATGATTGCAGAGCTATGTATGACTGTGTCAAAAATGTGTTTACTGTTGAGAAGGATGATAGGAAGTTTTCCCTGATGCCTTTGTTGGATACAATGCTCAGTAGGAGAAGCCTGAGTATTGTTAGCCGAGTTGAGTTGGTGGATCCTGAAGGTATGGTTGATCAGTGTGAAGGACAGACCTATGTGTTGTCAAGGAAATACTTGAAGAGACAGAGAAAGCTGAAGTGGAAAAGTATGCAAACTGAAAAGGTGGAGAACTTGTATGTGAAGAACCAGTTTGGGGTTTATGTGCTGAATCCCGAAAGATGTTCTTCTCACATATGAACATCTTTTCGAACCTGGGGTGTTTGATGCAGGGGCAATCTAAGGTACTCGGTGGATCTGCATGGAGGTGTGTTGTTTGGTCGGTGTTACTCGATTGCAGCCTTGACCCAACGGTCTCGGTCACTGAAGGAAGCTCAGTCGCTGAAGAGAACTCGATAATCTCTGGCACTCGGTGAAAGTGTTACTCGGCGATGCCTGCGGTGCTCGGTCGACACTAGTGCTCAGCGATGCTTGGCATGCTCGATTATTTCATTGGTACTCGGCTGTTCCAGTTTACCGACTGGAGTTTTGTGTGATTTGTTGGGCCGACTTGGTGCATTTATTGTTGGTAGTTGTTGTTACAGGCCGACATGTTGGATTTAATTATTGTAAGGCTATTTGAGAGCCGACTTGTATTGTATTTAATATTTGTTGGGGAGAGTTAATAGTTTCATCCAGCCGACTTGTGGCTGATGATTAGTATTTATAGGGTGTTTGGGGTAGTTGTTTAGGGGGACGGAAGGAATCAGATGGGAGGTTCTGAAAGCAGATCTGGATGATTAGATTGGAGATTCTGATAGCAGATTTGAGTGGCGAAGTTGTGGAAAAGTTCCTGTGGGATCTTGCAGATCAGATTGATTTCTAATAGTTTGTTGGTAGCAGGGCTAGTGGTTGAAGCTTGGAAACAAGGAGATTGCTTGGAGGCTTGCGAGCTCAAGTTTAGATCTGTCTTAGGGTTTTCATCAGTTGCTAATAGTTTTCAGAGCTGAACTAGCTAGACTTGTATTGGATCTTGTTGATCTTGCAGAATTACTTCTATTTGTAATTGGCCCTAACCCGAAAGGCCTTACACCCGGGCATGTTAATGAAAATTGAGTTAAAACATTTGTTGTGTTGAGTTATCCATTGTGTTATTTTGAAGCTGCAAGGCTAGGATTGTCCTTAATTGGATCCTCCCTGCCTTGGTCTACGTCACCATCAGTGCCTCATATGTCTTACTCCCCCACTCAACTAGGTGATCTCGGTCGGCTACCAACTGTAGATAATCTTGTCGCAAAATCTTGACAGCCTCACGCAAAGAATGAATCTTTGTCAAGGAAAGGTAACCACCACTGTGCTCATCCGTCATAGGTGCACCCCAACCATAAATAGCCAATAGCTGACAAGTGGCATCAAAATGCTCGAGAGTAAAAGTAATATCTCTCTCACCAACTCTCAATTGGCTAGTCACATGATGACTCTGCACAACGAGTCTCCTATGCAAAATCTCAACTTTACTATCCACACAACGGGAGGAAACTATATCCAACAAACCCCCCTCACGATCATCGTATCTCTGTGTATTATCAACCGAGCACACATCTACAAACTGAGTACTGACATTGAACTCATTCTCATCTACCCCCAAGGAAGTTGTTGAATCTATCTCATCACAATCCTCAGCTACCTTGTCCTCTGCAACCACATGACAATCCAGATCCTGGGACCCATCCTCACTCACGAACAACTCAGAGTCCTCCCCCAGGGTCTGATAAATCAAGCATGATTCGATGCAGATAGAGACATCCTCATAAGTCACCAAGGAAGCAACCTCATAATCCCTCTCCTCGTGTGCGCTATCAACCTCACACATGTCCACCAACGAGGTATCACCACTGGGTACCTCTACTAACAGCTCAACCGAAGGAGTGGAAACCCTCACTGAAACAAACTCCTACCACTCATATGCTTCCCTATCCTCATCTGTGAGTCCCTTCAAAAAAGCATCTTGGAACCCACCACCACTGGATGACAACGTTGAGTCCACACCCAAAGTCTGATATAAAAAACCGGAAACACTGCAGCACCCATCATCCTCACTCTCAATATCAGAGGTATCTGCGATGCTAGTATCAACATCATCTATTTGAAACCCCTCTACTATCTTCGGCTACATACATGACTCAATGTCATCGCGCGAATCACCTATACTGTGGCATGAATCTATGTCACCTGACTCATCTATAACACTCTCATCATGAGTGTCATCATTGGATAGCTCCATGCTCACATCCTCAATATAGGAAAAGACTGTCGTCTACTGAACTGACTCCACACTGCGACTACTGTCATAAACATCAAAGTTGTTAGAGCTCATATGCTCCCTGCAATCCTCAAAGATAACACCATCATCCATGGTGTCAGATCCATAGTGGTATCTACAACATCCTCCACTCTCATCCTATCCATGACACCAACAACATGCTCACATAATGGACTATTGTCCTAAAAATCAGACCATGTGTCACTAATTCTAATAGGCTCGGGATGTTAAAACTCAATACCACTATCTGCCAACAAGACAAGCACATCCATATATCCCTATAAAGAGTCTCCAACATCATGTGTGCAAATAGGACTAGTGGCTGTCCTACTAAGAACAGGATCATCTCCACAATGATGAGTAGCTGTTGAAAACTCATCACGAAGATTTCCAGATGTCTCACCTGCGAGAACATCTTGTTTCTCTTCCTACAATCTTCGTGAGGAAGACTTTCTAAAGAAGGAAACCATGAAACTAGTTGCTCTGTCAACAGTGGCCGGATCTGAAAGTTGTGCTTTAAGTCTTTCCTGTGTTTGCCTCAATTTCACCATTTCATTTTCCAAGGCACCTGTATGTTTCCTGGAACATGACACACTGCTCAATTAGTTTCCATATTTACTAGATTTTCTATATTCGTCCATGACTGCAATAAAGCTAGAGTGCTGGTCACTCCAAACAAATGTGAGCTCAATAATTTTCACCCTAACAGGATGGCAGGAAACCACTCTGATACCACTGTAAGAACCCCAAAAGTTCTAACCAATGCAATTGATGATGTTTCCTTGAATTTTGAAAGTTTTTGCAATGTGAAAGTTATACAAATGAAGCAAATTGCAAGTATGATGAAATATAACTAATTAATGACAATTATGTCACTGCTGTTACAAATGTAATTTATTTATTTTTTACCCAACAATTCAAAATATACAACCATATGACAAGTACAACAATACTTTGCAAAGATTCATACCCGGAATGAATAATACACCATTTATTTGTAAATATGGGCACAAATGGTGACTGTTGTAGCTTTTTTTTAAGATTATGGAATGCTTATTCAGATCTAAAAATGTATAATTTCTACCCAAAATTAGTGAACAGTGATAAAAGATGTCAAATACCTCTGAAACGGGCACAAAACAACCTTCTAAAGAGATCAATTCTTCCCACAATGAGTACATAGGTTCATTGATGGCTGGAACATGGTTATGAATGTCTGGTATAGTCTTTCAACTTGCAGCAAACAACAATAATCTGATCATCCAAACTCTTTCAATCTGCAAATAAATGTCTTCAAATTGATCCGCAAATGATCATATAAGACCCTTGTAAATGCACAAACCTCTGAAAGGCTGATGTAGAACAATGGCTAGCACAACCAGCAATCTCAATGCAATCTTTCAGCACCTCAAAGCTGAGAAATAATGGCTTCCAAACTTGCAATGGCTCCTTGAAACCCTTGCTGGAGAAACTCATAAAATTCACCAAGTATCAAAGCACAAAAATGTTCAATTCCCATATATGAGAATGAGCTCTTAAGTCGCTTTTTATTCTTTCTTGTGAGAGCTCAAACACATTCCTTACCAATGTGGGATAACAAATATTTTCTTCAAGACACCAAAAGCAAATAGCTTCTCTCACACACTTTTCACTTAAAAGCCTTCATCAATACACTTTTCAATTAGAAGCCTTCATTTAATAACTTAATAATTAATAACTCCAAAAGCTAAAGCTTCATGGGGACACTTTTCACTTAAAAGGCTTCTTCAACACACCTTCAAATTATAACACAAATGATAAAGTCATTTATTAAGATAAACTTAATAAACAACTTATAATATGAAGCTCCATCAAATAGACTCTATTATATGCTCATGATGCCCAACACCCTGTGCCTCCACTGCACTACTAAAAAATAGCAACTGCCCAAAATAGAGTTACTAAAAATAAAACACCTCAAACTAAAAACTCTGCAAATGAATCCACAACTCCACTGATACCAATGCCCAGGCGCCTTGCTAAAAATAGCAATCATGACGATCACCCAAAATAGGCACTTACTATAAATAGTAAGTCTGTCAATCTAACTCAAACGAAGAGCAATCCTGACATCACAAACCTCTAGAGTGGAAACTGACCACTGGCTCTACCACACGACCCTCTTCAACATCCTGATTAGCCTATGAAGGTCATAGAAATAAGCTAATCCCATGTGCCTAAAAACGGGGACATTACAGGTTCATTTTGTCACTTACAAGAAAAGAACATATTCTCCCCCCATAATCTAAACGTTTTACAAGGAGTGTCGGGCACTCCAAATACACACTTGTATGGACAACTAAAACATTTTTATTTTTATTTTTTCAAAAACTATAATGTCCCTTGCAAGAGTACATTTTCACATGATAAAAATAGACCTTATAAAAATAAACTTTAACCTATAAATGTAGCTTACTTAAGACTCAAAAATATCTAACAAACTTACACATAATAACTCCAACAAATTATAAATACTACACCTTAAATTTGACAACATACAATACCTATAAAGAATCACTCGCCAGAGAGAACTCCCAAACACAATCAACCATAAGGAATATTGGTGGAGGCAAAAGAATTTAGAGGATGGCAAGAGGTACAAAAGAGCAACATGTAGATGGTTGAGGCAAGCTTCCTTCTCTGTGCTCAATATCATGCCAGTGCACTTTGATGTCTCTATCACAACTACTTGTCTCCTTTGACTCGGGCTTATTATGTTTCCGTCGTGCTCTAATATATTGACATCCCTTCAAATAAAAATCAAGAAAAATAATTGCAAGTTGAAGCTAACTCTCCTTATCACAAGCTTTGGTAATCTCTATTGACTGCATTTATATGTCCTTATATCAAGGTGAAGCAAAATGCTACAAGGAACCAGCCATGGAAGTCTTGTAAGAGGACCCACAAAATCAAATGTCCATTTGATTCATGTGTCAGACTCCAAGTTGAAATCAACCACTAATGGATTAAGAATCAAGACACAGTCAAGGAGGTTTTGGGACAACAACAAATATATGAGAATGTTAAGATGGAGGATGTGAGCAACCCAATAATAATTACTCAACATATTGTGGCTCAACAACTCCTGGTTCTTCCTCAGATCAAGGTTCTACTGTGAAAATCAATAATGTAACATACAAGAATATCACAAACACATCAGCAACAAAAGACGTAATCACCTTTTCGTGCAACCAAAACAGATCTTGCATAGATATAACATTGGAAAATAACTTATGCCAAATCTTCATTGATCACTCAAACCAACCCATGATTTTGTGTTAAGTAATCTACCTCGCACATCTCCTCTTAATAAATACACGATCAACACAAAGACATCTATAGGTTATGTTTAGTGCAAACAGATCCCCACGCCAAAGTCTAGGAGCAAGTATGAAACAAACCGAACTAAATGAAACCCATCAAATAAAATTGATAAACACAAAAATTGAAATACGTGCACTTCACCCCAACCTGTGGAAGGCACAAGGTTCTAAAACCATCTTCAATTTGTCATCGGCAGACCTGCCTTCTACTGCTATAAACTGGTACACACTATCCCTTGTTGGCTTCCATCTACGAATGCATTAATCGCAACTATTTAATCATTCCTAATAGCAACCACATATCCACCAGTGGCCTGCTCTGATACCATATACAAAATATGGGCAGAGAAGCTGGAAAATTCAACCCAAAACAATACATGTTTTCCATTCAATACACTTTACATATTTATAGGATTCTCAAATCCTATTATTTAGGAAACAATATTCCTAAATAGACTAAGTTGTTTGTAACAACTCAACAAATACCACTATTATAATAACATATCAAACAAAACTTATGACTAATAATATTATGTTGTTTCTGAATAACTTAATATTAATATGACACTTATTTACCACAGACATATCACCATCCCACAAACCTATCAACTTATTATTTTATGCAACCTAATATTCCTAACCTATGTGAACACTAATTCCCAACAATATCAAAATCCCAATTCATATGCTATCTAAAATAAGCTATTACAAGAAATATGTTGTATATAATATTAATAACAAGGATCCATACCCTATATCTCCTACCCCTATTCTTGTTTTATGAATTCAAACAGCCACTCCAAAAGCCCAGACTGATGATAAATGGCACCCACCAATGTTAAGAGTGGGGTTTCCATCCCACCAGAGTGCCAATGCAGGCCATCCCCCTCATAGACACGTGGCTTCCCAATCGTGCGTGGGTCCCAATCCTAGGTACACACCCAGCAAGAACCCGCACCACCACAACATTTAGGTTGGGACATCGCAACCCACCATGCTCCGCAAGGCTCGACCTCGACTCTGATACCAAGCAAGGCAACCACTATGCCAAAATCCTGAACTGATGGTGAACAGCGCCCATTGGCATTTAGAGTGGGGATTTTGTCCCACCAAAGTGCCAGTGCAAGCCAGTCCCAAGGCATGGAAACATGGCTACCCGGTCGTGGGTAGGTCCCAGTCCTGGGTACATGCTGAGCAGGAATTCGTGCCACCACAACATTTAGTCTGGCACATCACAAAAATCGTGCACCGTTATCAGTTTTTTCGTGCCATTTTGGGCAAAGCCCATGCCTTTGCAACTTGCACCAGCTCCAAACCGCGGGTACTGCTCGCTTCACCTATATTTTTCACTTCACATTTATTAAAATTGTGAGTTTGTTCTTGGCTAGGGTTTTCAGTCCAAAAACTCAATTTTTTCTTCATACCCCTAGGGTTGTGTTTTTTGCCCTAGGGTTTTTTGCAGCATAAAAAATTATTGTCTGAGTTTTGCCTAATTTTCTCCTAAAAATCATGGTTGTTTTTTTCAGTTTTTGCACGATTTTTCCATCATGGATTCTTTCTCATGGAGGGGTTTTTTTATTTTCTCATCAAAACTTGTGTTTGGGTTTTTTCAATTTTCTCCTTAAAAATCATGTTCAGGTTTTCTGATTTTTCCCAAAAAAAAATCATGACTTGTGTTGCTGGTCTTAGGGTATTTTTATTTTTTACACAAAAAATCATTTAAGGGTTTGTCCGTTTTTTCAACAAAAATTGTGGTTTCTTGCAGTCTGTTTTTGGGTCATAGCACTCATCCGCAAAATTTTTTGCCAATTTTTTGACAAAATTGTGGCTTTTTTTCAGAAGCAATGGAGGGTTTGGTGATTTTTCCTTGAAATCGTGGTTTTAGTTTGATAAGTTGATCTTGGTATCTCTAGCTACAGAGAGGGACAACTTTGTTGCCCAACATCAAGTTGGAAGGATTGTGGTTATCTTGGTCATATCCAGAAGTTTTGTAGAATCGAGGAGGGTCTCAACAGGAGACTCAAGTCACAGAGCATTCTGAAGAGAAGGGGGCAGTCTTCTAAGCATTCACGATCAAAAGACCTACAGATTGTGTCTTTTGTAGGGTAATTAAGACGATGACCATTAAGGGAGGGTATTAAGATAATGTAATGTTTCTTTAATGGTCATCTTAGTTTAGTTAGTTTCTAATTTTGGCTTTTGTTAATGAGTATCATTTAGAACAACGTGATGTAATCTGTTATAAATAGAACCTTCCATCTCTATTGTATACATCGTAATTCATGCTAAAAATTCCTAGGGTTATCAATTCAAAATCGTGGTTATGTGGTCATGTTGGTTTTATTTGGCCTGTGTGTTTGTTTTGTATGCATATTTTTTGTATGCATCAGTTGTTTTTTGCCTACGAGAAAGGTTTCATAACCCCTGGTCTAGTTTTTTTGGCTCACATCGACTATATCTTGTATGTCTTCTTCATGTCAACACGCATTTTGTAGGGGCCATTTTAAAGACTTCAAGCCAGGAAAAGATCTTTGCAATTCACGAAACTCGAATAAAGACAAAGGTAAAGGCAAGTCCTCCCAACGATAGAAGGGGCAAGGTAAATCTCATGAGAATCCCAAGAAGAATGTGTAATGACCACTTCTCGGTTAACATGGAAAGTTGGGAGCAATCACCTTCTTACTTATCAAATGCTTGCTCTTAGACCAAGTAACGGAAGGTATATGATTTATAAGTTGCTATTACTAATATAAAGTTATAAATATATGCAAGAGGGTATAGTACTAATATCAATGTTCGATATCCAAAGAATATACTATGAATAAGATATATTTATCACTAATAGTGATAATAGGATGGTGCTCAATCCAATAGACTATATGTCTATGCAATCGAAACAGTATTGCCTTCAACAGCAATTTGTTGTATCTGATAAATTGAACAAGAAAAATATTATATCACTCTCTTACTGTTTTAGGTCGACACTTAAATGCTTACAACGATTTGCTAATGGCTAATTTTTCTCTTACCGCGCAAATCCAATTGGGATAATAGAATGAGTTGTAGTTTGTCCTTGAATGAACTTGTTGAATCTTCCTTATATATCTTGTTTGCTGAAAAGACCGCACCTCTGTCTTTGAATAGGCACTTGTTCAAATCACACCTCTTCCTAATCGCATCCCTTTGATTCCTTTAACAATTGCTGCAATCAGTTAATATCCAAACAGTAATATTATGGCTTTTCATTATTTATTTTCTCTAATATCATGCTTCTTTATATATTGATAATCGATAGTGATTAACAGTTCATAAGCCACTGACTCAGACTTGTTAATTCAATATCATCGTGTCCTCTTGTGTTGACTTTCCCCGTTATTGTTTCTCACGTTGGATCCTTCTGGCACCATCAATGATGGCAATCCCTCTTATACAAAAGTGGACGCTTCCTTTGACTTGGTCTATTTGAGCATTAGTCTCCTTGTTCATGTGTTCAGAGGAATGTGCGACATGTATACAATGGCTGGCTCTCCGCCTGTGTATTTCCATTCCCGACACCAAACTCTCGCTAATATATCACATTGCTCCTCGTGCTCTTTGTCAACTATGTATTAAATCGTCTGAATATGATAGTTGATTTCCATTATTCCCTTGACTCCGTGACTTGTATGCTTCTCTAGGCGATAGCATTGATCTTTAGGAAATTAATCCCATGTTGAGGTTTAGTTGACCCAAGCATTAGAACGAGTCGCTGCTGGGTCTCCTTAGTCGCAACTCGGTCTTTATCAATTTATTTATATTATAATTATATTATATTTGTTTATTTATATATTTTCATCATTGATTAATACTGTTATATTATTGTATGTTTTACTTTATCGTTATTTATTATGTTTATTTATATATTAGTTAAGATATTATATTATTTCATAATTTTAACTTTATTATTATTGTATATTTTAATTATTAACTATTATTGATTAATTCTCTCCTGAGAAGGGGACATCATAGAATGTTCAGTGCAATTGTTGTAACAAGTATGATCATGTGAAGAAAGAATGCAAAAAAATCTTGGTTGTTGAACAACCGAAGCAAGGAGGGTCTCAGCAGAAGGCCCATGTTGCACAGCATACTGAGCAGGAGTCTTCCTTTTATGCTTTTATAGCCAAAAGACCAGCAAACCATGTCAAATCGTCTACCTAGTACATTGATTCTAGAGCTTCTCGACATTTCACTCATTGACGGGACTAGTTCATAAAATACAAGCCATTCAAAGATTGTGATCCTTGGTGGAGAGTAAGAGTATACTGTTGCCAGCGAGGGCAACATTCATATTACATATGGAGAGAGAAATCTGGTATTTCTCAATGTATACTATGTTCTAGGCCTAGAACTTAACCTTCTCTTTGTTAGTCACATTATGCGCCACTCTCCAAAGTTGGATGTCGTCTACAATGCACACAAGTGCAGCATTATTGACAAGGAGACTCGCACAACTGTTGTTGTTGGCCTTGATGATCATGGTATTTATAGATTTGTCGACACTAGCGATTCTCAAGAGCATGCTATGGCAACAGAGAGTTATTCTATAAGCACACTTTGGCATCATATGGGCATCTGAATCTTCACTTTCTCTCTCAGTCGACTCGAGAGAGTTTGTTCGTTGGATCACCAGAGATTCAATCTCAGAGTCATGGTGTGTGTAGAACTCGCCAAGTACGAAAGCAACATCAGACTCTTTTCTCAAATGGGGACTCTTGGAGGGTATCCAATGTTGTGAAATCAAGATCGTCCTATAGAGAATATATATGAGTGTGTTGTGTGTTTGCAGAGAGAAGACAATGTCGTATTGATTGATTGTCTTTCCCAGCCCACACAATGGTTATTAATACCAATATGAATAGACATGACTAGCATCGTTTCATTATCGGTTGACTGGCATCGTTTCATTATCTTACACAGTGATAAGAATAACCACTAGTTAGTGGTTATCAAAATACATTAACAATGTGTTACGATAACCATTAATTACTGGTTATCGTGTGATCAATCAATCAACTAAGTCGATCTTAACAGTGACTGCATAATATATATAATGTGAGCCCCGATAATTCTCAGACGACTATGATACATATTATCAATATTAAATCACATATATATATATATATATATATATATATATATATATATATATATATATATATATATATATATATATATATATATATTTAATACATAGACGATTAACCATAACAATAATATAATCAATCAGATCAACACTATAAGTTAACACTCCCTCTTAGTGTGAGATGATTGATAATCACAAGATGTGAGTGTTGATCAATCTGAATCAACGTGCTGACATAACAAGTTCAACCAGATAGAAGAATTCCATCACAACCCCCGACTGAACTCGGAACTGGATTTTAGTGATGGATGTTGAAATATTCGGCGCAATCCGAATCAAAACTAGGAACATTAGTTGTCATAATCCCCGACTAAATTCGGAACTGGATTAGTGATGGTTTCAAGATATTCGGCACAATCCGAATCAAAACTTGAAACACTAGTTATCATAACCCCCGACTAATTCGGAACTGGATTAGTGATGGTTTCAAGATATTCGGCGCAATCCGAATCAAAACTTGAAACACTAGTTATCATAACCCCCGACTAATTCAGAACTGGATTTTAGTGATAACTAACACATAACTTCATATCAAGATATCCGATACAGCTCGGGACATTATTATAATGTACTCATCCTGATAGAATAGTTATCGCAATCCCCGACCAATTCGGAACTAGATTTAGCGATAACAATCAAGATATCCGGCACATTCCAGGACAACAACTTAATGTAGTCTAATCTTGATTCACATGTTATAATCCCCGACCAATTCGGAACTGGATTTAACTCCAAAATTCAATGTCAGGAATAGTGACTACAATTCATAGTCATACCTAACACTAGGTTAAGCTATTGTCTAAGTCATCACCTAGCAATAGTAACCCAACACATATGAAAGATCGTCACCTTTCATAATATAACACAAAAAGAATGGGTCCATAAAGTCACACATATGACATCCACCTTGACTCTTCTCAGAGGGTGGATCCACCATGGCTCATCCCAGAGTGGAAACCAAGACTTCCACCTTAGACTTGTCTATCAAAGACAAGAATCATTTAAGATACAAAATGATGGATCACAAAGGCTGAAACCTTCTTTTCAGCTAAGGCTTTACTCCTCAACATACCAAGGTTACCTGAAAGTACACAATCTCCTTTCTAGCAAGGGGTTTGGTGAGAATATCTGTCGTTTGTTCTCCACTAAATTGTATTTGTTTGTACTGTCTCATAGTCTTGGTGAATTCTGAGCTTACAAAGTATACACCATCTTGACATGGTACACTCCCTCTGAATTTGTATGACCAAGATCCGGGTGCCAACTTAATTTGATCTTCTAGCTTCTCCCTCTAACATATAGCCTTCTCACATGGTAATAATCACAATTCTCTGCTAAAATTTCTTGATTACTAGAGAACCAACAAAACGTGGTCTACTCCCTCTGAATCAAGATCCTCGAATGTCTACTGATGCAGATCCTTTAACTTCCTAGAGAACCAACAAAACATGGTCTACTCCTTCTGAATCAAGATCCTCGAATGTCTACTGATGCAGATCCTTTAACTTCTCCCTCTGTCACAAAGGCATACCTTGTTTATATACTCAACTCAGTGTCACTGCAGGATGCCACTTCATACCTTCCTTCCTGAGAGAACCAATACGAATAATCTGAATAGTCATAAGGTTACATCGGCTAGCATAAGATGCATTTTGATCTTTTCCAAGTCCACAATATTAACACTCCCTCTTGGACTTGGGGGAAGATAATAAAGACCTCTAGTATGATGTTTATCTCAATGAGTTGTAGTCTCAAGATGTACGGAATGCCTTAATCAGAGATTCTATCCACGTGCATCTCATAGGCGATTCTATCCACGAGTTCCCACTACTATAATCTCAGAATTGTTTTACCTTCAATAGTGAACTCCCTCTCAATCAATATGATCGAGTTTGTCCAAGTTGACTGAATCATTTGTTTCCTTAGAGGCTGAATTTCGCCAACTTCTAGACCTTTCTGAAGATGTCAGACTCCCTCTGAATCTGGATTTCATATGCTTTCGTCCTGAAAGTATGTCATAGATAGATTACGAATAGTTCATAAGGCTAAACTATCCCGAACATAAAAAATGATGGAAGCATACAAAATTTATTATTTAATAAACTGCAAATTCATGTGGATTAACAAGACATGAGATACTTATCTTTAAATATTTTCAAGTATTTCCTTTCGTAAGGTGAGCCCATTAATACGACACTTGTACCCATCGTACTTGATATCAATGTATCTCACAAGAAATTAGGATGCGTCAACTTCTCTTCATACTTAAGTTAATACATCCTGCCAAATTCTTTCACATCCTTGTGATTGTAATCATATTATGAAACTCTCACAGATAAGAAGAAGTCATGGTTTGCAGATTCCATGCTAGGACCTTAATGCATATGCAAGCCTTTCTGAACTGCTCTCCCCAAGCAAGTCAAAAGCCCCATGGTAAGTAGGATGATCAGACCTTGACATGAAACTTTGTATTTTCATTTAGTCTACATAGCAACAAATAAGCCCTCCACAATTACATCCATGTTTAGCTCAAGCAATTACAGGAGTATTTGATCTCCTTGATTCTTGGAAAGATTGGAAACTTCTTCCTCAACAAATCACCTACAATGATCGCCCATCCTCAAGTTATTGGAATTTTCCTCTTCTCAAACTGATTATTCATGTTTCTCATCACCACATTGTGTATATATGATGAACATATATTACTCCTTTTTCAAAATCCTTTTCATTAAATTTGCACTCTTATATCTTCATTTTACTTCAAATCTCCTTGTGTATACACTCACACAAACATACTTTACATATCACTCTTACTTCATATATATATACTACTGTTTTATATCTTCTCCAAATCTGCCCCATTTTGTATAATGTTACATTGAAGAACATCCACTGTACACCACACACCTCACACTTCTTCCACTGTAATGCCCTCAACTGGGAGGAAATTTATATTTTTCTGACTGCAAATGGATTGCTGCAGTTCTGAGTTTAATGTACTGCTTTGAACTGAGGTTTTTAGTTAGAGACCAATTAACATTACCAGCACTAGTCAAATACAATTTGGATTGATCATTAATAACATAAGCTACAGAGTTCCCAAGGGATATCTCTGACCTTCAAGGTTGAGCTATGGACTTCTACTGATTGCTGTTTGTGCCAGCAGACATTCCAATTAGGATAAATAGCTAATAAGAAATAGTCCACAGTGTTATTGATACTTGAGTTTGAATATGGGGTGTTGTGTATCAAAAGCTCCGGATGGCACATCGGCTATTACAAATATGGATTTGTACCTGTGTTTGCGTCATCTAGAGAAACTTAATCTTATTGCAATGTCCCCTTCCCAATGCTAGGATTATTACTCCACTGTTCCTACTAACTATGTTAAGACGATATGATTTTAAGCAAGCAATGGAGATAAATATAGATTCTTCTCTATTAAATTGGACAGTGCCTGATACTATTACGATGCTCAATGCATTTAACTCAAAATGCAGTGAATGTATAATGATAATGTCTAATACTGGAAATTGCAATATCTGATGTACACTTGTTTCACATACAATGGAAAATATCTTCTAACAATTGTGTAACAATCGTTTATACAAATATGATTACTGCTGTGTCTGATGAGGCACTGAATATATGCAAAGTCTGTTATTAAATAACAGCGTACTGGTTGCTGTCTCTGATATGCACTGCATACTTGCAATTTATAATGCTGGCTGTATCTGATGTAGCAATAATTATATGCTTTGAGACTTTCTTTTTTTTTTCCTTTTTTTTTGTTAACTAAATATGGCAATAGTGCCTACTGTGTCTGACATAACCAACAATTTATGCACTGGAGATGCCTTCTCTGAATAACCTTTTATGTTCTTACACCAAGAATGCCGTGAGGCAATATGCTCTAAACAGAGCGACCCGTATAGGATAAGAAATAATGTATATAAAATTCCCTGCCTACTGTCGTCTTATGTTTTCTTCTTAATACCAAGGACGTGCTCTTCAACGTGACTCCTGATTAGAATCGATGGCACCCTTCCTTATCATTTATCAAGAGCACCCTTATAATGCTGATGCTTGTTTGGATACGACAAAAGGCTTCCAGCATTCAATATAATTCCTTCGTATGACTCCCGATGTTTCTTCTCCATCTGGATGCTATTGTCTGTAGACATTCCAAATTATCCGCGGTCTCCGTAACTCCTTTACTCGTTGTCTTCTCCCCCTCTATTGAATCATCTCCCTATTAATCCGTATCTGCCCACTGGCCAAAATCCTCCGTATTGGCTGAGTCTTCCTCTTACGCTCATGAAGAGATGCTGGCTCTGTCCTTCCTGCCCTCTGAAAAGAAGGAACGTAAAGGGCTTTGTTCGACGAACAAAGGGTTGGGGGTATCCTGCTTCTTCATATTGTCTCATATATTTTATTCTCTTATAGGTTAGGCTCTGATACCAAGTTGTGAAATCAAGATCGTCCTATAGAGAATATATATGAGTATGTGTTGTGTGTTTGCAGAGAGAAGACAATGCTGTATTGATTGATTGTCTTTCCCAGCCCACACAACGGTTATTAATACCAATATGAATAGACATGACTGGCATCGTTTCATTATTGGTTGACTGGCATCGTTTCATTATCAGTTGACTGGCATCGTATCATTGTCTTACACAGTGATACGAATAACCACTAGTTAGTGGTTATCGTAACACATTAACAATGTGTTACGATAACCATTAATTACTGGTTATCGTGTGATCAAGTAATCGACTAAGTCAATCTTAACAGTGACGGCATAATATATATAATGTGAGCCCCGATAATTCTCAGTCGACTATGATACATATTATCGATATTAAATCATATATATATATATATCAAGCAATCAACTAAGTTGATCTTAACAGTGACTGCATAATATATATAATGTGAGCCCCGATAATTCTCAGTCGACTATGATACATATTATCGATATAAAATCATATATATATATATAGTCGATTAACCATAACAATAATACAATCAATCAGATCAACACTATAAGTTAACATCCAAGTTCTTGCAACTAGTTCATGCAGATGTCTGTGGACCGATGAATACTACATCAATCACTGGATACAAGTATTTTTTGTCATTTGTTGATGATTTCAGCAAGAAAATGTGGGTATTTTTCCTCAAAGAAAAAACAAAGGTGTTTGGTATATTTCAAAAGTTTAAGGCCTTAGTTGAAAACAGTCAAGATGTTAAATCATCACTCTTAGGTCAGATAATGGGGGGAGCGAATTTTGTTCTACTGATTTCTTCAACTTTTGTGCTACACATGGCATTAAGTGTCAACTTACTACACCCTACATACCTTAGCAGAATGCTGTTGTTGAGAAGAGGAACTGCACAATCACCGAGATGGTTCGTTCTATGTTGGAGCATAGACATGTTCCTAAGAAAATTTGGGCCAAAGGAGTATACACTACAGTTACCTTCTAAACAAGTCTTCCACACAAGACATTAAGAAGATGACCCCAAAGGAAGCTTGGTCTGGGAGGAAGCCCAAAATCAGCCATTTGAAGGTTTTTGGCTCTACAGCTTATGTTTGGGTTCCAAATGCCAAGAGAACAAAATTGGATTCCAAGAGCCAGAAGTTAATGTTCACGACCTACAATGATAACCATAAGGCTTATCAGATGATAGATGTGGATATTGATCATTTCATTTTCAATTGAGATGTCATATTTGATGAAGAAGGCAGACTTTTTCAACTCACTTCTCTTGTTTTCATTTTTGAAGATCAGCCTCTGAAGGCTAAGGATTTGGGTGTTCGACTGTCCTTAGCTCCACCTAAAGGGAGGGATTCTGATGATTCTAAACCAGAAGTTATTGAATCTCCTTGGCATGATCCTACTCCACCAGAATTTCCTCATGATAACCTGGATCAGCATCCAAATGACTTTCTTGCAGCCAGCCCTAGTCATGTTGATCGTCATCATTTGGACATAGGTGCTTCTACTCTTCGATCTAAGTGGTGGGAAAAGACAATTGGTGATGTTCGAGATGATGAAATAGTTGAGGGTAGATCTTCTAGAGGCAAGAGCAAAATGAACACGGCCAATTTTTCTCTTATGGAAAATCTTGAGAGTGTTTATGAGCCTTAGACCTATTCAGAGGCCAAAGGAAAACCTGAATGGGAAAAGGCTATGGAAGCTAAGTATCATAGTCTTCAGAAAAACACACTTGGGTTCTATCAGATCTTCCACTTGGAAATAAACTCATTAGCTGCAAACGGGTCTATAAAGTGAATTATAAGGCTGATGGAACTCTTGATAAGTATAAGGTTTGGTTGGTAGCTAAAGATTTTGCACAAAAAGAGGGCATCGATTATGAAGAAGCATTTGCTCCTACAATAAAGATAAGCACCATCCGGTTGTTTTTGGATATCGCAACACAGTGTGGTTGGACAGTCCATCAAATGGACGTCAAGAGTGCCTCCCTCAATGGTGAATTGGAGGAAGAAATCTATATGATGCAGCTTCAAGGTTTCTAGGTTTCTGGTAAAGAACACCAGGTATGGAGACTGGTGAAGGCTCTCTATGGCCTCAAGCAAGCTCCTCGTGTATGGTTGATCAAAATTGACAAGTACTTGGTTGAGTAAGGCTTTCAAAGGAGTCCTTTGGATCCCAACTTGCACACCAAGCACACTACTACTGAAATCCTTCTTGTCATTTATGTTGATAACCTGAACATTATTGGTAGAGCAGCACATTTGATTGAACAGATCAAGCAGAATTTGTGTCAATCATTTGATATGACATATTTGGGACTTCTACATTATTGTATGTGGAGGTTTGGCAAACAAGTTGTAGTATCTTTATCTCTTAGTCAAAGTATGCCAAGAGTTTGCTCGATAAGTTCAGGATGGCTGATTGCAAGCCTTTATCTACACCTATGGAGAAAGGGTTGAATCTATCAGCCAAATCAAATTCACATGTAGTGAATGAGTCACATTCAGGTAACTAGTGGGCAGCCTAATCTATCTTACAGCCACTAGACTTGATCTCAATTATGTTGTGAACTACATATCTCACTTCATGACAGCCCCTAAGGCATAACATTGGGTTGTAGTGAAGCGCATACTGAGATATGTGAATCAGACACCTGACTTTGGCATCTTGTACAGCAAAAGCAAAGATCCTTGGCTGATTGGTTTTACAGACTTAGATTGGGCAGGTTCAATTGATGACAGCAAGTCTACTTTTGGGTATGTCTTCAGTCTTGGCATGAGTGGAGTCACATGGACCAATAAGAAGCAGGAGGCGGTAACTCTTTCCTTGACAGAAGTAGAATATCGAGGAGCTGTAAAAGCATGTGAGGCAGTTTGGCTCTGAAGAATGCTTTCTAACATGCAAATTTCTCAAGCAGGTCCTTCACCCTTGTATTGTGACAATCGAGAGGTACTAAAACTTGCCAACAATCCAATCTTCCACTAGCACACTAAACATGTGGGGCTTCATTGTCATTTCATCTGCAAGCTTGTAGAAGATGGATCAATATAGTTGCAGTATGTTCCAACTGAGGATCAAACTGCAAACACCATCACCAGGTCTTTCGGCCCAAACAAGTTTGTAAAATTTAGGGGGCAACATGGTGTAGTTGATAGAACGACCATTAAGGGAAGGTATTAAAGTAATATTTTATTATTTAATGGTCATTTAGGAATATTAAGTTTCTCTAGATAGTTTATATTCATGTCTTTAGTTTACATTTGTTTCGTTTAGAAACATCATAATGTAATTGCTTGTATATGTAAACTCCATTTTCATTATTGAATATACAATTACCATTACAATTACTAGGGGAGAATACAACCTATGTTTAATTATTTAAAAAGGGGTTACTATATGGAGACATAAGAGTGACTTATTTTTGGGCTCAAAAGTAAAATAAAATAAAAGGTCAATTAGCAAGAAATTTAAAAGGTTATGGAATATAAGATTTTATTATTTTTGAAAAGTGTATAAAGAAGAAAATCGAGAAGGGAAAGGGTATTCTTGGCATTTTACTTTTGCAAACCCTAGTTTTGGAGAAGAGAGCAACTATTAATCTCCAACGTACGATGGAAAACTTATAACAAAATTGGTTTCAAAGATGAAAACCCTCCTAGCCAATCTATACATAGATTGACACAGGATTCACAAGTGCACGTAAATGTTTGAAGTTCACTTTTTTTTAATAAAGCATTGAGATGTCATTTCTAAGTATCAAGGTATTCATATTTTTGTCAATGCTATTGAAAATTGATGAGTGAAATTTATACTTGGAACCAAAGCTGGCAACCACTTCTGAGTTGTGTTGCAATCATCACTGTATGAGAAAGAATTAAATTTATCGCAATGTTTCATGTATATTCGCATATGAATGTGAAAAGGATTTTGTGTTGTACATGAAGGATTTAATTTAATTTAATTTCTTTTTTTGACTGAGTCTGTTTATATTAGATTTGAGAATCTAGGTGCATTAGCTAAGTTTCCGATGTCAGATCATGAATGTGACGTGATAACAACAATCCACCAGGTAGAAAATGGACAATAGATCTTCATGAACAATAGATCATGCTGTTAATAGAGTGATTTCGAATGAACTAAAAAATCAAGAGACAGAAGGGGAAGAAATATGTTAGATGAACCAGAAGAATTAAAGCCACTAGCAGAACAAAAAAGTATGGACGTTTATTGGAAAGAACAAATGTATATGTTTCATTATTCATACACGATGAAAATAAGAACCTCCTCTCAATTTTAAGAAAATGGTGAGCATAATTCCGCCTGATGAAGAGCCTAATAAAAATTTGTTAACCGTGTACAACAGGGAATATTTGGTCTCTCTAAACATTAGCAAATAGTTTTTGACTAAGGTTTCCTTTCTCAGTCTCATATGTTCGTATATTCAGTTGTGCAGTGTAACAGGCTTGCATTTTGATGAATAAAATATTGCCATCAATGATAACAAAGCCTTCAAATGAATTCTACAAATGCAACAGTTGCTATACCTGAATTCGAGATGGAACAAGATAATCACGGGCACCTTCAGGTGTAGATTTTGACAAAATCGGAGTTTCAATCTGTGTCACATGCATAAAATTTATCAAATATTACAAATATTTACAGAAGCAGCATCATGAAAAATCAGGTATTTTTAAATCTGTGCAGACAAACCACTACCATTACAGACTATCAGGATGAAATAGACTGATATCAACACTATGTATCACAAAATGTGGACAAACATAAGGAGAACTTCTTTATGTATACAATACATACATACATACATATATATAAACTTCTCAAATAAACTATGTAAAATTGAAAAAATTGAAATATATTTTCTAGTTCTACCTCCACAAAGCCATGTACATCTTCTAAGTATCGTCGTATAACCTTTGAAACTTTGTGCCGAAGTCGTAGATTATTATTCATTTGTTGACGCCGTAGATCAATGTATCGATACCTGCCAAACCATTGAACTGAACACAAATTCACTCACAAATGTGGATAGACCTTGAAGAGAAGCGTTTGACAAGGATTTTCCAGAATAATTACCTCAAGCGAACCTCCTCAGTTATGATGTCACTCGCACCATCTGCAGTAGTAACCAGAAATGGCAAAGCTGATCGTACAGGATTCAACAAGCGAATTGTCTCTGCAGCCACCTGGTAGACACAATTTGAAATATGAGAGCAAATCAAAGACAAAATTCATCCCTTAAGACATCATGCATTCCCATTAGTAAAGGCTGTACTCTTAAACCAAAACTTTGCCAAACTCTTCACAAATATGATAGTACATGAGAAAAAACAATAGCAAATATGGAGACAATCAGCACAAAAAACATTTCTCATCTAGGATAAACACACTAAATGTTAATCAAAGCTTGTACACATGACACACAACTGGAACATTTATAAGAAGGATTTAAATGACACTAGAAGCAATGAATTTATAACAATCCTCATACAATATAAAACAAAATAATGATTATCTTATGTGCAATAAATAGTAATACAAAATAGTAAGTTTCACAAATCACCTATAATGTCGGGGTCTCATTTGGCCATGTTTATTATAATATTATGAAACACATTGTAACTAGCAGAACTGATTAAAGCTACTATAAAAGTATATCTTAATCAAAACTATGTGTCAGCATCCCTATGAGTAAAAACGCTTCTCTTTATTGCGAATTCTACTCTTCTCTGTCATATATTTTCCCAAGGTTGTACCAGAGCTCTCTATGATGACTCTTGTCATGCATGTGATGAACTATTAAGTATGCATGCCCAAAACAAAGAAAAGTGAGTGAAAAGGAAGCATGATTGGATATTAGCAAAATTCAGACACCATTCTATATCACATGCCAATAACAAAGAAAACCGTCACACAGAAAATGCACAGTGTTTACATCAGGTATTTTCAAAGACAATGTGATACAATTATATTTAATCTCCCAATACAAGATACAGAGAAAATTCATAAGATCACCCTATGCGTCTTACATAGGAAAAAAGAACCTGATTTACATGACCTCTGACAAAGCAGCCAACTTAGACAAAGGTATCATTTTTGAAAGGTTGTATACATTTCAAACTGAAGATGAAGATGCAAAAGATCATGACTATTTTGGCTTCACATTGAAAATCTTCAAAAACCTAATAATACTTAGACAGAGACATCCAAGCTCATCAGATGGAACTATCTCCAACACATGCAAGTTAAGCCCCCTTTTCCAATAAGTTTCCATGATGTCCCATACGCCCATTTCCCACGGGCTAAGAGAAATAACTCATAACATTCAAGCAAGTTGTGCTTTTAAGCCTTCATAAAATGACTAGTGTTATCACAAGATGGGTGCCTAGAGTATGTGGGCCTTTGTAATTCAAACAAATTTTTATTTAGACTTCCTAATCGGCCTTTGAAAAGGCGCTTCCACATTTGAAAAACTTCTTTTTGGAGGGAAAAGCAGGGCATCAAAGGTCTCTATAAGCAAGTCAAATGACCGAAGGAGGTATGCTTGTTTATTATCTAATTCTCTCATATAGATTGGACATCATGTTCATCCATCTCATCAAGTATGGAAACCCTCCATGCCCAAGATTGGAGGATGGAAACCCCTTGATTTCCATCACTGGATTAGCAAACAAAAAACTATTAATGCAGATTCATACAATCATTCAGAGATTGCGTTTCAGCTTCAAAGATTGCAAGTTGGGATGTAGTTTGTTCATGGCAGAAATTAATGTATGTGGCAGCTTACATAGTGCCAATTTCTGAGCTATTTCGGCATCTGTAATAGCACCATATTTATGGTTTTAAGGAGGCTTTCACATCGCCAAGTTTGATAGTTTGGTGGCTTCCATAGTACCTAATTTTAAACCCAAGGTGGCTTTCATATTGTCATCCCTTGAGTGCACTTGGATGGTTTTTGCAGCACCATTCTGGGATAGTTGGCAGCTAGAATGGCACAATTTATTGCTGCTATTATTTTTGTAAAAATGCTAGCAAAGATTTGCAATCTCAATATTGTTCTTTTGGTGATAATTCATTGAATAAGTGACAGGTTGTATGGGCTGTGGTGTTTATTGTTTATATTCTAGATAGCCAGCTAAGGTTTGGGGATCCAGTTCGCCGGTTCAGCTAAATTTTTGGGGGAGTTTGGGTTCGTTAGTACATAAAACATGTAAAAATCATATATGTAAGTATGTATGTATCTATGTAAATTCTGATCAATGTGAATTATAAATTTGTTATACCCAGACCAGATATATGAACAAATCTAAACTAATATAACCATTCATCTGAAGCCATTAATAACTGTTATTTACTTTCATTAATAGTGTCTATTGTTTGTTGTTCAATCTGCTGTGAATTATGTGTTATGATGTATGCTCATATGTTAAAAACACAATCCTAAGCCTAAATGAATTTACAAATCAAACATTTAAGCATGAAAATTTATATGGTTCTTAACAGTGTATGTTCTGAAAGATGTAACGTTTCTCATAAGAACTATGCAGATGATTTCTTGAGCCAGAAGCTTCCATCAATTAATTAATTTGATACTTTGTAATTGCTTTCATAAATATGGCACTTCAATAGATTCATATTTTGATGTTTACTTCTATTTCTAAGCAGAGTACTCAAAATAAAAATAAAAATGCATAATATAATCATGTTACAAATTTCATTAATGAGAGGGAGAATTGAGGGAGATTAAAGATTTTATTATTGTGTGCACCTCTTTATGCTGGCCGCACTTTGTGTGGCTACCATGCAAGCTGATTGAGGATGGTTGAGATTCTTGGTTGTGGTGTTGTATATTCAGGCAGATTTCTTCAAGCATTGTGGGCACCTGGGATTTGATAACTCGGTGATATACAGTTTGCATCATTTGGAGTCCATTCTTGGAGGTTGCATCTAGGGTGTATGAGACCAATTTGTTAATTTAATGCTGCTTTCGTTGTAATTTCTAATTAGCAAATGGGTATGTCTGATTTTGCATTGTAATGTTATTTACTCATCTGCGTATCTTTAGTTTTGATGAGATATTGTACTTTCAGTTTATTGCTGGTTCTGGGTACTTTCAAAATATTGTATTTGAAGATTTATTTCATATCTTTATTATTGCAATATATAATCTATTGCATAACACACCCTCTGCATCTTTGTCTTCTTCTATAAAACTCTTCAAAATAAAAAGAAATGGACAAGCAAAAAAAGGTGTATGTTACAGTGGTATCGGAGCAGTGTATCCTGCCATCCTGAAGGGTTCAGGATGATTTAGAAGTGACATGTCAGGGTTGGAGCAACCACCTTTCACGCATCACAACAACACTTGGAGGAAAGGGCTTATGTTGCACGATTTAGTTTCCGTTTTTATGTTGAATAACTCAAGATTATATCTAAACTGCATCTTGTGTCATGTATTCTTGTTACTAATCTGAAAAAAAAAATTATACAAGATGTTTGGAGCACACAAGGTTAGTAATCAATTCGATGGTCTTGGGAGTCAATTCTAGACCATGCCATTTGAAAGTAAATGCAAACCTATGTTAAAGCACCAAGCACCTTTGGTTTTGATAAGTAATTGCCTCTCTAGGTAGTGATGAACCCTCTTAAGCTTTTGTACAAACAATAATATATCCTGAAATCTAATGATAGATAAAAAACCTGAAAAATATAGAATTGCTCCATCTTCATCTCATAGAGAGACACATATCTTATCACCATGTAGAAATTTTTCACCTTGTTTTCCACATAGCGCTATAACTCTTTCAAATATTCAGATTTTATATTGTTATTCAAATTCTATACATTTAGATTTAAGGTGTTTTATTTAGAACAGCTGTATTTATATAAAAAAATGTGACATATTGAAAAGAAATAAAAATTATCTATATAGTTCAATACACTAAATTTAGATTGAAAAGATACAAGGAGTTAATTATTTGAATAACACACCTCAATCATACCGGTTTTCATCTTAGGATTCAAGGCTTCCTTTGGTCGAGACCTTACAAGTCCTTCAACAGAAACTACAGATTCCAATCTCAACTTCTTCGCAATTGAATGTGCCTCAGGAAATTCCTCGGGCAAGGTTGTAATCTACAATAATTGCCAATCTTCATCAATACATTGTATGAGTTTGGCACAGCTGACTTCTCAAATGAAATGAGTCTCTTTGCAGCATATCAAAATGACATTAAAGTTCGCAAAAAAACATTACTTGAATTTCAAATACAAAACAAAAGGATCTATTAATCTTAAATATCATTGCGTAATTCAAAAAATAATAATAAACTAGTATAGATATCTGAAATACATCTATCTAAAAAAATCAAAAAATATGGAACTATTTTATTTCTTAAAAGTTATTTTATTTTAATTTGGAACTATTTTATTTACTATTTACATGAATACATCAATTTTATGTACTTATTCTGAAAATATATTGTCTATTATTAAATATTAATATTTTGACGTGTAAATCATTGTCAAATTTAAGATTAAATATAAGAATTTTTGCCCTCACGTTATTATGCTTCACCCCTTGTTACCATTGTAAAATACCTCTTGATATCAATAAATATAAACATATACTTTACATTGATAGGATTGCAGCAAAGATTTTTACTTGAATGACCATGCATTATAATTCTTGATAGAATCGATAGAATAAGACTTTACTCAACAATCAATATAAATTACTAAAATTTGTCAGCCTAACATGCTCTAAAATGATTTACTCCTACCTGAAACTTAGAAAAACAGAGTCATGCAAACATCAATGCAAACCCTCAAATATTTTCTTCTCTAGAATCATTATTTTGAATCCTAAACGTCCTTAGAAAAGCAAACCAAAACGTCTAAACATCAATTCAAAGCCCAGAAAGCAAACATCAGATCCGACAGTGTCAATGCGTGTCAAAACCCCTTCATTGTATCGCTAAAGAGCATTGCTGGAAAACTTGTTCTTAAGAGCTGTGTTATTCTAAATTGTTATATTTTCAACTGAAATGTGAATCGTTCAATTACCTTTTCAAGATCTAATATCTAACCGGGTAAACATAGTTGGCCATCGAGAATCAAGGTTCAAAATTGGGAACTTTGAAGACTCTACTTTCCAACCTTCAATGAAACCATGCTACCTATTGTAGAGTTGAGTTATTGTTACAGAATTATGAAGGACAATGCTATTAGATTGTCTGGTAGCAATTATAGAAAACTTCCTAGCAAATTAACGCCTATAAACTACTGTCCATGCATCCAGCTAAAATTCAAATGAAATAAAAAGCTGTGAGCTTGAGCCTGGGCTTGGGCTTGGTTTGTGTTTGGGCAAAGTAAAGCAAGCAAAACCCAATTGAGAAGTTAGGAAGAACACTAGATTGGACTAGACTAGAATAGTATAATAGAATTTAAATTATTGACTAACTTATCACTTGAATATTTGAATGACCAAACCCGTTTGGCCACCTAGAATTCAAATGGAGCATAGTACTGTTGGCTTAGGCTTACTCTAGTTTGTGTTTGGGCCAAGTAAAGCAAGTGAAGCCCAGTTGAAAAGTTACTTAAAAAACTAGACAAGAATAATCGAGCGAAGTTTAGAAAATTGGATATGCCATTAAGTTGGATGCTTGAATGGCCAAATCCAATCCCCGGATAATGTAATGCAATGTTGGGGCGTGCTCCATATCATTTTGCTTGTATAAATAGAAAACATCCAGTAGAGTTTCTGTGGTGAAACCTGTACTATTCCCGTATGATCCCTCAAATTGAAAAACGTGAGTGAGGAGTGAAGGCGATGAAGAGCAACCCATCCGCAGAGCCGGACTCGCTTGCCTATGTCTTCTCCCTTCAATTCCCCACACCCCTCTTTTCTGCTCACCCATTCCATCCCCATCTCCTTCTCAATCTCCTTCTCGATGCCCATGTCCATCTCCCTCTCCGTTCCTGCTTTATACCAGCACGACCTCATCCTCCTCCTCGTCCTCAAAGGAGAAACAGTAACTGGAAATCGGCATGAAATGCTGTGAAAGCACAATAAGGAAGTTGATGGTACTGGTAGTCTCAGAACTACTCTCCCCGCTATTGCCATAGCCATCGCCATCTTAACTCCCTCTGCTCTCCGCCCTCTCCCTGAAATTACAAAAATTACGATTTGCCAATCTAACTAATAATAAATCAGACTTCTGCTTCGGAGAACAGGATTAAATCAGGCCATGCTTCCACGCCTCATGTTCATGGCATTGAGGGGTTATGCCGCGGCCGCCAGCGGATAGGAATTTCAGACTATTACGAAATGAAACTCTATGCCCAGTGTAGAGAAGGAAAGTGACTATCCACTAATTTTCCCTTACCCATATTCCCCTCGATTGTTTCAAGTGCAATTTGTGCTTAAATTTAAGTAACTCGAGTGTTTCCATGTCATTTTTTAATTATGCGAAAAGGATAATTTGGAATCTATTTCTACTTAGCTATCTCGAAAGTGGACAACATGAAAAGTCTATTTGAAGAGGATAAGGTCAACCAAACTGCGGATTTGTTGGTCAAGATTCATAAAAAAAGATCGGAGTTGGAAAGGATTATGAAAATTGTTTAGGGCGTGCGAGTTCCTGTGGTCCCTTAGGTTGTTTGGCCTCGTGGATGTCATTAAAATCATTCATTCATTATGGAGCACATTTAAAAATAAGCTTTGAAAAAAAGGGAGGGATTGGAATAAGTAGCCTCTACTTATTGAGAAAAATGGCATATGGCTCCACAAGATATTTTCCCTCTCTTTTATTGTCTCTTAATTTTTCTCAAAACATCTATCTACAAAAAAAATTATCAGAATTTCATTTAAACATTCTATTTTGGATGTCTACTAAGAAATAAGCAGCGAAAATCAGTAATCATGAGGCCACCAACTCTATGAATTGCTGATAGAAATGTTGAGCAGCAGCTGCTAGCCAAAATAAGCTTAGCAGTCGCATAGGGACCTACTCTTAGTCTTGTATTTGGTAGTATCCCCCCTTGGCTTCATACAACAAAATAATTTGGACCGTTTGGCATACACTCTCTCGATAATCAAGGTGAGGAAGCTTATTGTTGTTTACTAGATTTTTAAAAAGTTTTTGATATGATATTTAGGAATAAATTGTGGAAGAGGATGGAAGAATTAGGCATCCCATATATACATACAAGAATTGTTCATTGACTTTGCGAGAAGGTTAGAGCTAAAATTAGAACAAATGATGGTATGTCTAAGTGTTTTGGTAGTGACATTGAAGTCAAATGGAGTTGTCCACTATCTCCTACATTATTTGGCATGTACATTGATAAGTTAGAAGCATGCTTAAACTAGACAGATGTGGAAGGTATCAATTTGGTAGGGTATATGGTGAGACTACTTTTATACGTTGATGATCTTTTCTTAATTTCAAAAACATCTCATGGGTTGAGATTTGAAGGCCTTAAAATAATTTTGTCAGGAGGTTAGGATGCAAATATATATCACCAAGACCAAAGTAATAATTTTCTCACATAATAGAAAAGATAACCAGTTCACCTTTGTTTTCGAGGGCAACCCACTAGAAATAGTGAAAGAATACAAATATCTTGGGATTGACTTTCATTATTAGCTCAGTTGGGAAACTTGTGGAACAAAGAGAATATAGAGAGGTTGGAAGGCCTCTTACCTACTTCAAAATAGGTGCAGGAAAGTGGAACTTTGGGATTGGAAAACCAAGAAAACCCTTTTTGGCTTACTAGTCACGTCAGTTATCCTTTATGCTTGTAAAGTGTGAGGAAGCATTACGTCAAAATTGAGTTGGAGAAAACTTGAAAGAATTCAAAAATATCTAATCGCAAGTAATCTAAAAGTTAAATACACGATTCCATATGAAAATGTTTTGGCTAAAGCAAGCACTTTTCCTTTGGAAGCATTGCCAATAACTTGGTTAGTAAATTATTTTAAAAAGGTTGAAAACATGAATAACCATCAGTGGCCCAAAATGGATGTGAAGGAAGCTCGCTTTAGACCATAGAAAGAAAATTTGGATGAAAGAGAACAACATATGGATGAACAAGTGGGGCATCAACTTGCAAGAGTGTCCTAACATTAATAAAGAAATAAAAAGATATGTGACTAGAAAAAATAAAACTACAATGTGGACAAAGCAGTTTGAGTGTAAAAAAGCATAGTACATCAAAGAATTTAACCAGATAAGGAAAATAGTGAAAATACATATTTAGGGGTTATTATTAAAAGGAAATCAAGGTTGTTAGTTACACAAGTGAGAACACAATTGCATCATCTTAGGTGTGAAACCATTAGGTGGAAGATACACCAAGAAAACTTGGGAAGCAAGCACGTGCATATTTAGCAATAAGGGAGTAATACATATGCAATGGCACTTCATTGTGGAATGTACAACTTATGAGGATATATGTACTCAGTGCAAAAAGGTGTTGAAGGTTGACAACATGCACTAGCTATTTGAGGAAGATAAGGTTATTCAGATGACCAACATCCTTGTCAAAATCAACAATAGAAGGTTTGATATGGAAAAGAGCATGAAGATGAATTAAGGATAGTTTTGTTCTTGGTCATATAGACTATTTGGTCTCATGGACATCATTAAAAACTTTCATTTCATAAATCATTCTTAGTTTGACATCACATTTGTTTCCATTGTCTTTAGCCTCAAATAGAGTTAAATATGTACCATTATTTGAGTATTGAATGCTAGGGGTGTCTTAGATCTACAATACTATTCTTTGGATATGTCTTCATACTTAATTTTGCATATTCATCTATTCTTGTATTCAACTAATTAGAAACAATTTATATAGAATATAGAATATAGAAATACACAAGTAACGTGGTGTAGAATTATTATTAGTTGTAGGGATTTCATCACTTATTTTTTTATTGCATTAAAATTTCATCTAATGCTCACTCTTTAGACATTTCTCAAAGCATTCGATCTCCAATAATTATCATTTTCTATGGATTTTGATCATTATTAAGTTTTAATTTTGTTTCACCTCCTTGAAACAAATCTCTAAATATGTCATTGTCACCATATTGTCTTGATACCTAAATCTAATTGTAGGTTTGAAATGTAGGGTTGTTAAGGACATTGTCATGGCCTCTAAGCAATAAAGAAACAAAATCATTGTCATTGATAGCCCAAACAAGACCATTGTCAAATTAATGTACAACCTAAGGAAAAATAAGACAAGTCAAATACAAGGTCCAAACTCCTCTTGATTCAAATGGTTTAAAAACAAAGAACAAAGCTACACCAATAAAAATGTTATGTCATTCTATTCATTTCATCTCTCTTATTTCAATAAGCCATGTGTAATATCTATTCTTAGTTAAAAATAAATGAAAGTAAATGGTTTTTGTGTGTTCAATTGGGGATAGTCAAATAGAGGTGAAGAAATGATTTAGGCCCATCATTTTCATATTTTTTTAAATGTACCTTGCAATATGAGTTTAAAGTGAAAAATTTTAAGGTTTAAATTTTTTAATCATTTAACTTCCCTTCTTCCTAAAGTTTTGCTTTAGAATTTTTTAACTTGATTTTAGATTGTTTCTTATTGTATTTCTCTTCATTTTCATTCAGAAAAAAATATAGTTTTTCTTCCTTATTCATGTTAAACACTTCTAGATACTAGGGAAATCAACATGTTTAAAAACTTAACCAATTATTACTTATTCATTTCATTCAATTCACTTGCAGAAGTAAACAAAAAGACTAGGTCATGCAACACACAAGACCTCCCTATTTTTATGTGGAAAACCCAGTGTGGAAATAATCGCAATCAAATCCAACTAGCTATATGTAAAACTTACTATAATTGTTTTAGGCTCAAAGCCAAGGTAGATCATTGCTCTATATTTGACTTACATAAAGGCACACAACCTTAGTGCAAGATACATGGGACTTGTGGACTGAAGATCGCTTCTTTAGGGCAAGATACAATAAAATATATTTGTTGAACTGCGATACAAAATGTATCCTTTGAAATGTTGATTATAGTTCTCTGTTACATACATCAAAAACTAACTTCATCATTGATCATATGCACTTGCAAACCTTTGCACTTACACCATACATTATACACACATTCATCCAACTCATAACATCTACAAAAATACTTGATCATATATATACCCTTTACAACAAACATTTACATCAATTAGGTTGGCCTAATTAGATGAAATGTGTTGAACACAAATTATTGGCCCAAAACTCAATCTTCAATAACTTGTGGAAGGAAAATAGAATGTGTACATCATCGAACCATGTTGGCACAACATCTGAGCATTCTCAAAACTTCACCTTTATCACTATACGCTACTATATAGTCCTAACTTTCTTATGCCAGCTCTAGAAGATAGAACTAGTGAAGCAAGCCAACCAAACAAACTCAAATCAACATGTGGACCACTTCAAAACCTAAGATTCACAACATATCATTTTCTAACCTTAAAAAAAATATCTAAGAACTACAAAATAAAATCATCAAAGGCAGAGGAATGTAAAGTGTTCCATCACCGAGTACTATGTATCTATACAATCTGACACATAGAACTTCACCAATTCAACTATGGAGTGTATTAGCACTTCAAATCTAAAAAATATATTCTCTATACATCCACAAAAAACTTAATATAACCACAAACTAAAATGTTATAATGCGAATTTGAATGAAAATATTGATACTCTTTAAGTTGTACTATTTGTTGGAATAGTCGTACTTGACCAAATTTTGATACAAGCACTTGGACATCTCTTCATCATTTTGATAGACATAAATCATGTGGATACTACATATCCAATCAATTTTTATATCAACCAAACAATTTTGGCATCAAAGGAAATACTTCCAACATTCTCCCCATAAGTTTGACATCAATGACAATACTACACAATATCTGCATATCGCCAACAATCTCCCCCTTCATCATTGATGGCAACACTTGTACCATCTCTACATTATTTCCCCTTTGAAATAAAAAAAAATAAAGGGTATTAAATTTGCATCATTCTCCATATTTAACATAACTCAACACTTCATCTCTACAACAATCTCTACAACACTCCCCCTTAGAGTACTAACAAAATACAGTGCTTTAGAAACCAAAAATGTACTTCAATATCTTCTACATAAGTACGAGAACAAAATTTTATATTACTAGAAAAATTGACAAATTTTGATGTGTGCAAGATGCCCTAGTAAAGACCTTTGAGTTATTCCCAAGTGGTCTTTTACACTTCATCCATAGAGGCTAAAATGTTGCATTAGCAATCAATCTTCAAAGGAAGATATTTGACCTACTTCATTGTGTTTGGAACTTTCACTCCATGATCTATCTTTTTGTACTCCTCATAATTTCACTAGACTAGCAAGCTTCAAATCCACTATATCTCTCAATTGACAAAACTACGTTTTGATCTTCTCCTGTTGGTCCACCAATAGAGACAACTACAGATAAAGCTTCTCTATTTGTACCCTTCTAGTAACATCCTTATCCTTCTTCAAGTCAATGGTGCTTGACATTTTCATAATATAAGACTCAATTGAGTCTATATAATCCTTTATGCTCTTTGTAGATACCAGTCATCTGTGGCAAAATTGATACATTCTTATCACTTCATCTACACTCTTCAATTCTATAAGGTTATCCTGCAGCTCATAGTGTGCACTTGCACATCTGCATACCATATCTTACAATCTCTTTTTATCTATTTTCTCCTTTGTATCTTTCTAAGTATTAAATTCTAATTTGGAAGCATAACCTTTGAATCCATCAAGCAATAGTTGGAGTTGTTGCACACCTGACAAGGATGAATAAACTGTGGTTTACATAATGTCTTCCTACAATACCTTGATTGCATCCTCAACTAGCTCAATACTTTGCATGTGTGATTTTATGAATTATTTTATTGTAGAGTAATGAATAATATCACCTGGATGTAATTTATGTAGTTCAATGAGTTGGGAAAGGTCCACTTAACCTTGTAGTATTGGCACCTACAAAACTTTTATTGTCACAACTAGCTTAAACCACATCTACAAACTTAGTAGCTCTAAAAAAGATCTCTAGAGGGTCTAGAGGATTCACTATATAGCATCTCATTCTTCTCTTCTTCTCCCTTATTGGAGCTCTTCTTTGCACCCTTCTCTTCATCTTGAAACTTGTGTAGAACTTTCTCAACATTTGGAATATTGCCAACATTTGTATCTCAAATGTTTGTTAGAACGCTCTTCTCAATCTCTAGCTATAAGAGAAGTATCTATTAGACCTTCATCTACATCACTCTTATCTGGAGAAGCAAACTCAACCTTATTCAATTCTTCAAGCACCTATGTTATCTTCTCTTTAGTATGTTTGATTATTCTCATAATATCTTTTAGATTATTTCTCATGAGTGGTAACCCTTTCATTTGTCCTAAAGCCAATCCAATCATTTGGGAAATATTTACTTTCAAATGACAAGTAGCCACATATTTTTTCTAAAGATTATTTTTGGATCTTGACTTTTATCAATATAGCTTCATTTCTTTCTACAATCAAAGCATCCCCAAGTTCTTTTGGAAGCTTGTCCAAAATGTCATCTAAATGAACAATAAATGTCATCATATACAAAATGATTTTTTTCTATTATTTTCCTAATCTATTGAAGGGGAATCTTTATAAAAATTTTGAGTTATCTCTAGAAAATCATGTTATCTAATGACATTTTCCAAATTTTCTAGATCAAGAGGTTGATAAATAGTACTAGTTAGAGGACCATAAAAAATGTTCCTTATTCTTTTCCTTTACCTTCTCCTTTTTTGCAGAAGTCTCTACTAAACATACCTTGGTCTTCATCTTTCTTACTATAGGTTCCACATCCTTGTCTTCATCTTTCTCTTTTTCTTATTCTTCCTTTATCTTATTTACTCTTTTTTTTATGCAAGCTTTTCTTTGTCTTCTTCTTCATCACTATTACTAACCCAATCTTCAATTATGACCTTCTTAGGAATTGATTTATCCATATTTATTTGTTATTAGGCCTAGGTGCCTTCTTCTCAATTGATTTTTCCTTCATAGGGGTTCTAGAGGAGCTTATCTTTATCACAGATGAAGAGACAAAAGAATACCTAGTAGATCTTCTTTGAACTTGTTCAGAACTTCCTTCTTTTATAGAAGCCAAACCAAATGTTTCTAACACTAGGGAAATTTCACCTTTTTCAACAAATTCTCCATCACCTTCTCATGCCTTTTTTCCTCTTTTTTCTTAATCACCTTGTTCATCACTTCCTATGCAGTTCCAAACCTTTCTTTATCCAAATCCTTATACATTTGTAACAATATATGTTATTCTTCACATTATATGTTGTAACCTTGTAGGGGAGCTTGAGTATCCAAAATATCCTTGGTTCTATAGAGTCAATATAGCATTGTTGTTTGTCCACCAAGAAAGTGACTTTATTCTTATACCTTTATCCAAACTCACAAGGAAAAATTTCCCTTTCTTACATTTCCCCTTGAAAATCCTTTAAGAAAACCCAATATATGATGTTGTAAGTAGCAATATCATTCTTAAAACACCTAATTTGTTCCTTGATTTATGTATAAATGGGATTAAACTTGTTCCTTACCTTAATCTTTATTCTAGGTCGTTGGTTTTGAAACATAAAAGCCAAACAAATGATAAGGGATCCAAACTTGAATTGATACTTTGTATTCTTGGTCATGTCTATGTCATCCAATAGTTACAACCTCAACAACTCACACAAGTCAAAACTTTCACCTTCCACTATCAACTAATACACTATGTGAATGGTGGTAGTAGTAAGGGAGCCCTCACAATTCTAGCAATAAATTTTGTAAGCTGTGCCTTTTGTTACATATCAGACACTCATATCCTTGATATCTTCTATTGCATAACTCATTTATTAGATTATCTTGATTAACTTGTTAACCATGTTGGACTTCCCAATTAGATCAATAACCGGGTTGTAAAAATCAATTCGAGGATTAGACATCCATTCTAAGTAGTTATCTTTCTTATGGTGAAGGCTCATTTACTTGTCAACCCAGGAATGTGTACTTTAAATGGGTCAGTATTGTATGTGCACTAAGTCCCAGCCAAAGCCATGCTATCCTACAACTAAAAGGAAATTGCATGAAATGAAATAACTCAAATTCTCAACAAAATCTACTATTAGAATTGAACTCAAATAGCTAACAACAATATTGTTTAGAACAAACAAACAAGAAATTACTCTGTCTATCTTGGTTGTAGGAACATTCACGAGAAATTATCTCTAGTGGCTACATGAATAGACAAATGCTAAAACAACAACTATGCACCGAAGTAAAATTAGCTACTAAATTGAAACATGGAAATCCTCACCAAGTGGACCCCCTTGGATAAGTACTTCCAAAACTAACAAAGATGCTTCTAAACTCAAAACATCATTTTACTCATTCAAGAAAGTGTTGTTACATAAGATGAAACTGAAACTGTTATTTATACTTTGAAAATTGGAAAAATGTACAACATAATATTCTTGTTGCTAACTATCCTTTTGAAAAGGCATCAAAACTTATTTAAAGAGAACTACTAACTAACTCTAGCAACTAACTAGTCCACTCCCGAGAGATAGGCAAACATACATTATTACATTGCAAGAAAAAAGGAAGACTATACAACAAATGAGGAACAATTAGCTCTTTGGTTGCAGAGAAGATATAGCATGACTTATTATTTCTAGATTTACTCTTTTTTAGGGATGATCATTAAAACTCCATAACTTTCTCCACACAAGTTGTCAATCAAATATTGACTTCTTTAATTGTTGGCTACTATTTAACAATCTTGACTTGGTCCTTGGTTGCATGCATGTCATGAATCTCCTTGAGCCTAGGCTTAACTAACTATTCTTCTTAATTGCTTCTGCATCATAGCATTAGTGTGCACAACAATGTAGGTATATCCATTTCATTACAAGATAAACATTCATTAAATCATAACTATAATTAATATGGACAAATTGCATAGCTATAACTATTTAGGAGTTTTTTTCATTAAGAAGGTAGTTCCAAAGATAAGTTCAACCATGATACCAAGTTCATCTAAACATCAAAGAACACACAATACCAAGTGTTAAAGCCATTTAACCATGACTATAAACAGGTTATAAGGATAGAAAAAACATAGCAAACATTGATAAAATAGAGCCAATACTCGGGCTCATCATTTCCCCCCAAGCAACTTCTTGTTGGTCCTCCAACAATAGGAAAGTTCCTGATCCATGTATCAATTCTGAAATAACCAACAGTACTCTATCCTACTCCTTATTCTAGGTTCCAATAACATCCTTTCATCTTCTCTAGTCTTGTCCGTCTAGACGTCTCTGCTCTTTCATTGTTGGCATCTCCATTTTTTCTACAACTCATTAGTGACCATAGCAGTATGGGTGGTTGAAAAATAAGGGGCAACCAATCATTTTGTTTTGTCCTCCCTAATTCTATATACCTAGGTGCCCTCTGAACAGTTGCATGATAATTTGACAATGAATGAGGCTCAACTTTTTTAAGCTCATTTGATAAGTTGTTCCACCATTGTACTAGATGTTCAATTATAGTTCATCCTTCAACCTTGGTCATTTGTTCATATTCCTAGAATTCCTCTTCTCTTATTTAGGTAGAATTCTCTTTTTGTAATTGTCATTCCATAGAAGATTTTTCTAATCATAATATAGGGTCCCAGGTTTCCAAACCTCAACCCTTAATGGAAATGGGATGTGAAGTTATTTCTTTTTGTATGCTCTAGATTGCTCACCCCAACTAATTTCATTATTGATTCAGGACATGAGATCCCTCAAATGTATGTCCCCAATGTAAAGTAGGGGATTCCACTCAATATCCTACTGCACAACATAGTTGTGAAGATAAAATTCACTAAGTAAATTCCTTATATATGCATGAGAAGATTGATACACTTAGTAAAAATCTCGAGGTGTTTCTAAGGAAGGACTCTTATCTCTAACAATCCTTATCAACTTAAAGAGAAGATATTATTCCTGCAAATAGAGAGAATAAACCTAAGGTGGTTTTCTTCACTACATCAATTGAGGAACCATAGTTATTATTGTGAAAACCTTATTCTTCATGTCATCAATCTTTTGTTTCTTTCCATCAATGATTTTTTGCATCCTTGCTTTCTCTAACTCCCATTCGCACTACTTATATAGCATGTCTTTGTAAAAATCTAAATACATGACATGTGAGGGAAGAAGGTGGTTTGTGCTATGATATCCTTTCTCTCTTACCTTCCCTACTCGTACTTGGTACTTGTTCTCCCAGCTACTCTACAACAGCAATAAGTTCAACAATCCCTTGTAAATCATGGCCTTCCTATGGCTGATCTTCCTCCGTAAATAAATTATTCTCTTCTTGAGGAAATTCCTCTCCTACTCCCTCTTATGACTTGCCCTCCTCTTCAAATATATCTTTTTGTTCAACATGTGTAGGGGGTGGTGAATTTTCCCTCATCTTCTTGAGAGGAGGTATGAGGATATTCGAATATTTTGATGTGGATATTGGCACTAGAAATTCTAGGTTGTGTTTCCTTCCTAGGTTTTCCTCTAAGTCAGTGGCTTCTCCTTTGTGGCATTTCCTCTATATCCCTAGGAGGTTTATCTTTACTTTATTTTCTAGTTGATTTGTATGCATGTGTAGTTTTTGTAGGAGCATATCTTCTCTCAATTTTTTGCTTCTTACGATTAGGAGAATTTTTCTCACTTTCATATTTATGTGTTTCCTCTCCCCTAATCTCATCTTCCTTAGCCTTCCCTTTTTCCCTCCTAGAATAAACCCTAGTTCTAATTGGATTTTATGTAGATGTGCTAATCTAGGGTTTTTCGAGGGACTAGATTTAGTAGCAATAGATTAAGTTTCAAGAAAAATTTCTTTGGCTACAGGAGATGCCCTAGATGAGGAGGCCCCCATAGTCATTTTGACAACCCCTTTAGGCGTATTGATTCTGTGGATTAACGATTGACCTCTCAACACCACATCCTTAATTTGAAACCTCCTAATTCTAATAAATTACTCCCAAGACATTGGAGAAACATCACATAAAGATGTTTCCACAAAAAATTTAATCAAACAGTGATGGGTTGTAGAATGCGGCCCACCTTTATAGGTTTCTACCGCATCGATTAAAAAAAAGCATAAAGAATATTTGGCACATTCATCATTCTCCCATACCGCATATGACTTAAAAGTTTGAAATAAGCTAAGTACAATCAAGACTGCCTCCCCTCACATGTTAGATACTTCATGATATACACAACTACCTGACTCCATTTAGAGTGAAAAAAAAACCTTATGGTTCCTTGTTTATCCAAAACAAGTTGAGGATCATCAAGATGAATGAATTGAGCCCTTGTGCTTTGGGCATCCTTAGTCACAAGGTATTCTTCTCCAGTTGTAGGTAATCCTGTCACCTTTGTAATTCATTCCTCTAAAGCAATAACCTTCAGTCCCTTCACCCTTGCCTCTCCATCATAAAATATTTGAGCAAATGTTGAGGCTAGCTCATCATTATACCCATTCAAATTTAGAAAGTAGTCCAACCATCTATAATTATAAAATTCTAGCTCACACAAAGGGTCTTGGAGAAGAACATCATCAACCATGGGTTCATGGAAAACTGGCAAACCACCCATAGTGATATCAAGCTCTCATGATAAGAATTTATAGAGAAAACAATATGGAATCCCTTTGAAATTAACTATTCACTCTCAACAAAATTCCTATAACCTTTCTTGCAATTCTCCTTTCTACAACCAAGAATTATAAACAAAACCTTGTATGTATCTTTTATTTGTTTAACATAATTGCAATTAAACATTCAAAGTTATAACACCTTGAAGAAAGAAAGTCACATTTGAAATGGAGGCAATAGGAAATATGATGAAAGGTACTCTTGTGAGTTTTTCACACCATCACCCCATTGAAAATAGGGACCCCCCTCTTTTGCTTTAGCGGTAGTTGTTTTGGCAGTTCTCCTAGGTTGGTGATGTTAAAGGAGAGTTTGAAGTGGCCTTCAAAATTTGGAGATGATTTGAGAGGTTGAGCAATGAGAATTTTTGGTGCAACGAGTTTGGATTCTGATTGCAAAACAATGAAAATTGTGATTTTGACTAAGTTTGTATTTTAGTTTTCCAGCAAGATGATTTTTGCTTGCAAATCCAAATTAAAGCTTTGGATTTAGAATCGATTTTGAATATTTTTTTGACTTGAAAATTTTTGCAAGGAAAATTTGGATTTCATGGACTTATAATTTTTTGGGGAAATTTGGCGAAATTTGCAAATTGTGGAAATTGAAACAATGGAATTGAGCAATTTAATTGAGTAATTTTGACTAAACAATTTTTGAAAAAATCTAAATTTTGAGTGTCAAAATTGCAATTTTAATGTTCACTTTTCACAATTTGGTAAGAGGGTTCATGTGAGTTGGTAGGCATGATCCAGCGAGTTGGTAGGCATATTACTGCGAGTTGGTAGATGTGTTCTTGCATTTTGGGAAAAATTTCAATCAACTTGATGGACTCTCAACATTTCAAAATGATAAGATAAACATGAGAAAATAATTTTCTTTTAGCCAAGTGGAACTATTATTATTGAGAAATTTTCTTTTTGGCTAAAGAAAATTGCAATTTGCGAAAAGGAGATAAAGTCTTTACAAGTAAGCAAGAAAACCTTCACAAGTTGGCGAGAAAACCTTCGCAAGTTGGCAAGCAAACCTTTGCTAATTGGAAAGAAAACCTTCTCAAGTTGGCGAGCAAACCTTCGCAAGTTGGCAAGAAAACCTTCACAAGTTGGCAAGCAAACCTTCGCAAGTTGGAAAGCAAACCTTTGCAAGTTGGAAATAAAACCTTCATAAGTTGGAAAGAAAACCTTCGCAAGTTGGTAAGTAAACCTTTACAAGTTGGGAAGCAAGTCTTTACGATGGAGATATCAACTTGACAATTTGGTAATTTCAATGGCAAAATCCTTATGCTTGGCAAATTTTCCTTTCAAAATGGCCCATTAAATATTTTATTTCAAATGATAATTTGGCCTCAATTTTATATTTAATTTTCCAAGGAAAATTGAATGTCATTTTATAATTTAAAAATCAATGCCATTTTAAAAAATCAAGATAAATCAATGCAATTGGAAAATCAATTTACAATTTAAAAATCAATGCCATTTTAAATTTCAATGCAAAAGTGATGCCAATTTGTAATTTAAAAAAATAAAAAATCTAAGAGGCCATCTTACATTTAAAATTCAATGCCAAGGTGAAATTCAAAATTAATTTGGGGGCCCCTTTGTGTGCTAAATTTGATGTATTTTAAGGCTTAATTGGTGTGAAATTCAAGGCACATTATTGGGTCCACAATTGGGAAAGTTTAAAACTTAATTAGGGGCCTACATGATCTTTTTTCAAATTTTAATTTTGGGGCCTATGTCAATTTCGAATTTGGTTAATTTAAATCCATAATTTTGTTAAAATCGATGCAATTTTGGGGCCCATGTTTGCAAATTTCAATTGAGAGAGATTTTAAAATTCAAGGAAATTTAATTATTATAATTTTGGCCCAAATTCCAATCGATCCAATTTAATCAAGGGGTTGGAATTAATTAAGGTGAATTTAATCAAAGATGTGATTTAATCTTATTTCTTTTTCCCCCATGCAAGTCATCCATTTTGGGCAATTAGATGGATATTTAAAGAGGCATTTGGGCATCATTTCTCATTGTTTCCAATGGAAAATTTTATGATTACAAATTCTGGAAATGCATTTCCAGCCATGGGCGATTTTGTTTTGAGGATTTTGTTGGCCATTTTCATGCAATTTTCTCAAGTTTGAAGGCTTCTAGAGGTGGAGAATTGGTCTTGGGGTTTGAAGACATCATCTTGGCATTCATTTTTGCCTACCTTTTGAGAAATTCTCATCTTCTTCATGCCTAGAAAATCAAAGTTTTAAGCAAATCCGAATTTGGAGTTGGTGCATTGCAATCTTAACATCATTTATCCAACTCCTAGGGCATCAAGTTACATCCATTGAACATGTTTTTTGTGCCTAGATCATGTGGATAAGTTCATTTTTTATGGTTGGGCAAGTTAGTTGAATGAAATGCAATAATAATCCTAACTCAATTAGCTTGATCAAATGTTATTTTCAAAGTTTTATTGGCAATACTTTATCAAATGAAATGGAGTGACTTATTTCTTTGCCTTTTTTGAGGTTGGAAGGGGAGTTCTTGAAATTTGGTGAGGGCCCTCTCACAACTTGGTAGGGTTGACAGGAAGGAGGATGCAAGGTTCAATTTCAAGTCTCTCAAGTGGCAAGGGAGTTCACACCAAGCTCAAGGCAAGATCAAGGGAAAGTTCAAGATTCAAGTACATGAAGGATTCACCATTTCAAGATCAAGACATAAAATGTACAAGTACAAGAAAGCAAGTTCAAGACATGGCAATGAGAAAATTCCTAATGACTCAAGTTGGTAGAGGTGTTGTTGCTAGTTGGAAGGCATGCTCATGCAAGTTGGTAGGGGTATTCATGAGAAGAGGTGGACAAGGTTGAGCATCTAAATCATATCTTCCCTTCATCAAAAGATCAAATAATAGGATAAGGATGATGGGGTGGCAGTTGGTTGTCTCCTCCAATCAAAATATTCCTCTTTCAAGCATGTGCAATCATATCATGCCAAATGTCCTATGTTCTCATTGGTTGAAAAAAATATTGTAATTTTCTTATTGGCCCACAAGTTTGGTGCCCTCATGTAATTGGTTTTAATTATGGAAACCCTAATTAGGGTTTATGGGATGTAATCTAGGCCCTTGATTTCATATTTTTGCCTCTTAATCTTGGCCACTCATTGTACTTGATCCTCTATATAAGGCCATTTTCTCTCACTTGTAAAGAGGGTTATGCTGGAGAATTGTTGCCAAAATACTATCAAAATTGTTCTCTATTCATTGATGTCGCTTTCATGGTGGATATACATGATCATTTTGGTGTATTTGCATGGTTCTTTACATCTCACAATTAAAATAGGATTTCATTTCAAAGTTGTTAAAGTAAGATTAAAAGTAGATAGATTGTGTGGTAATATTGGTGGATGTTTGATTGGTTGACTCTATAAAACTAGGCCACTAGCTCCTTGTAGATGCAAGGGTGCCTTGTGTGGTAATCTAGTAGTTGTTCTCAAGTTCAATTGGCATTGGATCCTTGATTTTTAATCTAAGTTGGATTAAGGGGAAGGTGTTTATATGAAAACCATTTGGGATCCTTTGAAGCTTTGCACTAGGTGGAGTTGAAGTCGCAGACAAGCCTCCATTTGGTAGGAGTCCCAGTCCATCCATGAGTCTTCTCATCCATAGTTAGAAGTAGAAGTAGTCTAGATAGTAATAGTTAAAGAGAAAAGTTGAAAGTGATATAAATCACGGTTATATTTTTATTGCACATTGTGAAGCCAAATCTTTAAAAGTGCAAGTAAGTTGACATCCTTGAATGAATTATGTAAGCCTGCCTAAGTGATTAATGAATAAATCACATCATTTAAACTGAGTTAGATATCCATAGGTGTAAGGAACTTGGAGTCATTCCATGATATTCATTGCAAAGCTTAGCATGGGAGATGACTTTATTCAAGAGAGGGTTTAAGGATTTATGTTTCTTGAAGCATTGAGTGTTTAATCTTTCATGTTGTGTAAGTGGAACAAAACTCGCATCAACAAGTACAAAAGGGCATGACAACCTTAAGAATTCAAAATGCACGAATGGTCACATAAAAATACACATTAAAAATAACTTAAATCATGAAATGACATGCTGGCGCAAAACCATTTTCTTAGTTGACGTGGGTATGATAGATAATTGTACCTCCCCCTAACCTAAATATTCACATGTGTCCACACATACAAAGGTTATAGTACATGACTTAAAAAGGTAGCTATGCAATTTAATCATTTTAAGTAAGTTACAATGAAATAAATGAATTTTAAAACTAATGAATATCCATAAGTTGACTATGTGTACCTGAATTGTCACCATAAATGCACATGAAGTGAAGTAGTAAATGTAAGTAACCATCATGGAACTATTAGCACGGTGGAATAATGAAATGAAGTGAAAATGTGGATGAGGTGGAAGACAAATGGAGTGGTACAAAGGTGAAAAATTTATTGTGAGGAAATGTACACCCATGGGATGTGAGATTATTTATTATGATTACATGTGAATAGTGATTTACAAAGACAATGGGACATCGAGTCCCCCTACTTTTGTTGTAGGAAGTTCAGACTTGTTATGATCTATGAATTGTTGCATGAGCTCCTCTTTTGTAGTTTTCTTATGATATAACTGCAACCTATGACCATTGACCAGTAATTTAAATTTGACAAGATCAATGGTGAAAAGTTGCACAACACCATTCTGAAATACTTTTGTAATCTTGTATGGACCCAACCAACGAGTTTGCGATTTGTCCATACTGTCTTTGTAGCTAGAATCATACAAAAGTGCTCAATCACTAACCTGAAATTCATTGTCTTTAATGTACTTATCATGCCTTTTTATGTGTTGATTTTACATTATTCTTATTTCCTACATGGAATATTTCCTAATTTAATCTAGAGAATCAGCTGCATGATCCTTTATTTCTGAGTTGCAAAGAAATCCATATCTAGTTGTAGTGTTTTCCTAAGTGTCTTGTGTTAAAATTCAACAGGCATCATAGTTGATTTACAATATAACATCAAAAATAGGGTAAATCTAGTGTTTATTTTCCATGTTGTCCTATAGGCCCAAATGACTTTAGGCACTTTATTTTCCCAGTCCTTCCTATGGACTACCACTGTCTTGGTTAATATGGACTCAATCTCTCTATTTATAATCTCAGCCTACCCATTTGCCTATGGATGACAAGGATTAGATTTTCTATGCCTTATGTTGTACTCATTGACTAGGGTTATGATCAAAGTTAAAGTGAATTTTGCACATTGATCAATCACAATATCCCTTGGAACCCCATAGAGGGTAATGATTTCCTCTTAAATAAACTCTACAACCTTGTTATCTTGGGCATGTTTTATTGTCTTGACCTCAACCCACTTAGTTACATAATCAGTACACACCAAGATGTATAATTTTCCATTTGAGGGAGGATCTATAGGTCCATCAAAGTCCAATCCTCATTTGTCAAATGGTATAATGTAATCACTTGAATTTATAGTGGCATCTCATCATATTTAGTAGGTCTACCCACTAGTACATTTGAGGTCAAATTCTGATGGCCATTTGTCAGATTTGCAACGCTAATTTATCGATATTTTGACACATGTGTCCGTCGTAGTTTTTGCATTGGAAATTGCGACAGAAGAGACATCCATCAGTTTATCGACACCTCTTTACGTCAGAAACTTGCGCATGATAACAACTTTGTTATGGCATCTCCTACGGTCCATCTATCAAAATTTTGACACAAAGACCTATCAAAAATATACAATTGCTATCAGAACTAACTGTCGAAAAAATATCCTTTCCGACATTAGAATTATTGGAATAGCAACAGATCTGCCACCAAGTTTTGACAGATAAACCCATCGGTGACATAGCATTACTGTCAGAACATTTTGTCGAAAATGGGATATCTATGACATTTTAACTGTCAGAAGAGTGATGGTAGTGCAGCATATCTCCGACAGGTTGCCCTGTCGGACGTATAGCATTATTGTCACAAGAATTATCGTAAAGTATTTTTCTCCGACATTGTATCTGTCAGATGTATAGCACTTCTGTCGGAATGAATTATAAAGTGTCAAAAAATCAACGGACATGCACATTAAAGATAACACAGCTCAAGAGGCCATCATAGGTTGTCACTTTCTTCGGTCTATATTATTGACAGAATGTTTAACCTTTCATTAGCTCATCAAATCCGGTGATTTGAAAGAATTTAAAAGAATATTTTCATAACAACGTATATTATTTAAGTTGACGTTGCACAAATTTATCTACTTCGCACACTTGTAGACTATGAGGACAGTGATAAAGAAGCATGGCCATGGGAGGAGATGCTTCTTTATCATCGTCCTCATAGTCTACAAGTATGCGAAGTAGATAAATTCATGCAACATCAACTTAAATAATATACGTTGTCATGAAAATATTCTATTAAATTCTTTCAAATCCCCGGATTTGATGAGCTAATGAAAGGTAAAACATTCTGTCAATAATATAGACCGAAGAAAGAGACAACCCATGATGGTCTCTTTAGCTATGTTATCTTTAGTCCTAGCTACTGGGTAAGGCCTGGAAGACTTATACATGTCGATCATCAAGAATAATCATCGCCTTGCATTTATGTACATTGCACAAATTGATCCTAGTCTCGCAAAAACATTTTACACTTGTACATCTCATCAATACTGGAGGCCTAAAGTAATTTTATATGATCACTAGCACATTTCGTGCATGGATGAGAAATAGTATCCAAAGTTTCTAGATAACCATTTTTGAGAAGAGGAATGAGTGGAGGCCAAAGAAGGGATAATTCCACAACATAAAGGAAGACATCTTTTTAGCCTGGGTCTGGATCCTACCCCAATTGTCGAAGGATCCAGGGCCAGGCTAGAAAGATGTCTTCCCATTCTATCTGCAACATTGTGTCCATCCATGATCTTAGGAATACCATCATCTTTCCACTCTTCATTTGCCAAAATATATCGCTTCTTCAAGCTTGCAGAGTAATCTTATTAATAAAAGAACTCTTGCCAACATTAGGGTACCCACAGATCAAAATAGTTGATGTTATTGGTGCTTGTGCTCAAGGATATCGATTCACTATTTTGAAATGGCCAAATCATTTTTATTTCGATTGTAGAGAAAAGGAGTGGGAGAAAATGAGCAGGTGAAAGTTGATCAAGTGCAAGAGAAGGCATTGCATTTTATTTGATCATGAATGCTCTCTGAAATGACCAATCATGTTTTCTATTAGATTATTTTTGGTGCTATTTTTTCCCATATTCAATAGATAAAAATCATGGTGACAACCAGTTAGCCATCTTTTTTATGTTCCAGGTATTTTACAAAGATACAAGTATGTGGATTTATCATTTAGTTGCTTGCAGTTATTGGTCAAATGCAACTATTTTGTCAAGTTGAAAGGGCAAGATATCAGTTTGGTGTTTTCGGTTTATGTTAAAAGTTGATTTGGTAAAATCCTCAAAAAACACACTACATGTTCTAAAATGTAAAGAATTTAAATGTTAAATGTAAGATATATATCTCATCCATAGTAATCAAAAGAAAGGACATGAAACTTATAAGGAGATTTACCAATCCAAAAATATAAGCAAATAGGAAACATGATTGGTACCTTATGAATTAGTTTTTGAGGTGCACAATCTTCATCAATCTCCTCAAAACAAGACCCCTCCTCACGAAAAATGCATTTAACATAAAAAAAAAATCTACAAAACTGAACCAATGGCATGTTTAGAACAAAGAAATAGATTGATAATAATATGCTGAAAATTCTATTATGTTTAATACACGCAAAAGGACCAGTCCCAACAATTCTTAAACATACTTTATCTGATATGATAATAACATGCTAATTAAACTGATAAAGGTGTTATCTACATTTAATCTACAAATTACTAATTACACAAAAAAACAAATTTACAAAACTGAACCAATGGCATGTTCTTCGTGTGGTACAAGGAAGATTTGGCTATGAAAAAAAAGAGTGAAATGGCCTCATCATTTTTATTTCGATTGGATAAAGGAGCGAAAGCTAAGCGTGAGAGAAGGGATGTGATTTCTTCATCTTTCGAGCATCTGGCATCATATTCGACCGCAAATTTCAAATGCATTGCATTTTATTTGATCACAAATGCTCTCTGAAATAATCACATTCTACTAGTGTCGTGCCCTAGCCCATGCTTTATCTCCATTATTTGATGTTATTGGTGCTTGTGCTCAAGGATATCGATTCACTATTTTCAAATGTTTGGATCATTTTGGTCGTGACTGTTCCTCTAGTACACAGTCAGGAAATGTAACTATCTAATGATTATATGTAATGTTGAATGGATTAAATGCTTTATTCTTGGTAGAAGTGAATGGAAGGAATAGTGTGTATTAAATACAATCCAGTCACTTATTGAATGCTTTGGAGACTACTAGTTTGACTATCCATGCGCTACCAGTGACTAAGATTCATTAAAGGATACAAAACCCTTCATTTTGGGGTTATTGTGTGTGTATTCAAATGTAGGTTTGATTTGGTTAATGTTTAGAAGAGGTCAATAAAGTATTTAAAGACAATCTTACATGTTTGGAGAGGTTTGAGAGGCACTTATCATGACTGTACCCTCACAAACAGCACCATAGATTGGTTTTATTAAGTTTCCTTTCACTATTTTGAGGTTTCCTTTCTCTACTGTAGGGGTACAGTCAAAGGCTTCATTGACAAAATGATCCTTCGAATGGTTACTATGAATTTGAATGATTTTATATAGCATATTTCTCATTTTACTTAAAGTTTGGAATAGCTTATGCAAGGGTGAAAGTAGTTTTGATCATTTTAGTCGTGACTATTCCTCTACACAGTTAGGAAATGTAACTGTCTAATGATTATATGTAATGTTGAATGGATTAAATGCTTTATTCTTGGTAGAAGTGAATAGAAGGAATAGTCTTGGTGTTAGGTTTCATTTATTATTGAATTCAATGGTTTCCAAGATATGTTGAGGAGTTTGCTCCTTGTTTAATGTTAACTGTTCCTGCACATTCCACTCATACAATAGTGAAGTTACAAAATTGAATTGATGGCATGTTTACGACAAAGAAATAGAATGATAATAATATGCTAAAAATTCTATTATGTTTAATACATGCCAAAGGACCAGTCCCAACAATTCTTAAACATACTAGTTATCTGATATGATTAATTGTTAATAAAGGTCTAATTCTGTAGACTGCTAGCACAAAGGAAGACTTGACCTAGCCAAATCTTTCTTGTACCACACAAAAAAATGTGTGATAACTATGTCTACTCCAACCTTAATTATTTAACAATTCATCATATCAGATAAATTATGTTTAAGAATTTTTGGGAGTTCTATTATACCTTTGTTGTAAGCATGCCATTGGTTTTAAAATGTTTGGATATCCATTTTTTTGAAATGTTGACTATGGTTATCAAATGGATAGCCTGTGAGCTTCTAGCTAGGCATCATTTATATTGATAGCTTAGGGCATCAAATGTATTGTATCATTGATAGTTGAGACTTTGTTAAAAGGAAATAGGACAAAGAACAATTTTGATTTAGTTTCTCTATTTTGATCTCTAAGTGGCTTACAACCCTAGAGAAGTATATGCAGATTTACAAATGCAGTTGCAGGATACATAGCAGCTGATAATTCACAAGAAATTCATGCATCCAATTTGAATAGCAATTAATACAAAGAAATAGTGTCCTCCAATGGCCCAATTATCCGAACCTTGACTATCCCCTCAACTAGTGACCCTTCAAAACTAGGTTATCATGCAATCAGTGAGTGATCCTTCATTCTCCTGGTCTGTCCTGCAACCAAACATATTGGAAATACACAATACAATGATAAAAAATCTTTCAAAATCCCCCTTTCCTCAAGGAACACTATCAACCATCCCTTCAACATAGCATTTCACTGTTGTATGAGTGGATTGTGTAGGAACAATTAACATTAAACAAGGAGCAAACTCCTCAACACATCTTTGTTGTAAACATGCCATTGGTTTAGTTTTGTAAATTTGTTTTTTGTGTTAAATGCATTTAAATGGAACATTGAGCATAGTAATAATACGCTTAGTCTATTAGTAATTGCAGATTAAATGCCCATAACACCTTTATCAGTTTAGCATGTTATTATAAGATACTAAAGAAGACATGTTATTTGTCAGAGAAATTTTCACTGTCCCCCACAATGAAGACAATGAAGATTGACCTCCTGCCCCACAAAAAAGAACATTGTAATAAGAATAAGATATAATATAGTGTTAGAATAAACTTTGAACAAAGACATGTAATGCTTAAGTTAATGATCTAAAAAGATGCAAATATAGGAATTGAAAAAGAAGATAGTGCCAAGAAACATTTTCACAAATATGAAACGTGAGGAAAAGTAATAACATTAACAATGCCAAGATTCACAACATTAAATTTCACCTACGGATGAGTTTCTGCAGTGGGTTGCCCAACATCAAAAATAGGTTGAGTTGCATTTGAGTTGTAACTAAGAGTATCATGTAGAACAGATCCTAAACTTTGAAAGCGTTCTCTAGCCTAGCAATTCAAAATTCAATCTAGGCAAGCATCAATAAGTGAAATAAATTATAGACATCAACATCAACATCATCATAATCATTAGACATAAATTATAGACATCAACATAATCATAATCATTTGGAGGGTATTCATTTTGGATAGTACTATGTTTCTTGAAAGTTTTTGTGATGCTTCTAAACTTTAAAGACATATTTTATGGCTTAATGATAATATAGATTAGTGTTTTGTTTTCTAATGGAATGTTGTTGATTATTCATGGTCTGTAAGAAACTTTTGATTATTTTGATTCTCGAGTCTTGACGTTGTTTCTCAATGTGATATAGACTGACCACAAGATGGTTTAGTTGGTCCTCTCTTTCTGTTTAATCATTTGTCTTCTTCATGGTGTAAGTGTCAATATGTTATAATCCAACCAGCATGTCATACCCCCACTTCTGACAAACCTCACAGCATGAAAATCATAGCCAAAGACTTGGGTGATCAACATACACAAATAATGATTACCCTTAGGAAACAATGATAATTAATATTCATTAATGGCGGGTGGTGATTCCTTGGTAATAAAGGCATTGATAGCATTCATCATCTTAACCAAGTCATGGGTGGTGATCCTTGAAATAACACAATTAGTAAAAGGAAATAACAACATAAGTCATGGGTGGTGATCCTTGAATTTGGAGTGAGGAAGAAGGAAAATTGGAAAACAAAATATGGAATAATCAGGTTGGAATTGGAGAAGAATTCAGAAATAAACTTGAATTAGAAAAAAGCCAAGTTATTCAGTTCTTTGTTTGAGGCTGGGTTCCGGTTCTACTTTTTTTCTCCTCTGGGTTCGACTTGGGTTCCTTTGGTAGGAACTTGGGTGCCTGAGCCAATCCCGGGTGCACCTGTAGTATTATAAATATGATACACAAGGTATTTTATTCATAATTTTATACACTAACTCATTATTATGGTAACATGGGTATGACCACACTCCATACCTTATAATGGTACCCAACATGGAGTGCGGTTCAAATGAGGTTGAACCAAATGATGACCGTGATGGCTATGATCATGATGAAGATGAATATGAATATTAAATCTAAAATATGGCTTGTAATTTGAATTTTCATTGTGAATGAAGAAACTATAGATTCAAGTTGACTCATTCTATGTTGTAGTATATTTTTTCCCTAGATCTACCATATTATATATGTGTAGCCTGTAAGGGATATCTTCTGCTCATCCATGTATCAAAGCTCGGTGAGAGTTCTTAGGAGAAAGACAAGATGTTAGTGGGAGATGGAGAAACTAATATCAGAACACCACTTGAAGCCTTGCAATGTTGAGAGTGGGATAAAAGCTACACTTGAGACCCTATATAAGGAAAAAAATTATTGAGCTTCATTTTGTTTCAAGAATAGTTTTATATTCTGTACTAAACAGGGCCAACCACATGAAGGTGGAAGCTCATTCCCCCCCCCCCCCAACATCACTCTAAATTCCCCGTTAACATCTAACATTCATTCATTATTTCATCCATTAATAAAATGTAACATTTATTAATTATCACACTATAACATTCATTCACACATTAATAAAATGTGACATTCATTAATTATCACACGATAGCATTCATTAACACATTATAAAATTTATGAACATTCACTACCACATAATTAAATTCATTGACATATAAAAATGAGTCATTATCAATTAAGGTGCATAGATGATAATCATTTCTTTTTTTTCTTTTGATTTCTAGTTTTTAAGATGTAATCGTTAAGATGAGTATCGATATCATCATGATGATCATCTACCCTCTAATTAGATCTCAATGCATACCTAGTTCTCTGTTGATGCAAAGGGGGCTCATCTGCAATAACATATAAAAGGGTTAAATTAAAAACATTTTATTACAATTAAAAACATTTTAAAGCATTTCAGTACTTTACAGGCCATAATCGTATAGCTCTTTACCTGATCTAGTCACATCATCAACATTGAGGTTAGTTTGTCTAGCCTCGGCCTCAACCTCAACATGCTCATTAACAATGACCTCTACACTCTCTACAGCTGCAATACAAATTGTTACATTAATCCAAACACCAATTGCAATTAAATTTGTATTACTACACCAATCAATTTAAGATGTTTACTTGTATTACTGTGATGCACATCCTCATTATCATCAACACGCACAGGTTGTGTACGGCAAGAATCGGCAGGCTGCATTTCAATTTCATACGCATTCATGTTATCATTGTTTTCTTACTTAAAACAAATTTACTCACTTTATGTTGGAACTTAACATCAAATAAACTAATTGGTAAATAATTAAATTTGAAATATCATATATTTATCTTACTTACCATGACGGATCCATCAGTAGAACCTTGTGCACTTCTTATTCTTTCGGCCACGACTTTATAGCCTTGTTGGAAGCCAATTCTCTTGTCCTCTTTTGTGAGACTTACATTGAACTCCGCACCCTACATTTTTGCTTGGTATTGCCAAATTTTATTTTATTGTTTCATCAAAACAAAAAAAGATTTCAAATTATAAATAAATATTTAAAGATTAAAGAATTATTTTCAGTGTTAAAAGCCATCTACAGATTGTATTTTTCCTCATTCAATTCTAACAATATTAACACTTACAACTCGTGCAGCAAGTTTCGAATAACCACCAGAGCCTAACTTGTGTTGCCCGTGCTTTTGCAATCTTGCCTTTGTTGCCTTTGATGTGTCAGGCAATCTACGAAGAGATTGAAATATGTTAGTTCATATAAATATGAAGAGTATTTAGTACACAATTACATTCTTAACAGTATCACATACCTTCTTTTGTTCTCTGGTGGTGTATTTCCTTTTTTTACTTTAGTTTTCTCATTCGCATCCAGAATAAGAGATTTCCACTCTAAATCAGGAATGCAAGGGGGGCACTGGTAATGTGGGTTTTTGGTTAATGTACACCTGTACTGGTCCCTAATATACCTCAAACATATCCTGACTCTTTGAAGGAGCTTACCCTTCTTAAATAAGGTCCAAAAAAGTTTGTCATACTCTCTACGAGATCATCCTTTAACTTTTGATTTTGGGTTTTCCACCTTTCAAGAAAGAAAACAGTGTTAGATTCAAAAATGGATGTAATGATAACTATCCTAGCAATGATATGAAATCAAAATAGTGGATTGGGGTTTTAGTTGGGATATGATGTTCCACCCTGTACAGATGGTGGGCCCAAATATCTGCAAACACTCGTCATTAAGTTTACTATAAAAAACATCATTCAATACAAAATAATCATGGGATCATTAGTCGAAGGATATAATAGTATAAAATAAGAATACAATAGATGTAAGCTTCTCATGTTGAATGCAAGGTGTAATTAACATACGATTGTATAGTAAAAGAAAATTCCAATCTTTAAAGTACCTGGAAGTTTTGCTATTTTCAAGGGAACTCCTTCTTCTTCGCTCACAAGAAATATGCAATCCTTCACCATTCCCATACTAGCAATACTAGTACATCCAAGAAAATCACCATCAAGTGTTGCATCCCTTGTTGCATAAATTGAATCGATTACGAAATGGCCCTAAGAAAGAACACTTCAAGGGAAATAAACATATATAGAATGATAGAGAAAATAAAATCTATGTACGAGTAGGTGGTGCCATGGCATCTCTGGCCATGCTACATGTTGCCAACATTGCAGGACGCAATACATCTGAGCCTGCCATCATATGAGGCAGCGATAGTAAATGATCATTGACACCTGCTGAAGAATAAGATTGTTAGAGCATAATAAAACTAATGATTAGCATGGACAATATTGTTAGAGAGTAAAAAAAAAAAATATAGTCCAACATGCGATCTACCTAAACTAGCTACAAAACCCTCATCATGGCCGTGAGAATCAAAATTACGCAAAAAAAGAAAGCAACACATCCACTTATTTTTTAATGACATAAAAGATTATTATAACATAAAAACTATTATTGAACTTTTGTTATAATTAAAAATTACATTAATACTTACTCGGTAATTTTGAGATAGGTGCATCAGTTTAGTTGCCCTCTTTTGTGACTCAAGAGTCAGAGGGAATATAGATGCCAATTCAGCCAATCTTTTTCCAATTTTGTGGAGGCATTTTTTAATTACAGAGGCTGACTCATCACAAGCACCAAAATCAACAACTAGGTCCTCATCAAAGGGCTCCTCTTCAGGGATTGCGGGTTCCTTTCCCTTTCTCTGTTGACCACCTGTCTGTGACAACAATATTACTAACACTATTAGAATTAATCTGAAATAGTGATGAAAAGAATATAATAAAAAACTTTATTTAACATTTTGCTTCTATCTAATTTGTAGTATAATAACAAATAGGTTTACCTACTGGGAAGAAGTGCATGCACGATCATCATTGTCCCCACTACATGGTTGCTCCATATTATGGTCTTGTATTATTATTTAAATTTAACCAATAATTAGAAAGGACTACATTAATAAATTTCATTAGAAGATGATGATGGAGATGAAGTGGATGGTGAGGAGACTCTATAAATGTGGTTGGCAAAAAATCTCAATTATTTAATGGTGCATAGTATGTACCTACACCCTAATGATAGTGACATCATTTGTATCTATGTGATTCAAATTGTAATCAATAAGCAGCTCTTCCCTTGCACTTATTGATTTTATTGCACATACAAATACATGATTTCCCTCGCGCGCCTCAAATATGCAATTGGATTGCTTAATAGTTGATAGAGGTCGCATGCTATTTATAAAACCTACAATATTCCCTGATGCTTTTGGCCTTCCGTCAATGTATATAGCCACTATCTTACTTTGCTCATTGTCTTTTTGTTTAATATAATTTGCCGAGAGTGCATACCTATGCATACTTTTTTTATATTAAACAATTCACATCCAACTTTTGTAATCGTAGCAAGGTCCAACATACTCCATCAATTCAACAACTTTGTTTTAAGATACATTTATGTCATCCATGGAAAATAGGCCCAAACCATGTATTGATGATGGTGCAATACGATATATCTTGCCTTTAACACTAAAATAAGTGTTTATTGGAGGAAGTTCCTTGGGGACCCATTGTTTCTGTAGATTTTGGTACCTAGAGGGCACCTCGATGTCACCTTTGCTCTCATCATCATAAGAACATGACCCCCCTTAAGCAAGGAAAAATTTCATGCGTTTATTGAATTTCCTTCTAGTCTTTTGACCTCTAGTTGATCTTCCTAATTTAGACATACTAAATGACTCACTTTCTTCGCTCAAAGAAGACACATCTGAAAAATACCTATTTTCTACTACCTACACTCCATCAAATGAGAGAGATAACAAGTAATGTGAGATATTTTGCAAATTGTGAAATACATTAATCTCTATAGGGTGTATTGACTTATACCTGTCGATCCATGAGACTGTGTGGGATGCTCGTGAAAGGAGTCTGGGTACCTACATATGTAATTCAATTATCTAATGTTAGCTAAAAAATTCATGATACATATACTCAAAACCACATAGTAAGTACATTAAAAACCATAAGCATCCCATAGTAAGTACATCATGAATTAATTAGATTAAGCATTGATTGCATAACTGCACATTTCTATCAAGAAATCAATATTAAATAGATTAAGCAGTGATCACGTAACTGTACATTTCATGCATCTTCTTCTTCATCCAACTAATCACCATGATCATTGTTGATGTTGACATCATCACCACCACCGTCATTATCATCATCTTCATCTTCATCTTCATTATCATCATCATCATCGACATCATCATCATCATCATCATCATCATCATCATCATCATCATCATCATCATCAGTAGCATCATCATCGTCATCATCTTCTTCTTCAAGAAAAGTTAGGTCAGGAACATCATCGACTAACTGTTGTTCATGATCATCATCTACATCATCTTCTAGTTGTTCGCAATCTTCTTCTTCCATCGCATTATACCTCATCGACCTTCCTCTTTGATCATTGCTAACAACAAAAGACCAACCCAATTTATGTGGAACCTTTGAGTAAAATACCTGCTCGCATTGGCTTGGAAGAACATAGGGTTCATCCCCAACTGGCTCAAACCACCTTGTATTAATCATTAGAAATCCATTGTCATGTTCAATAACAGTTCTATCAGGATCATTTTGATTAAGTCGTAGCCTATACCATCTGATGACAAAGAGAACTAATCTGAAAGAATTAAAGTCACACTCAAGTATATCATCCAAAATGCCATAGTATCGATTTTCAGACTCTCAAGGATGTAAGTCATTTCTAGATGAAATATTAGTCACCTGAAAGACTGCACTTATCCCAGAATCACAAGTTTTCTTTCTATCATCCAAATTTTTGATGTGAAATTTATGACCATTGCAAAACATAGCCTTATGGTGTTTGACCTACAAAAATATGTAAAACATGTATAAATTAATACATCAAGAGTTCATAAACGTACAAGTGATTAAAAATTATATGTACCTAGAAATCTCTTAAACCATGTGCTAAATCTATTTCCCTTTGCGTAACATTTGGATCTCTGTTACGATGAGCTTCATTAACCAATGAAGACATAACTTCCCATGTTAATGTGTGACCTAAATGATGACATAATTCAATCCATTTCGTCATCCAATCTTAATTGTTTGCAATAGACAAATGTATTGCATCCCACTCTCGAGCAACTATACAAAAAATAAATAGACTACTTACAACCGATTAATTTTGAAGATTAAGAAGTAATTAACATCTACAATAACATCTTATAATTTATTACCTCTCACTTTCCTCATTCTACCTTTCCCCACCAAGTACTCCCCTTTGAATTTTCTAATGGTGTCGAGATCCCAAATGCGATCTATATGTATCTTTGTTGCAAGCTTAGGAAGATATTCAGTAACGTACACCATAGTCTGGTATACCATATATCCCTCCATCATAGAACCCTCAGGATGTGCTCTTTGCTGAACCAAAGCCTTCAAAAATTTCAGGTGCCTCTCAACCATCCACATTGACCGAGTGTGTACGGGTCCACACATTTCAATCTCCTCAACTTGGTGTATGAAGTAGTGTTCTTGTGCATTGAAAAAGGTTGAAGGTAGACACTTTTGCATTTCACACATTAGATGAGGAATTCTTCTCTTCCAATATTTTATATCTGCTCTATGGATTTCTTTAGATGACAACCACCTACAAGACATTCAAGACACAAAAATATATAAACATGAGACTTTATAATATATATATACAACAAATTGAACAGATATCATTGCTTACCTCATGTATTTTCCAAGATCATATATCACTTGTTTGATGTTATTGTCGAAGTTCTCTGGGAGAGATAGGGGTAGCACGTACTGCAATAATTATAAAAATAATCATGTCATTCTTTTCTCATATAATAAAATGAGAAGTACATGCAGTTTACAAATATATTGTAAATACAAAAGAACATGACTTACCTTGATGAAGGTATGCCAATCATGCATTTTCAAGCCTGGCCCAAATTCACTTTTCTTTGATATGGTACTGCTTATGTTTGCAATAAATCCTGTGGGAAATTAAATTTTTCGTATGACTTTTTTTATGGAATCACTTTGTTGTTCTGTAAATAACCAAGGAAGGGCACTTGTATTAATCCGTTCTCCATTTCTATTTGATTCAATGAAATTTTTCATTGCATGATTGGATTCATGAATGTCGCTACAAATTTTGACAATTTTTTCTTTGTCACACCTTCCATCTAATATCTTCCATAATGTCTCTATTACATTCTTTCCAATATGCATAGTATCAAACAAATGCACAATTTGCAGCTGCTCGTAGTAGGGCAACCTACTAAATAGTTTTGCCTTGACGACATTCATGATTGTCAATCACATAATCAAAAAAAAAAATATAATAAAAATATACAAATTTCAAACATAAATCGTTAGGTAGAATGGTAGTACCTTGATGATTAATTCTATTATATTCCAACTTCCATAGGTGAGGTGTCATTCTCCGTGGCTTAGATGTAGTCTCTTCTTTCCCATTGAAAATATGTTTTTTGGTAATTTGATAGTTATGATTTTTGTGGAGAAAGTGTCTATGCTCATCAAACACCTGCTTTCCTAAAAATTTTGAATGACGAGATTTCATCTTTGGACCACAAACTGGACATACAATTTTTCCCTTTGTTTGAATACCTACAAAGTAATTATACAATTGGATTAAATATGTTAATTTTTATTTTTAGAATTATCATGTGCAACTTGAATTCACCATAACATACCAGAAAAATGTGTTAGCCCTAGGGCATCATGTATTGTCCATACAAGCATTGCATGGAATTGAAATTGTTTGTCTCCTATTGGTCTAGAGATGTCATACATAGTGAAACCTTTCCATAATTCCACCAACTCGTTGATAAGAGGCTCGATATAAACATTCATATCTTTAACTTGGTATTTACCTGATTGAATGAACAACAACATTGCATAATTATTGTGACCATTTTACTACAAGATTTATAATTACATGCAGATAACTATTAAATGATCAAATACCTAGAACAATCATTGCCAACATAATGTGCTCCCTCTTTATTGACATCCATGGAGGAATGTTATTATTGATGACAAAAACAAGCCAAACAGTGTAAACAGATCTTAGCTCTCCAAATGGATTGACACCGTCCGTTGCCACTGAAACCTTGAGATTTTGAGGTTGTTCGATAAAGTGTGGCCACTTTTCCTCTATGTCCTTAAATACAGAACCATCCACACATATTTGAATAATGTCATCTTGACTCGTATTGTGTGCATGGTAATCCATAAATTGTACCAAGCTACTACACCTGAATAATTTTTGCAAACGTGGTATAATGGGGATGTAACGAAGAACCTTGTGAGGCCCCTTTTTTGTTATTTTATCTATTCTATATCTACTCATATGACATTCAGTGCATTCTATTGCAAATTCATGTTCTTTATGATAAATAATATGATCATTGGGACAAGCATCTATTGCTTGATACTCTATTCCAATATCTTTCATAGTGGCACATAATTCTCGGTATGAGCAAGGGAGAATATTTGATGGTGGTAACAAGAACTCACCTATCAATCTGTAGAAAAAATATATGTTGTTAATATTAACAATATTTATGGTACATGTTTCACCATTTAATTACTATAATGACATATATGACATGCCTTAGCATACGCGATATTGTTGTGTTGGATAAACCATTCATAACCTTCAAGTTCAACAACAACAATACATCAGAGAGAAGATTTGTTTGGGAGCCTTCGTACAGGGTTGTGGCTTCCTTCTCAAGTAGAGGTATATCATGGATGACATCAACATCATCCTGATCATCATCATTAGTTGTGCCAATACCAAATGTGTCATGGATCAATGTATTAGTACCATCATCTAGCGCATCATCGTCATCTCCCATGGGATCATAATCTTTAGCTTCAATATTCACACCTCCATGATCCTCCACTTCCAAAGCCATATTCTCAATATTCGCACCTCCATGGTCCATATCATGTACTCCCCTAGGGAGGTCGACCTATATAAAAATGATGAACACAAATAAACCATGATAATGATCTCATCATCAAATGTATTTCATATATATATTAATTGTTAAATAAATATAATGAAAAACTTACCAATTCATGATAATCAAACCCTCCTTCAATGTGACCATTATCCCTACAATGTCTCTTAGTTGTTTTGATTAAAAATCTTCTAATGTTTAAGCCCTTACAATTATTGCAAGGATAATAACATTTTCCATCGCCTTTTCTTTTAAAGTTCGACCACAATCTATTGATTGCATCCCCATTACCTTCTTCACTTGAATTGTCTGACATGATCCTTCTTCACTTAGATTATCTATAACCTAATTATATATAGAAATTGAAAACTTAGTTATGAAATGATGTTGTAGTATAGTATACCAAATTGAAACACTTTTATTATTGTAGTCTTCCACCTCAAACTCTTTCCTATTGTGGCAAGAAAGAAATATATTCAAATAATATAGTAGTTTGTAAATCAAAATAAAATGGAGGCAAGTTGTTGATTGAGGGTGCAGGGAACAACACTCGTCAATAATTTTATCAAATTGTAAATTTCAATTTTGAACCATTCTGTGAATATAGAACATGGATGTAATCTTAGAAAATAACAAAATGTACACACGACAAATTACTTATTTTGTTATTCTACATTACTTACTATTTGAGTGCACGTTCCACCTGCAACTTGATCAAGGCTTGTTTGATGCTTCAATTTTGTGTTCATTGTCCTATAGAAGTACACAATTTTGTATTTACCCAATATGTTATTCAAAAAATAATAATAGAATAAAATACTTGTTGAGAAAGATCATCATAGGAGTATCAAAAACTTGAGATCCAAAGGTAACACAACATTATAAGACTCTTACATTCAACCTTCAACTCATGCACCTAATAAATAGGAGAAAAAATACATGAAATTGAAAAATTTAACTAATGAATTGTGTTTTTCTTCTCATCTTAATCAGCCAAATTTATATGAGATTCTAAAAAAGGTCTCACTCTTAATCAGCCAAATCTTCCTTGTACCACACAAAAAAACTATGTGACAACTATGTCTACTGCAACCTTAATTGTTTAAGAATTCATCATATCAGATAAAGTATGTTTAAGAATTGTTGGGACTGGTCTTTTGGCATGTATTAAACAGAATACAATTTTCAGCATATTATTATCACTCTATTTCTTTGTTGTAAACATGCCCTTGGTTCAGTTTTGTAAAAAAAAATTGTGTTAGATGCATTTAAAATTATCTTTATTGTCTTCTGATTGTCTAAATGCTTCTTTATTTATCAGCCAATTAATACATGCTACTATATAAAGAAGACAATAAGAAGACAATGAAGATTTGTCTGACAAAAATAAATACACTAAACTGAACTAATGACATGTTTACAAAAATTATCATAACTCGCAAGCAAAACTGAAACAATGGCATGTTTATAACTCATTAAGAGTGAGGCCTTCTTTAGAATCTCATGAGTTTTGTACTACGTATGCAACATATTGTGAGTTTGAAGAGAGTTTGTGCCATGTGTGATAGAACCTTCTTTATCTAATATGGTGCATTGTTAAACAAATTAAGGGTAGAGTAGTTATTACTTAGTTTTTTGTGGGGGACAATGGAGATTTGTCTGACAAATAGCAGGTCTTCTTTAGTATTTCATGAATTTTTACCACATATACTATTTCAAGCCTTTGAGTCCTGGAGAAGAAGAATGGTGTAAGTTGAATAGATCAGAGTGAATGGGGTGATGAAACATGGTGAATAGACCATGATGAGATGATACTTGATGTCGTGACTAAGTTTCCCTCACAAATAGCGGCATAGACTAGTTTTACTAAGTTTCCTTTCTTTATTTTGAGGTTTCCTTTCTCTGCCGCATTGGTACAGTCAGAGGGTTCATTAACAAAATGATCCTTCAAATGGTTAATATGAATATGAATGATTTGATATAGCATATTTCTCATTTTACTTGAAGTTTGGAATAGCTTGTGCAAGGGTGAAAGTAGTTTTGATCGTTTTGGTCATGATTGTTCCTCTACACAGTCAAGAAATGTAACTGTCTAATGATTATATGTAATTTTGAATGGATTAAATGCTTTATTCTTGGTAGAAGTGAATTGAAGGAATAGTGTTGGTGTTAGGTTTCATTTATTATTGAATTCAATGGTTTCCAAGATGTGTTGAGGAGTTTTCTCCTTGTTTAATGTTAATTGTTCCTGCACAATCCACTCATACAATAGTGAAATGCTATGTGGAAGGGATGGTTGATAGTGTTCCTTGAGGGAAGGAGGATTTTGAAAGACTTTTTATCATTTTATTGTGTATTTCCAATATGTTTGGATGCAGGGAAGACTAGGAGAATGAAGGATCACTCACTGATTGCATGATAACCTAGTTTTGAAGGGTCACTAGAAGAGGGGAATGAAGGATCACTCACTGATTGCATGATAACCCCACCAAGCATTCTTTCCTTTAAGTTTCCACAATATCTCAAAATATGATCATTATTCTTTACTTTCTTTTATATGCTATTCTTTCTATGGTTTTGTTATCTTAGAAATATATCAAAAACATTATAGATGTGCATATAAAAGTAAAATATTGTCCTTCAATTGTTCCACATTGAAGCATTTCCTCTTCGGAGTATTCTCTTCATTTGTACAATATCTGTCAAAAATGGTTCCCCATATTTCTTCAAGATCTATTTTAATCTTTATATTGCAATTTTGATTAGATTTGACCAATAGTTGATTTTATTAGTATTTTATAACATATACTCCTAATGTGAAATGTGGAGAGAAAGAAAGAGACACACTAGGTATGAATTACACGATATACCCATCATCACTTAGCACTTAAATAATAAATTATGGATAGGGAACAACCCCCTAACCTCTGGATGTTTGTTTCATGTTGGCCTCTTATTATATGTAAAGGTAGGTCTGTCTTAATTAGGCTAACAACCATAGTGTAGGGGCCATAAATTATGGATCCCAAAATAGTGCACACTTGTATTAAATTAGGTTCACTATACTACAAGGGAATGGAAACCATGCAATAGTGCCTCATGGGGATGGAAGCAACCCTTCACCAAGAAGATGATTGTGTTTGCAATATTTACTAGAGGCAAAGAACATAATTTGGTTCCAGCAATTACTCCTAGAAGATAATGGCACCCACAAAACACTAGGAAAAGATAGCACTCACTATATCTTTTATCACTCTTTTAAAGTTGGGACAATAAATCTCAAAGATTGATCAACGAATTCTTGAACACAAAGAACCATTGACAGATATGATTCATGCGTACAATAGCCAACAACCAATTGTTCCAATCTTGGTGTCCAATAATTATGTTAGAAAAAGCATCTACAAATCCCTTACACAACCATAATAGATTCAAACCATGAACTATAAGAACCTAACAATGGGACTAACAAAGATATAGCCTAAACAAATCTTGATCATATTCCACCCTATTGTAAGGCCCAAGAAGTAACTCTATCTTAAAGCTACACATTCCTCTAGATGAACCTCAAAGGTCAGGTAGTTGAAGCATAACAATACTTGAATGAATATAGGAATAATTTGATGTACAATCATTTGCTAGCTTGGTTTGTGGATTTTCCACATAATATTTTCCCTTTAACCACATTTATAGTTTGAGAAAATCAGAAAAAATTGTTTCAGATTTATATTATCCTTTTCAACTAGCACACTACCATCAAAATGCATAATCATTGGTCATCTCAAGAAAATTCCTATTGATTAGTAGGATATCCTTATAAAAATTTGATGCATGGATTTCTTGTGAATTATCGACTGCTATGTATCCTGCAACTATGGAAGGAATAGTGTTGGCATTAGGTTTCATTTATTATTGAATTCAATGGTTTCCAAGATGTGTTGAGAAGTTTTCTCCTTGTTTAATGTTAACTGTTCCTACACAATCCACTCATAAAATAGTGAAATGTTATGTGGAAGGGATGGTTGATAGTGTTCCTTGAGGGAAGGGGGATTGTGAAAGACTTGTTATCATTATATTGTGTATTTCCAACATGTTTGGATGCAGGGCATACCAGGAGAATGAAGGATCACTCACTGATTGCATGATAACCTAGTTTTGAAGGGTCACTAGTTGAGGGGATAGTCAAGGTCCGGATGATTACACCATTGGAGGACCCTATTTCTTTGTATTAATTGCTATTCAAATTGGATGCATGGATTTCTTGTGAATTATCGGCTGCTATGTATCCTGCAACTGCATCCATAAATCTGCATATACTTCTCTATGGTTGTAAGCCACTTAGGGATCAAAATAAAGAGACTAAATCAAAATCATTCTTTGTCCTATTTCCTTTTAAAAAAGTCTCAACTATCAATGACACAATATACATTTGATGCCCTAAGCTATCAAATATACAAATGGCACCTAGCTAGAAGCTCACTAGGAGAATGAAGGATCACTCATTGATTGCATGATAACCCAATTTTGAAGGGTCACTGGTTGAGGGGTCAGTCGAGGTCTAGATGATTGGACCATTAGAGGACCCTAGTTCTTTGTATTAATTTCTATTCAAATTGGATGCATGGATTTCTTGTGAATTATCGGCTGCTATGTATCCTGCAATTGCATCCTTAAATCTGCATATACTTCTCTAGGGTTGTAAGCCACTTAGGGATCAAAATAGAGAAACTAAATAAAAATCATTCTTTGTCCTATTTCCTTTTAACAAAGTCTCAACTATCAATGATACAATACATTTGATGCCCTAAGCTATCAATACAAATGGCACCTAGCTAGAAGCTCACGGGCTGTCCATTTGATAACCACAGTCAACATTTCAAAAAAATGGATATCCTTGAGCAGAAGCACCAATAACATCAAATAATGGAGTTAAAGCACAGGCTAGGGCACGACACTAGTAGAATGCAGTCATTTCAGTGACAATAATATACAATGGCGTCATTAAACATATATGCCAATAATATCAACAAACATGAATCCAAACATTTGAATACAATGAATCGATATCCTTGAGCACAAGCACCAATAACATCAAATAATATAGATAAAGCACTGGCTAGGGCACGACACCAGTAGAATGCGGTAATTTAAGAGAGCATTCATGATCAAATAAAATGAAATGCATTCGAATATGATGCCAGAGGCTTGAAAGATGAAGAAATCACATACCTTCTCCCACGCTCAGCTTTCGCTCCTTTGCTCCCTCTCCTTCTCTATCCAATCAAAATAAAAATGATGAGACCATTTCACTTTTTTTTTTTAATCTATACCCCAAATTTGTCAAAATTCCAATGGTCAATTAAACACCCATCAGAATACTGACATCATCAAAAACACCAAATTCGTAATAAAAAGTTACCCGTCGGAAACTTCTATCAAAATTTGGCCCCAAATGTAGTAGTGACCCATCCGTTGGCATTTGTCACACTTCCTGGTACACTTGGTTGCATCCTTATGTAGAGTAGGCCAATAGTAACCTGTATTCAAGATATTCATTAATGTCCTTTTGGCTACAAAATTACCTCCATAGGGATCATCATGACATGCATGCACAATGTCATAGGTTTCATCCTCTTTGACACACCTTCTCATGACTTGGTTTGGCCCTGCATAGAACAAACAACCAACTATCCAAGAAAAAATGAAACTATTTTCAACAAGCAATCTTTTATCTTTTGGAGATAAATGAGTAAGAATTATGTTAGCATCTATATAGTTAGCTATATCTGCACACCAAGGTGTATGAATAGAAATAGAAAACAAGTGCTCATCTAGAAAATAATCATCAATAATTTTAGAATCCTACATAGTTTGCAGTCTAGAAAGAAAATATTCCACCACATTGGCTTTACCTAGATTTTCAAGTATGGTAATGTGAAACTCTTGCATCAATAACCATCTTGCCAATCTACCTATTATTGCAAGTTTTTTCATAAGGTACTTAATGGCTACATTATCTGTATGCACAAAAAATTCATCACTAGTAATGTATTGTCTAAATTTGTTAAGTTCATAAATTATTTCTAACAATTCCTTCTCTATGATAGTATAATTTAGCTTTGGTCCTTACAAATTTTTGTTGATGAAATAAATGACATTTTCCAAAGTAACTTCTTTTTGGCCCAAAAGTGCCACAATGGCATAGTATGATGCATTCATGTGAATATGAAAAGGTATTGACTAGTTAGGTTCTCTAAAGACAAGGGCTTGAATAAGAACTGACTGAAGTTGTAGAAAAGATTCTTCACATGTTGATGTCCTCTAAAAATATGCATATTTGGTTAATAGAGAATATAATGATCCTCGCATCTTGCTAAAATCCTTGATAAACCTCCTATAATAACTAGCATGTCCCAAGAAGCTCCTTACATATTTTTGTTTAGTAGGGATATGAAGATTGAGAATAACCTCAATCTTTGCTAGATCAATTTTAATACCATCTTAAGAAATAGTGTCTCATCACTACCCCTTCCTGCATCATCATAAAACACTTCTCACTATTCAAAGATAGATTGTTATCTTCACACCTCTATAGTATCTTCTATAAATTTCTTAATGCTTCCTCAAAGATACTATCATACACAATAAATTCATCCATATAAATTTCCATTCAATCATGTGAAATATCTTAAAATATGCTAATGACTTCCCTCTAGAAAGTGGTTGCAGCATTGCACAAGCCAAATGGGGGAAAAAAATAAGCCAATACAAACATCCATAAAAAAAAGTTGCTTCTCTATATACATAGAGCATGAACATATCTTCAAGTCTCTATAACGACATGAAAAGCTCCAAAATTTTCTCCAATACCTCTACCGTGTTAAAAACTATCCAAGATATCAACCGTAAGGGGGTTTGTAAGTTTTTCAATAAAAAATCCCCCTTAGACAATGCTCTTTGTTAATTTTTTGAATGAAACACCTATTAGAATTATTTTAGAACAATAGAGAGGGGGGGTGAATCAGTTGTTATCAGGTCCAGATGTACCAATTCAACTTTCGAGCTCTTCAACAACTCAGATCTAATCAACAATTCAACTCGGTCTCTATAGCATATATCAAAAACATATAACATGTAGTCCACTATCCAAAAGTAATTAACTTGCAAAATATAAAGCTTTCAACAACATTCACATTGAATGATGGTAAAATGGATTCACCACCATTCAAATGTAGAGGGGGAAATATGAGATCTATTCTCAAAACCCAAATTCCCCAAGGAAGAGATCCTATTTGATCAACCTAGAGGTTAATACACAATCAAATCAATTTGTGGATGAATATGGAAGAGAGAAAGTAAATCCAATATTTTCCTTGTGGATGGATATTATATTTGGAATATAGAATAATTGAAGTACAAGTACTAACCTCAAATTAGGGCAGATCTAGAAAATGTTGAATTCTGATGTCTATGTACACTTTCGGGAAAATCTAAAACTTGCCTTGGACTGGAAATGCCGAGATAGAGAAAACCCAAAAATCTTTCTTCAAGATGGCTCAGCTAGGGTTTGACCCTCATAAAAGGTCAAATACCACATTCTTTATTTGAAGTCCGATTCGAATTCTGTTCGTAGATCTCAGAAGTTTGTCGAAAAAGGTATCCAAATTCACTCTTAGATCCAAAATTCCGCACCTGTACCTACAATAAAATGGGGGTTTTTTTTTGTATGGGGGGTTTGCCTTGGTCAAACCCCAGTTTAGGAATTAACCTTGAAATTGAATTGAAATATATTGTGCATAAACAAAGTAATTGAAACAAATCACCTTGCTTATGTTGAAGTCCTTGTAGAGGATTGGAATCCTCAAATCCACAAGTAGGAATGCTTCAATGGATGTAGGATGTCTCCAATCAATGGTATTTGATCTTCAACACCAATCTTGATTTGATCTTTGCATATGAGAAGGCTTGAATGAATGGAGAAGGATGGATCTTTAAGGGGGCTCCAAATAGATTGAATCCTTCAATGGCTAACAATGGATCTCCTTGATGAATGGATGCTTGAACACTTGAATGCTTGAAGACTTGCTTGCACTTGAGAGCTCTAGATGCTTGATTGCAAAACTTGATTATGAGATATGAAAACTTGATGTGAAAATGAGAGAGGAAGGCCTCCTTTTATAGTGATCTAGGGCACACTCCTCTAGATGGGCCACCTTGGAGAATTAAATCCCAATTAGGTCCTCACCTTTAGAAAATATACCTAGATTAAATGCAATTAAAGGATTTACCATCCTGAAACTTGAAATGGCTGACCTAGAGGTGGGAAAATAAATCTCCCGAAAGCCCGATGCCCGAAAATTCTGGAAATTGGAATTTTGAAAGAAGGTGTCAAAGTCGAGGTTGGACCTGACCTAGTCAGGGTTGAGCTTGACCCTAACCTATTAAGGTTCTAATTCGACCCTAACCTTGGTCCCAGGTTGACTCAGAACCAAGTCAGTAGGTCCCGGGGATGCCCAAAAATCTATAACTGATGCCAAAATAGGATAGAATGTCAGTGATAGACATAAAATCCTATAATTATCATGATAAAGGCCAGGAGGATCCATTTCTAAATCCTACCTATAAAATAGAGCCATGGAAGAGGGAAATTTAGGAGAATCCTTAAGATCCTAACCTTAATTTCACCTAGAATGAAGAAATCAAGTGCAGGGAAGAAGTGGAAAGCGGGGAAAAAAGTCAAATACATGCAAAGACCCAATCAAGGCACTTAACATGACCCCAAACCACCTAATCAGAGGGCTAAATGCTCTTATCATGGAAGTGCTTCCATTTTAAGATGATACACACATCAAAATCATTCACATAAGTATAACACCAGGATTTCTATTGGAAACCCAATTTGGGAAAAACCACTTTGTAACATGCTACTGATTTTCACTCTTCTAAAGTGAGCTCTATGAGAAGCCAACTTGGTTAAAGGGTTACATACACACTGTTAGATGTGAAACTATTAAAGGATTTAAAACACTCTGTCAAAAGTGGCTTGGTTAGAGGAATTAAGAACATTCCATTAGAATGTCACCTTGATTAAAGGATTTATACAATGACTGTTAGGTCAACCTTGATTAAAGGATTTAGACTGATACAATTGTTAGAAAGTAATGGTAGGTTCTAATCTAAAAAACATACAACTCACTTTGCAAATACAAATCCACTTCACTCATATGTTGATTTACTGACTGGCCTTCATTTCATCTCCATCTCTGATCTGCTCAGAATTCACTTCAAGCAATCACCACAACTCTGCTTAGCTCTTCACAGCTTCACCTTCAGCCTTCTTCTTAGACTTATCAATCAATAACATCAACCTCTTCTTCTCACTCTCTAACCTTATAATTAGGTTAATCTTATACCTCCTTGATCAGGTAGATCAATCTTTTGCCACTTCATCTCCTCCATAGATCTTAGGTTTAGGTCAGATTCATCAATTCCTTCCATCATTATGTTATCCATCTTTTCCTTCTAGATACATCTCCAAACTTCTCTTTTAATACATAAGAAAATGATTTACCATGCATTAAATGCTCCATACAATTCATTAATAATGTCAATACATTTGATATATCCCAAGAATTCAACTATGTCGAACAGGATCCTCAATTCTTTCTCCAAATGTAAATTACCGACACTTGGTCAATACTGTGTTCATCTTCTTGGTCATCACTATGTATCTCAGCCATTACTAAAAATTGTCTTCCTCGGCAAACACTATCTTTTCTCGGTAATTTCCCGTCGCTTGACAATTACTGATGTTCGGCCAACACTAGATTTACTCAGCATATACTAGCGCTCGGTCAACACTAACATCACTTGGCTTAAACTAGATTTCTTCACTTTTTCTCGGTTAAACCTACATTTCCAGTCTTTCTTCTTACTAGATAAACAACACATTACCTTGTCAATGTGCTAACTAATCAAGTACCCATTGAAGTATCACATAACTCAACCTTTCCTTAGGTCCTCTTGTTTCTCCTCTTTTTAAATCCTCTTCATCATTTAAAAGATACGGTACTATCCTAGATAGCAACTGTCTTACTAGTTAAAGTTTGACATCAATGACAATATAACAATTATTTCAATTGTAGTTTCTAACAATCCCCCTCTTTGGCATTGATGGCAACACCACATGAATAACACATGATTTACCAAACAATCCAAAATCTTTATGCATCATATTTTTATTATTATCCTTAGCTTCATTCTGATTCACAACTTTTTCTTTGCCTTACCGCTTACTCAATTACTCCCTATGAATCTTTTATGTATCTCTCCCTTAGGTTTCATTGAAGAATTTCCCTTAGTGTTGTATCAATCCATTTGTTTTCATTGAATCTTCTCCTTCTTTGACAACAATACCAAAGCTTGTATCTGTCACTTACATCTTTAACATGTAGATGTCTTCATGTAAGTTCAATATGCTATATACTCCCTCTGTCATCTTGTTTATGAATGATTAGTATCTTTTCTTTACTTCTCACAACTCTAGGCAACTCCTAAAGTGTGGCCTTTTCTACATCAATTTGTCAAATATTTTGTGTATCACATTTGATGCAGTGCTCCTATTTTACTAGGTAGCCTCAGCCAGGGGAATCACCCCTAATTTACCTCTAAGATATTCATGAGCATCCTTAGGTAAAGCTTTTGTGAATATGTCTGCTAATTGTTCCTTTGTATTCACATATTCCAATCTCACTTCTTTGTCTTGAACCAACTCTCTCAAGTAATAATACTTGATAGCAATATGCTTAGTCTTGGTGTGCATCACTAGATTCTTTGATATATTAATAGTACTTGTGTTATCATAAAAAATAACAACCGGCTCAGTGATTTCTTCCTTCATACCTTTTAACAATCGCTTGATCCACACTAAATTTGAATAATTCACTATTGCTGCTACATACTCATCTTTTGTTGTAGATTGGGAAATGTAGTTTTGTTTCTTATTTATCTAGGAGACTAATCTCTTTCCTAGAAAGAATTCTCCACCACTTGTACTTTTTCCATCATCAACATTTCTAGCCAAATCTATATTAGTGTAAACTCTCAGTTCAAACTTGTCATTCTTCTTGTAATATAATCCATAATCCTCTGTTCCTTTCAAATATCTCAATATTCTTTTCACTACCATCATATGATTCTCCTTAGGATTGGCAAAAAATCTTGCCACAATCCCAACTGCTAGGGAAATATCCGGTCTTCTATGAACAACATATTGTAGCTTTTTAATCATAGATCTATACAAGGTTTGATTCACTTCAGTTGTATCATCAATTTTAGATAGTTTATGTCCAGTCGCCATAGGAGTACTTACTGGTCTAGAATCCTCCATACCAAAAGTTTTCAGTATCTCTTTGACATATTTAAATTGAGTAATATAGATACCTTTATTCATCTGATAAACTTGCAAACCAACAAAGAATTTGATCTCACCAAACATAGACATTTAAAATTCAGTTTGCATCTCATTTGAAAAGTTTTGAAATAGGGCATCTTGTCCTCCAAATGTGATATCATCAACAAAGATTTGATCTAACAAAATCCCTTTACCTTTTTCAATCTTCATATACAAATTATTATTGTCACATGTCCTTGCAAATCTGATCTTTATCAAGTAATTATGTAGTCTCTCATACCATGCTCTAGGGGCTTGTTTCAATCCATACAATGGCTTGTGTGGCTTGAAAACCATATTCTTCTAGCTTGGGTCAATAAATCCTTCAGGTTGTTCAATGTATACTTCTTCTCATATCCCATTCAGAAATGTAGATTTGACATCCATCTGATATACTTTGAATCCTTTATAAGTGACATATGCAAGTAGAGTCCTTACTCCTTCTAATCTTGCAATAGGGGAAAATGTCTCCCCATAGTCAATTCCTTCTTCTTGTGCATACCCCGTGCATGCCAATCTAGCTTTGTTTCTAGTGACTTGTCCATGTTCATTTATCTTCTTTCTGAATACCCATTTTGTTCTAATAATATTCTTGTCTTTTGGTCTTGGCACTAGAGTCTAGGTAATATTCTTTTCTATCTACTCTATTTCTTCATTCATGGCTTGTATCCAGTCTTTATTCTCTAAAGCATCTTTTATTGTTTTAGGCTCAAACTCACATAGTAAGCATGTATTATCTTTCAACTTACTTTTTGTCATGACTCCAAATTCTTTATCTCCAATGATTTTCTCAGGCATACGATGTCTTCTTACATACTGTGCCAATGAAGGTTCATATTTATTTTCTCCTTGTTCTGGATCTTTAGGTTCATCTTGCAAATTATTTGCTTCTTTTTCTAATTTCTTGACAGCATCCTCCTGATGCTTGACAACATCCTCCTAATGCTCGACATTACCATTCTGTGACTCTGCATCTGGTTCAAGTGTATTACTTTCCTCTCCTTCTTCCCTGTATACAAAAGATTTGTAATCTTTAGGCTCTTTCTTGAACTCAACTTCATTTCTTTCTACATATTCATCAACTCTAACATTTTCACTTTCCACAACTTTTTTAGTGTTAGAATTCAAACACTTATAAGATTTTCTCTTAGTGGAATATCCTAGGAATATGCCTTCATTACTTTTTGTATCAATTATTCCATTTCTATTGTCTCTCAGTATATAGCATTTACTCCCAAAGACTCTAAAATATTTCACATTAGGTGTATGTCCATGCCATAACTCAAAAGGTGTAGAATTTGTACCTTTCTTGATTTGTACTCGGTTTAAGGTATAAATAGTTGTACTTATATCTTCTCTCCAGTACTTTTGTGCAACATTTTTTCTATCATTAGTGTTCTAGCACAATCCATAATTTACCTATTTCTTCTTTCTGCTATGCCATTCTGTAGAGGTGTCCTTTTGTCTCTTTATTCCTCTATCATTGCAGAATAGATTGAACTCATTTGATATAAACTCTCCACCTTAGTTAGATCTCAAACATTTCAAGCTTTTACCTATTTCTTTTTCAACTTTTTCCAAATACCACTTAAACAACTAAAATGGATCAGATTTCTCCTTTAAAAACATTATAGTCATCATTCTAGAATAGTCATCAACAAATATAATAAAATACTTATCACCACAATAACTTTGTACACCCATAGTTCCACAAAGTTCAGTATGAACCAATTCTAAAATATTGTCAAAAGTATATGTCTTGGTCTTAATACTAGACTTTGTCATTTTTCCCAACTAACACTATTTACACATCACATTATCAGGTTTCTTCAATCTTGATAAACCTCTAACTTTCTTCTTTTTACTAATATTTACCAGATTGTCAAAATTCACATGACATGACCTCTTATGCCATAACCATACATCATTAAATTGTGAAAAAAAACATGTTTCTTCATATAGGTCTAGATAGAATAAATTACCTCTTATATGTTCTCCACTTCCAATTATTTCACTAGTGGCATCAAATATTTTTGCCTTTCTGTGATGAAATTCCACTTGGTAACCAATGTTGTTCAACTGTGCAACACTCAGAAAATTATAGTTAAGACCTTCAACCCAATAAGAATTTTCACATATGATCTTATCAATCAATCTAATTGATCCTTTTCCTTTCACATGACATGGTGCATCATTACCAAACTTAACACTTCTACCTTTTTAATGATCTAGGGTCTTAAACATACTTTTATCACCAATCATGTGATGTGAGAAACCACTATCAATAATCCATTTATCACCTTTACTCACATAGGAAATAAGTGCAGGTTCTCATCTTCATCAGAATCATCTTATATAGCAACCTAAACAACTTATATATCACATTCATCAGGTTCACTAGTGTCACTGTCAGTTTCCTCTTTAGTAATATAGCAAGATTTCTTACCTTTATCTTTGTAATCTTTGTACCTTCAGTGATATCTTTCATTTATCTTGTCTTTGTACTTGCTTTCCCTTCTCTCATCCTTGTCATTCCTGTCAGGGCATCTTGCTGCAATATGGCCAACTTTGTTACATGAAAAATAGATTATAGGAAGTTTACCTTTATATTTCCTTTTCCCTCTGTTTAGCCTTCTAGCCATAAGTGCCTCAAGATCATCTAGATCTTCATTTGAAGTGTCAATATCACTATCACTATCACTATTACTTTTCACATATTTTTCTTTTTCTCTCTTAGACTTATGCATAACCATTTGAGACTTGAATGCAGATTCAACATTAGGAAAAATGTAGTTATCATAATTAGATAGCTCAAAAGTAGTAATCTTACCAACAAGACTTTCTAGAGTTAGAACATTACCAAGGTTACATCTTGATTCTTGTATTGCATAAATTCTGATAGCATAGATAGGAAGAAAATTTCTCAATACTTTACCAATAAGAGTTTCATCATCAATGTTTCCATTAGCTCCTCTAATATCATTCACTACCTCCTTAATTATACCACAATACAGAGCAATATTTTCACCTTCTTGCATTTTCATTTCATCAAACTTACCTCTCAAACTTTTATATTTGGCTCTCAGTGCATTTTTATCTCCACCATAGATAGTTGCAAGAGTGTCCCACATTTGATTTGCATTAGTACAGTCCTTGATGTCTTCAAACTTAGGATAGCTCAGGGAAGATGTGATCTCCAACATTTCTTGATTATGTTCTTATTTTTCTTTCATCTCCTTGGTAGTCAAAGGTGCAACAGGTATAACATAATCATTTTCAACATAGTATTTCACCGAATCACCAATACCATCTAGGTTCAATTTCATCAAACTCTACCATGCATAGAAATTCTCTTTGTTTAGCTTCAGTACCCCATTTAATACATCTTGATCATTAACTTCAAGTACCTTTAAAATTTTCTCTATAAGCACCAACAACTTTGATACCAATTGTTAGAATGATTTTAGAACAATAGAGAGGGGGGGGGGATGAAGCAGTTGTTCTCAGGTCCAGATGTACCAATTCAACTTTCTAGCTCTTCAACAACTCAGATCTAATAAACAATTCAACTCGATCTCTATAGCATATATCAGAAACATATATCATGTAGTCCATTGTCCAAAAGTAATTAAATTATAGAATATAAAGCTTTCAATAACATTCACATCAAAATAATTCACACAAGTATAACACCAGGATTTATAGTGGAAACCCAATTTGGGAAAAACCACTTTGTAACGTGTTACTAATTTTCACTCTTCTGAAGTGAGCTATGTGAGAAGCCAACCTAGTTAAAGGTTTACATACACACTGTTAGGTGTGACCCTATTAAAGGATTTAAAACACTCTATCAAAAGTGGCCTGGTTAGAGGACTTAAGAACATTCCATTAGAATGTCACCTTGATTAAAGGATTTATACAATGATTGTTAGGTCAAACTTGATTAAAGGATTTAGACTAATACAATGGTTAGAAAGTAACAGTAGGCTATGATCTGAAAAAAATACAACTCACTTTGCAAATATAGATCCACTTATCTCATATGTTGATTTACTGACTGACCTTCATTTCATCTCCATCTCTAATCTGCTCAAAATTCACTTTAAGCAATCACCACAACTCTACTTAGCTCTTCACAGCTTCACCTTCAGCCTTCTGCTTAGACTTTTCAGTCAATAACATCAACCTCTTCTTCTCACTCCGCAACCTCATAATTAGGTTAATCTTATACCTCCTTGATCAGGTAGACCAATCTTTTTTCACTTCATCTCCTCTGTAGATCTTATGTTTAGGTCAGATTCATCAAATCCTTCCATCATTATGTTCTCCATCTTTTCCTCCTACATACATCTCCAAAATTCTCTTTGAATCCATAAGAAAATGATTTACCATGCATTAAATGCTCCATACAATTCATTAATAATGTCAACACATTTTACATATCCTAAGAATTCAACTATGTCGGCTGGGATCCTCAATTATTTCCCCAAATGTAAATTACTGACACTTGGTCAATACTGTGTTCATCTTTTTAGTCATCACTATGTATCTTAGTCATTACTAAAAATTGTCTTCCTCAACAAATGTTGTCTTTACTCGGTAATTTCTTGTCGCTCGACAATTACTGATGTTCGGCCAACACTAGATTTACTCAGCATATACTGGTGCTCAATCGACACTAACATCACTCGGCTTAAACTAGATTTCTTCACTTTTTCTTGGTTAAGCCTACATTTCCAGTCTTTCTTCTTACTAGATAAACAATAGTTACAAAACATTACCTTGTCAATGTGCCAACTAATCAAGTACCCATTAAAGTATCACATAACTCAACCTTTCCTTAGGACCTCTTGTCATCTCCTCTTTTCAAATCCTCTTCATCAATCAAAAGATATGGTACTATCCTAGATAGCAATTGTCTTACTAGTTAAGGTTTGACATCAATGACAATATAACAATTGTTTCAATTGTAGTTTCCAACAACATCTACACCACCATAAGGTACAAACTTGTTCTTTTCCTTTCTTCCTTCTCATAAGACTTATTCACCATTATCTTTTATATATTCTCTTTTTCTTGTTCTACATCAAACTTCTTCAAAGGAACAAAAGTTATTTCATTCTTTCCTTTGTAAAATCTAGCAATGTGTCTGAGTTTGTTGCAATTGTAACATGTAGAACTATGTTGTGGACCATTTCCATTCCTTCTAAAATTATATTTTCACTCAATAATCTTGTACCCAAATATGTTGCATGCATAAAAATAACCATTGAAAGATTGAAAATTTTGACCATTTTTTACACTAATGAAATTGGAAGGCTGAAAATAAGGCTCACTAGGATGCATGAACAAACTAGGAAACTTAGGCCTATCTCCTCTTACATAGGAAGGAAGATGATCCACTAGGTTCAAGGAGACTAGAGCATTGAGTGAATTTTCACTATTATGAAAGGTGACTATTCAAGTTGTATCATCCTAAAACTTTATCACCCATAATTGGAGACTTTAGGACCTATTAGGCTATACTTTGGTGATTTTGAGGTCTAAATGTCTTTATGCTTGATTTCCCTCTTCGTTCGTTTTCTTCCTTTGTAATTTAACACACTCCCCTATATATGGGAAATCTTTTGAGAAAACACTGCCTGGACAAGGTTGACCAAGTTGACCTTGTCATGGATTAGGTTTTCCAAGTTAGCCTTGTTCTAGAACTTGGTCATCCAAGTTTTCCTTGTCCTAGGACATTGTGTTTTATCTAGCTTCAAGACTCATGCACAGGATTTTCTCCTAGATCTTTCTTGTCATTGTCCTATGCAATATTGAATCTTGAAATGAGTTTAAAAGGACATCAAAGCATATCATTTTTCATCCATATATATATTATTGTGCAATCCATTCTTGATACAAGCAATCCATATGCAAGAATAATTAATTGATCAAGTGCAAGTAAGGCAAGATTTCAAGTTGTGCAATTGAAGTTGTGGATTCAAGATTTGAAGGCAACAAACCAATATAGGCTGTCCAAGTCTCCATTTCTTTAAGATCCATTCAAGAAAAGGCAATCTTCTCTCATTGTGGAAAATTTCTCTCCCATGATGGTCAAGTAGAGGAATTCACAAACAAGAAAGAATATTTGTGCATTCATTCTTCTTATATCTTCTTCTCCATTGAGGTTATCAAGCATGCTTTCATTCAAGATCTAGGATTGGAAATTGTAGATCTATTTAATTTGTGAAGGAATCCTTGATTCTATATCTCAATAATATAGTCAATCATCTTCATGGATTTGACAGATTTTAACATCCGTTCATGAAGGTTTTTCATGCAGGGTAAATTTTACATTTGTCTTGTTTACATTACTTTCCTTATACAATCTCTCTTTCATTTCAAGGTTGATTCATAATTAGGGTTTTGACCTAGGAAAACTATTTCAATAACCTTTTCTCCTTATTTTTAGTGTGCAAGAGCAAGTTGCAGAGTTTCAAATCCAGATTTGGAAGCCTCAGATACAGTTACAGAGTCTCAAAAAGTTTCATTACATTTGGAATTAAAAGGACTATGTCAAAATTCTAGAACATTGTCTAGGACTAGGTCATCCAAGTTGACATTCTCCTATGGATCTGAGATTTTCATAGAAAGCAGTTATAGGTGGCAAAAGCCCATATCTGAAGTTATACCTGATCCTAACATCTCTATGATAGTCAAAATTAGATCTGAAGGTCCATTTGCCTCTTCCTTCCACAAGGTGAGTTCATTATTCTTATTTATCCTTGTACTTACTTTCATATATGAGTTTTACATATCATTTACAACCCCTTTTACACATAAGGAATCCAAAACCCTACATTCTAGATCTTACATTAGCGCTTGCACTCTTTTAGTCGTGTTAATCAAATTCACCTTGTTAGAGTGTTTTGCATTATAATGTATGTTTGATTTGGTGATTGATCTACCTCTTAGCATTGTTCACCATTTCCCACATCACATTTTGATGAACCCTACATATTACATTTCCATCTAGATTTTGGTGTTAGATTCTCCTTTTATGGGCTTAAATATCTAGATTTATTTTGTATGCATCATCTAGGCATTTGAATATTTAGGCTCCCATTGCATTATCAAATCTAATTTAGTGTCTAGATCTCCTTATATGTATTACATTAGATCTTATCTTTATCACATTGTATGCATCTAGATCTATATCTTCATTGCATGTTCTTTATTTTCATAATCAAATCTACTTGTATATGCTTTTCATTACATGTTTTAATTTGATAGCTAATGTGAATTTCATAAAAACACTTTATTTTTTCATTTATTCTTTCTTTCATTCTCTTTTGCATGATTTTTATAACTTTGAGTCTAACCTATAGTATTCCTATTAGAAGAAGTTGTATACTTATGGGTTCTTTTGATCCTTGAGCCCTCCTTATTTCCTAGGAATATTTATGAGACCAACATGCATATTAATGATATCAATCCTATTATAGAGAATAACTCTTCTCATGATTAATATTAAGCCTTGAGAGTTCCTCATGTCCAAATCCAAAAACTTCCCATGACTTTGAAAATTTTGAACAATGTCTAGGTCAATAAAATTCTAATCTCAAGGTCTTTTTTATTGTATAAAGCTTAAGGAATCTCATTCATAATGATGAACATGGTGTTAACATATTGCATATCATTTCTCACCTCATTGATACCAATGTTAATGCTCTTCAGGATTGTGCTCAATATTTACACCTCATTCCACCTACTACCAATGTTGAGACCTCTTTTCCTATTTCTAATTCCATTCCTAGTGTGTCTACTTATGCTCCACATATCATAACAACCTCGATTCAAAATTCCAATCCTACACATGTGAGTCTTTCTAATCATATTCTTCCTTCTATTCCTTCAAGTATACCATGTGTTTCATTTCCTTCATCCATGCCGACTTACCATACTATCCCTTTTTTATATTCAATCATTCCTCCTATTTCCATTAATGCTCCTAACATTTCTCATGTTTCTCCTCCTACCATCCATTCTACTGATTCTACCATTAATAGCTTGGCTCAAACTATTTATTCTTTACAATAACAAATTGCCTCCATGACTCAATCCAGTTCAACATTCCCACTTTTGACATTTCTAGTCCTTTTCCTTTATATATTATCCATTTTGTTATCGCACAACATATGGAGATTCATCACCTTGAGACTTATAACAGTAAGGGTGATCCTTTGACTCATGTCAAAAAATTCAAACCTTGTGTAGTAATTTTTCTCATGACCATAGGTTCATGGAAAAGTTGTTTATTAGAACCTTTTGATACAAATCCTTGCAATGGTATAGTTCTTTTCCTCCTTATTCCATTGTTTCCTTTCAAAATATTGCTAATTCTTTCATCCAACAATTCAAAAATAACATTGGTCCTCAAATCTATTTGACTAATTTAATGAATTATAAATAAGGTGTTAAAGAGAAAGTAAGTGATTTCACTGGTATATTTAAGCATTGCCATGCTCAAATTTCTTATCCGTGTCTAATATTGATATGTAACACATTTTTATTACTAATTTACAAAAAGACATTAGAGATAAGATCATTATTTATGATTTCTCTTCTTTTCTCAATTATGTGCAGTGCTTCATCATTATCAACTAAAAGTGAGTCAATTTGAGAGCACCACTCCAATGGATCATGTTCCCAGTGATAAGAGTGATGCTACATCCAACAATTTTAACAAATTTTAGAAACCAAAAAACTTCATCAAAATCAACAACTCATCCAACACTATTGGTGAACAAGTGGAAACAACATCCAAAGGTTTGGCTCCTTTGTCATCTTTTTGCAAACCTACTCATAATTTCACTCAGCTCTCTGAATCTTTCATAATGGGATGTTGAAGTTAATTAATGCCCATGTGTTAACACTTCCACCCATCAAACCCATTGACATGTCCAAACCTCAATCCAAATACTTTGATCCCAAAGCTTTTTGCCAATACCATTGTCAACCTGATCATGATACTAAAAAGTGTTACCACTTGGAAACTGTTATCAAAGATCTTGTTGATTCTAATTATATATCTATTGAAAGTGACAATGATAACAAGAACAAATCTACAACACCTCCCAACCCAAATTTTCAAATTTACACCAATCCTTTTCCATCTCATTCAACTAATACCATTGACCAAACCCAACCTTCTTCTTCTTCTCCTTACATTGAATACAATGAAAAAATTGATGAAGATAATCACGTGGTCAATCAAGTTGAGTAGGTTAAAACTAAACCTAAACCTTCACCTTAGCCTTGTACTACCTTTTACCCTTTTGAGACAATTAAAGCACCTGATGTTCCCCTCTACATTCTCACAAGATTTGATAGTCTTCCTTCCTGTGGTGTCCATGTTGATCCCACTTGCATGGTGAATGTGATAGCTAGAGAACAACTTTATTGTAGATGATTGCAATGTGATTTATATGATAGATCTAATGTTAGGATCCAAACTTGCAATAGTTTCCTTTATCCTTTCCATGTTTCCATTTCATTTCTTGTTGAAGTTGGTGGTAAAATTGTAGATGTTACCTTCACTGTCATCCCAACTTCTAAATGGTTTCAAGTCAAAATTGGTCTTCCTTGGCTTACCTCCATGAATGTCATGGCTTCTCATATTAATAAATATCTTAAATTTCCTCATAATGGAGAAACTGTGATTGTTAACCATAGTCTTTATCATCCTTCAATGCCTTGAGACTCAATTGTCCTTGATTTCTTTTGGCCTTCTATGCCTCAACCTACTCAAGTCCATCCTGACCATTTGTTTTGATCATACCAAGCTTACAAGCTCAAAAAAATTTCTAAACTTAGCAAACCCAAGGATTTTCCATCTCTTTTCCCTAGAAGTGGACTTCTTCCTATACCACCTACACCTCCTCTTCCACCACCTATTACTTATAGTGATTATCCTCAACCAATCTCTCAACCTAGGGTGGTTTCTTTCATTCTTCCTCAAGAAGAAAATGACATGATGTTGATTGATCCTGACCCAAAATAGATTTATAGAAAAAGAAAACACAACTGTCATGCCCATGATCATTTTCATAAGTGTCGTGCTAGAGGTTGTCAACATGCCTCTCAAAATATTTCTTCACCTCATACACCCACTCATGCTTTGCTTCCCTTTGACCAACCCATGCTTGAGAGAATGAAAAAAGTGAATTTAAACAAAGATCAAATTGAGTGAACATGACAATGCTATTTGTATATTAGATTCTATTACAATTAACTTGAATGAAGAAATACTCTTGATGATGATGTTGTTGATGCTAACAATGATATTCATGCTAGTGATTTTTATGACTATGAGACTATTAATATTGATCATGATTTACCAGTTATACTTTCACAATAATTATCTATCACTCCTAATGAAAAACAAAGTGACCTATCTTCATAGTATGGTCCTTGTTTGGAATTGGCTATCATTCCATATGTTGTGCTTGATGTTTCTCCTCTTGCAAGTTTCCCACCTTCCCTAAACACTATAGGCTAAGATGGGGATTGGGGGGATACACTTGACTAGCTCCTCTTGTATGGTATATTATATGTGTTTTAACATTTTAATGTGCTTCTCTTGTGATGTGCTCCTTGTTACATGTTTTGTTTATATTTCTTTAAATGACCCTTGTTGCTCCATTGGTGCAAGGTGATAAATGAATCCCTATGTCATAAACATTCTTCTATTTTTATCTCTCTTCTTCTATATGTCGTTACATTTTATGTCATGCATGTGTCACTATTAATAAATGTGCCTTTGTGTTGTCTGTCTGGGATGATGAAAAATAATAGCTACCTATTCTTTTTGGTCTCAGTGATACCATCCCAAAAAGACTCTTGTTCATAACTCTTACATGATTTTATTCCATTGTGCTTGTCATTCTACTACCTTTGGGGGATGATGACATTAATTTTGATATAACATTTCATGTATTATCATATTCTCATACTGACCCTAGAGTTGTTAGATCCCTTCCATGGTCTCTTTTGTCATGTGCTCATTTCCCTTGATTTGTCCTTTCTCGGGGGAATTTCATAGTGGAAATGTTTCTTGTAGATGCTCTATTAAATCAATTAATCTCATTAAGATGTTTGCAATTTCTTTAATATGGGGGCATACACTACACTATGTGTTTCACATTTTGTGCATGCACACACACACACAAATTAAATGCTATATTTTTAGTGGATCCTAGAGTTATCCCTATTTTTGGTCCTTAGACTGACTATGCACATTTGGTCCTTGACTGAATACTTTTCAAATCCTTAGTCTGATCCTTCTCTCTTTGATCCCTAAGGAAGCTTATCTTTCCCATAGGACTTATTTTTCCTTTGTCAAATCCATTATCCGATACTATTATCTTAAGGACTGATCAAACTATTATAAAAATGTTTTCTAGACTTTTTAATACCATCTTTTGTGACACACTTTCTTTGTGTGCTTCACAATAATATAGACTCTCTCTCTCTCTCTCTCTCTCTCTCTCTCACACACACACACACACACACACACACACACTTGGGGGCTTGATTTTTCCTATCTCCTTGACCTTGATAAGATCATCCTTTTCATTTGATCTACTTTACTATGAGCACAATTTTTTCTCATACTCCCTCTAAAGTGGGGGCTAAATGAACCATCCTAAAAATTTATCACCCATAATTTGAGGCTCTAGGACCTATTGGGTCCCACTTTGGTTATTTCAAGGTCTAAATGTCTTTATCCTTTGCTTCGTTCATTTTCTTCCTCCATAATTTATCACACTACCCTACTCCGAGACAACCTTTTGAGAAAACACTACCTAGACTAGGTCGACCAACTTGGCCTTGTCCTAGACTAGGCCATCCAGCTTGATCTTTTCCTAGGACTAGGCCATCTAGGCCAACCTTATCCTAGGGCATTTTGTTTGATCTAGCTTCGGGCTCGATATAGGGTTTTTTCTCCTAGATCTTTCTTGTGGTTGGCCTACATAATATTGAATCCCAAAATGAGTATAAAAGGACATAAAAGCCTCTCATTTTGCATGCATATCCATTATTGTGCAATCCATTCTTGATGTAAGCAATCCATATGCAAGATTAATCAATTTATCAAGTGCAAGTAAGGAAATATTTCAAGTTGTGGATTCAATATTTGAAGGCAAGCACCCAATCTAGGATCTTCAAGTCTCCATTTCTTCAAGATCCATTCAAGTAAATGAAATAATCTCTCATTGATGCAAATTTATCTCCCATGATAGTCAAGTAGATGAATTCACAAGAAAGAAAGAATATATGTGCATTCATTATTCTTCTCTCTTCTTCTCCATTGAGGTTATCAAGAATGCATTCATTCAAGATCTAGGATTGAAAAGTTTAGATCTATTGCATTTGTGAAGACATCCTTGATTATACATATCAAGAATACACTCGAGCATCTTCATAGATTTGATTGATTTCTATATCCATTCATGAAGTTTTTTCATGCAAGGTAAATCTTACATTTGTCTTGTTTACATTCCTTTCCTTATGCAATCTCTATTTCATTTCAAGGTTGATTCCTAAACAGGGATTTGACCAAGGCAAAACCATTTCTAAAAAAATGTCCCCTTATTTTCTATCATTAGGAGTAGGTTGTGGAGTTTTATATCTAGATTTAGAAGCCTTGGATATAGTTACAAAACCTTAGAAAGCTTCATCAGATTTAGAGTTAAAAGGACTAGGTTGAAATTTTGGAACTTTGTCTAGAACTAGGCATCCAAGTCGACATTCTCACCTGGATTTGAGATTTTCATAGAAAGTAGTTATAGGTGCCAAAAGCCTAGATCTAGAGTTATACCTGATTTAGACATCTTTGTGACAGTCAAAATCAAATCTGAATGTCCATTTGCCTCTTCCTTCCACAAGGTGAGTTCATTATTCTTATTTATCATTGTACTTACTTTTATAGATCAATTTTACATATCATTTACAACCCCCTTTACACATAAGGAATCCAAAACCCTACATTATGGATCTCACATTAGTGCATCCACTCTTTTGGTTGTGTTAATCAATTTCACCTTGTTAGAGTGTTTTGCATTCAAATGTATGTTTAATTTGGTGAGTGATCTACCTCTTAGCATTGCTCACTATTTCCCACATCACACAAGAAAAATTTCAAAATACAAGATTTAGGGCTAGTTGGAGAGTGAAAGGAGGTTTCTACATGTACAGACAAAATGTAGACTAAGAAACTGTTAGATTTGGTGAAATACTAATCTCCCAAGAACACCTGCATGCATAACCCTGTCACATGGAAGAAGCAAAGCACAGAAGCAAGAAAAATCATGGAGGCCAAAAAGCCAGAGACATCTTATGGACATGCAAAGAGCAATCTCTATTATATCCAATAAGTGAATTAATGAAATACAAAGAGGGAATCCTTATAAAAGGATACCAAAACCCTAAAGGTGAAAACCCTAAAGAATAATGAGATGCCTAAGTCTAACTTAAGTGTAGAGAATAATAGACTAATAATTAAATAAATTAATTATTAGCTATAATATGACTACTCTAACACCCCCCCTTAAGTGTAACTTAGGGAGAAGCTAAACAACTAAGGACTAAAAGATGCATGAAAACAAAAATGCATGAAAGAGCTATGGGTCCCGGCAACAAGGCCTGATCAGGTACCCAAGTACAATAAAATAAACTAGATGAAGGAAACAAAGCCTCTAATCTAGGGAATGTCCCAAAGAAAGGAACAAGAAAGAGCATGAAGCATCTCCGAAGCATGAAGCTGCAAACACTGTCAGAAGAATACTGCTGGAACCCCCACTGAAATAGTGCATGATCAGGTAGAGAAAACAAAGTCTGAAGAGCTGATCAATCGAAGAGGTGACCTCCAAAATAGGAATGAACGAGTGTCTATATAGTAGATGATCCATCTCACCGAAATGCATAGGTGCCTAGCCACTGCATCCGCCTAGTACATAGGAACAAAAACTGAATACGTAGATCACTCAACCAAACCAAGGAAGCAATAGAGCCAACAGGTGAACCCCCCCATAATGCTGAATAGAGAGAGGGGTGACAGGGACACTGAAATGCAATGCCAGAAACATCTGCAAGAAGAAGAATCAGGAACACCAACAGTGCAACAGAAGTACACGCACAGGATAAAGGGCGGTGTCGAAGAAGAAGAATAGATCTTCTGGACACACAGCATGGGCTAATGTCGTGGAAGGTACACTCACTTGACAAAGGTGGATGAGCACAAAAGGCAAAACATCATAACCCCCCATGGCACTTTATAACTGAGTGTGAGTACAAACAAACACAAGGTGTACAAGATCCCAGATATTCAAAAGTAGGCACTTTATCTCAGTGTGTTTATAGAAAAAAGAATGCAACAGAAGAGAAGCATACAATGCTCAGAAGTCAGAAAGAAGAGTGAGCTAGAAGAACAGAAGAAGAGATCCCCGGACCTGTAGAACCAAGCACTCCACCAGAGGGCATCAACTGCCAAACGCGGAGGAGTGAAAACCTAGAGTAGAATCTAGAAAAATAACCTCTACCACTGAATAGCACACAGAACCAGCTTTCCGATGATATATGGTGAGCCCAAAAATGAGTCCGGATGAGCGAGATATGGCTCTTGGAAGGCAAAAAGTAAACATCACCTTTGACAAAAAAAACTATCAAAACAGTAGATCCAAAAACTATGACCTCCATAATTAGAAAGAGCTTGGAAAGAGCTTTCTGGCGATATAAAGAAGTCGAAAAAAGACCTCCGTATGCTCAAGATATTGCAAAAAAGGCCCAGGTACCCTAAAAAGGCTTCAAATTTTTTTTTTAAAGCCCCTAGGGCTGGAAATGCAAAGCCCCTGGGCGCATGGCGCCCACAGGGGGCGGAGCCGAGGGCTCTCGATCACCCATGTGACCACCGTGGGGGGCTAAAAAGCCCGCGGGGCTTGCAGAGCGGAGCGGGGGCGCGGGCCGGCGGAGCAGAGCAGAGGGCGGCGGGGGCGCGGGCGGAGCCGGGGTGGCGGCCGGGCTGGGCGGCGGCTGGGCGGGCCGCGGAGCAGAGCAGAGGGCGCGGGGGCCCTGGTGGAGCTGGGGTGGCGGCCGGGCCGAGCGGCGGCTGGGCGGGCCGCGGAGCAGAGCAGAGGGCGCGGGGGCGCTGGCGGAGCCGGGGTGGCGGCCGGGCCAGGCGGCGGCTGGGCGGGCCGCGGGGCCTGCAGAACGGAGCGGGGGCGTGAGCTGGGCCGCGGCTCTGTGGTGGCCGCTTGGCGGTGCGCTGGTGGCCGCTGGGCAGCTGCCCAAAACTATAAGTTTTTTTAAATATTTTTTTGACAATCGCCGTCTCGGAGTGCATGCCAGGGCCGTACGGCCCTGGTATGCAAAATTTTTTTGCCTCAGATGGAAAAGATGTCCAAAATAGACAAATTTTATATGGATTTAGGGGTTCTTGGGCCTTCCGGACACAATGGTGGTGTCCGTTTTTGCCCAAGGTGAGCCAAATTTCGGCTCCCCCCCAGATCCACAAAAAATTTTTTGAAACCCTTGAAAACCTCCTGCTTCTGAAACACTTCAACAAAACATGAACAGCGAGCAGCAAGATGGCTCTGATACCATGTTAGATTAGGTGAAATACTAATCTCCCAAGAACACCTGCATGCATAACCCTGTCATATGGAAGAAGCAAAGCACAGAAGCAAGAAAAATCATGGAGGCCAAAAAGCCAGAGACATCTTATGGACATGCAAAGAGCAATCTCTATTATATCCAATAAGTGAATTAATGAAATACAAAGACGGAATACTTATAAAAGGATACCAAAACCCTAAAGGTGAAAACCCTAAAGAATAATGAGATGCCTAAGTCTAACTTAAGTGTAGAGAATAATAGACTAATAATTAAATAAATTAATTATTAGCTATAATATGACTACTCTAACAGAAACCATCTTTGGGAATAGATCAAGGAAGTAGAAACAATAACTGACCTGTAAATCAAATTTTAGCCTAAAACAAGAGGTTAGGGGAGACTTGGAGGGCTAGGGGTGAGTAAAGTCATCTTTGACTCTGCACTTTTGATGAAATGACCTACAAACTATAGATTTTTAATTTTCCCCTTATTTAGCTCCTTTCACACAGGTGCCACCTATTTCCTACACATAGAAAAAGGAGTGAAAAGGGCTGTAGAGAGGGTTCTCCCTAAGTCAAACCCTAGTTTTGGAATTAACCATGAAATCTAATTGAAATTTATTTAAATAAAATTGTGCTAATATGTAGCAAACACTAAATCTAAAAAACAATATGTCTTATACCTTGATGATGTAAGGCTCTTGCAATGTGATCACAAGTGTTGATGCAATAGCATGACTCCAACAAATATTAAAAGGAAATCATAATAGGAATTATTTCATGAAGGTTGGTGAAGCTAACCATTACAAAAGATATGGTGAGATGAAATTCCTTGAATGCTTAAAATACTCCAATGCTTCTTCTACCTCCTTTAATTCTTGACATCATGAATGCCTGGTTTTAATTGGACGTGTACGTATGGATGGATCCCAAAATGAGGGATGTGACATTGTTTATGTATAGTTGGGAAAGAGGAAGCAATGTAAATAGGTAGATAAATCACCTTGCTTTTCTTTAATTACACATTTGGAAGGAAGAATCCCCCAATAGGCTCAAGCGGAAACTCAAGCACTAATCAAGGACAATGATCCTTCTCTAAAATGAATGTGATTAGAGAAATGGAAATGATAAAATGGATGCAATTAAAGTTTTAGATACCAATTAGATGAAGGTGCAAAAAATTGTACATAATAGACATAAATGAACTAAAAATGAACAAAAAGTTGTAGATTTGGAAAGAAAAATAGAGAAATGACTTGTGGTTAAAATTTGAGTAGAAAATGGAAGGGACGTGTTGAAATTCATCTTGTAGTCAGGGCCAGGGCACCGATGACAGTTTGTACCTAGCAATTTTGGCTAAAATTTTCTAAAGAGTATTGACTATATCTTATATGTCTGATCTCAATTCGGTGGCTCTCATAGTTGAGTGTGATCATATTGACAGATTGAGATCCTATACATATTCTCCATTCTCCATTTTTATTTGGTGGTAGTACTATAGGTACCACAAAAGAGGTCATACTCTCTTGAACCAATTCCTTCCTCAATAACTCATGAACTTTTCAATTTATCTCCTTGATCTCTATTGAATTTATCCTCTAAACTTCCTTATTAAACAAATTGGCTCTAGGTATCAGGTCCATTTGATGACCTATCTTCCTCATTAGTGGTAAACCCTTGGATACATTATTAGATACAATGTCCTTAAAATCTTCCAATATAATTGAGAATACAATTGGTATCTCCTTATATTCTCCCTTGTTATCTCTAGGAATTAATGCATAGCACATATGTTCACACTTCAAACCATCCAAAACAAAATCTACAATCAACCATTCAAACTTTGGCATTACTACATACCTTCTCTTCAATTTAAATTAGAGCATTCAGTTTATTGTGAGCTCCATCCTTCATTAAAGAATAATTTGTGTTCATCATGGACTACACATACTACTACAACCTCTCCAATAACATGTAACAAACAACCATATGCATGATGTCATCAAGTACCTCATCATGGTAGATACCTATAATGAACTTTACCAAGTACTTTGCATTTGACCAAAATCTTTTGGTCCTTCTAAAAACATGAAATACGATATGGCTATGCATTTTTCCTCCTCTCCAACTTCAAATTTATAACTATCTCTTGTAATACAATATTGTTTGTGTTACCACCATCAATGATCACATTACAACCTTTTCCTTTGCATTTGTATCTTGTGTGAAACAATATCATCTTTTGAACTAGATCCACCTCCTCATTCACCAAGGCTCTTCTTGTGCCAAGAGCCTCTCCTCCTTGTGAATCTTTGGAATGTGATAACTCATTATATTCATATGCATGTGCACCTCTTGCATTACTCTTAATTTTGTAATCAATAGTTCAAAAAAATATAAAGTAGAACAATAAATCATAAACACACAAATTTATGTGGAAAATCCTACTAAAAGTATACGAGGAAAACAACCATGGGTAAAGACCTTTTGTATTATTTCTATTAAAAAATTATAGTTAGAACAACCTTCAAAAATACATGAAAAAATGAATTCTTGTAGCTTATAACAAACGAGTTACAGAGTCCTAATTAAAGACAACTTTCTAAAACTAGAAAGTATGACTTGTAAAACTACATGTACAACACAATGGTTTCTAATGATAACTATTTATTATTATTAGAATAACACTAGAACTGAATTCACATTCCAACATTCTCCCACTTGAAGTTAATTTTATAACTTATGAATAATTCCTCTACTAAAAGACCATTGCCAATGCTACCTATCATAAAATAATCTACAAGCCAAGATAAGTTCTACATTGAATGAACTTCTCTCTAACTATAGGATTCATCAAAATATATGTTGGTTTTATACCAGTATGATTTTTTTCCAAAGAAATGTGTCCACCTTCCACCTCTTTATTTACAAAGTGATATTAAACATTAATATGATTTGTTCTAGAATGGTATGATGTGTTTCCTACTAACTTTAAATCAATTTGACTATCACAATGTAAAACCATATTGTCATGTTTTACTTCTAACTCACCCAAAATTCTATAAATCCATATTGACTCCTTGATTGTCTATGTTGTTTCTATATATTCAACTTCATAAGTAGACAATACTACAACTATATTTAACTTTGATACCCAACTAACATTACCTCTAGCTAAGAAGTAAATATAATGTGCACCTCCACCATTGTCTCCAAAAAAAATCTTCATCCACATATCCATTTAATTGAAGACTAATCCCATGGTAGTAGATAGTACCATTTGAAGTGCCTCTCAAATATCTAAGAATACACTTCATAGTTTTCCAATGATCAAACCTAGATTTTAAATGTAAAAATTGCCTACTCCCACTACACTTACAATAACCTCGACTCAGAATGCTTGACCTAGATGGATCAACCCACATTCCTTGTCTATTCAACATGGCTATTTTTAATGCAAGAGGATAATCATACCTAGATCATTCATATCTTTCTAAGAGGGTGTTAGACCATTTTCCTGTCATTGCCAAAATATTCAAAAATGGTCTTCATCCTTGCAAAGCCCTAGAAAGTTTCCATGTCCTGCTGCAAACTTGTTTTGATCAGTGAAGAAGATGTATGATGTTTTATGGCTTGCAGACTGAGCCAAGGATAGTTCAAGGTTTATGCAAGCTTTAGTTCAGATCACAAGAATTTTGGTGCAAAAACCAATGAGATATGGAAATTTGAAGGTGTGAAGAATTTGGATTTTTCCATGAATAATGGTGCTAGGAATGAGAACACTGAGAGGGGGGGTGAATCAATGTTCACTTAATTTAATCTTTTTGTTTTACTTCTTAAACTTAACTTGAATGCTTAAGTACTAAAATGAACATCAACATAAATAAGAAACATGAACTTAACACATAACACCAATGTGGTTATGGGGAAACCCAAATAGGTAAAACCCTGGTGGGAATTGACACCCACTAATAATCTGTACTAGTGTTTTACGATCCTTGTTAGAAGATCGTTAACCCTGTTAGGAGTTGCTTTACAATGTATTTAGTACAGTGACCTTGTCAAGGGTTGGACCCTATTAGGAGTCTTTTACAATAACCCTATTAGGGGTGGGGACACACTGTCCTAGAGCTCACTACTCAAGTGATGAAGGCTACAACCTTTAGATCTCAGATACACACTATATTTGTTGGATGAACTGGTGTTGTGACATTGCTTGTCAAATAATTTCCTTTGATGCGCTGATGCTTTGACCTCTTACAAAGCTCTAATACATCTTAACAACTCTTCACACACTTCTACTCTGATTATCTCAATTCTATTTGAACTCACATCCCTAATTATAAATGCACATCTAATAGTTATATGCACATACAAAACAATTAACTAGGTCGACCCTTTAACCGATTACATACAATGCTTCCAATTGAATTGGCTCAAGAGTGTTTACAAACAAACTTTATTACATGTCTACTACCTAATTACCATAGGTGCATAGCCCTTACATAACAATATTATAGTCGCTAATCAATTTACCATCAGTCGACTACATATACTATTCTATTCTGGCATTCATTGGCTGTGTAACTTCAACTATCTGTAACTTCATCATACTTGCATATCTGATCATGCGCTCATAGACCAAACATGAATACACTCTTACCAGCTTATCTTCTAGGGTGCATACCATAACTTGGTCATATGCATGTGCGCTGATACTCTGAACTACTGGTGCACTGTTAACTATCCAATCTTCTGTACTTTGCCAATTTCTGATCTTCTGAGGATGTGTGCTGACTCCAAAACACTATATGACTTTGTTTCCATAATGAAAACACTATGTTAAGTCATATACAAAAGTATAGTCAACTTGCCAACAATCTCCCCCTTTGTCATTGATGGAAACAAAGGAATATGGCACAGTTACTAACTGTTCTCTTATACAAAAAAACTTTTGTCATACTCCTATCTTATATCTCCCTTATACTTTTTACTATACATTTTCTTTACATAGCTATAGATCCATATTATATACATACTCCCCCTTTGACAGTAATAACAAAGGTGTTACAAAATTGAATCTATACAAGTACTTACACTAAAAGTACATCCGGGTATGCAATCTATAAGTTTTGGATCTCTTGCTTCCAAAATGCAATCAATGCATTGATTGTTTGGAGATGGGCGCATAAGGCATATTTTAGTTTCTCCATCTTCTCCAAATTTGAACTAGGGCCTTGATCATATGTCACCATGGTGGCATCAATCTCCTTGATATTATGATTCAACACATCTAGGGAGGGCGCAAGAGCATTTCTAAGCTGAGTCTACCTAGCCCTTATCTTTGACATCTCCTTTTCTGCCTTCTCAATTTTGTCAATCTGTCCCTGATATACATTGTTACACATGTTTACATTAGTAGAGGGATCTTCTACTAAATTCCTCACCTTTTCAATCATGGCCTCTGCTTCTTGAATCTTCTTATAGTGATCAGCTATCAACTTATCTTGATTCATACAGTCAACAATAATTTTCCTTCCTTTTACTGCAAACTCTTTCAAAGTTGCTTGTCCAACTTTGAGTGAACTAAGGTCTAGTGAGAAGTTACTAACCAACTCATTTAGTCTTTTATTCATATACTTCTCCTCTATAACTAATGATGTTGATTCTTCCAAGTTAGATAAATTACTCTTGAACTGTGAAAGAATTGCACTTACATCATCAACAAAGTGTACCTTGGACACTTTCTTATCTGCTAGTAACCAGTTGTTCAGGATATTTTTTGATTCTACAATGAGGGGATTCCTCATTACCTACTTCTCCTTAGCCTTCTCCATAGCCAAGACACTAATCTTGATCAGTTCTTCTTCTCCCCATGAATCCAAACTAGTTGTGTCAGGTGTCAAACTTGACAACAATGATACCGAAGGAGTGATAGGAGTGCTATCCACTACTTCTTGCTTTACTTTGATTAAAATTTCAACTAATGGTTCATTTCCTTTTCCCTCTTCTTATCCTTTTTCTAATTGTGTTTCTTTTCCTTCTTCTTTTTCTATCTGTTTTTCTTTTTCTATCTTAGGTGAGTTACCACCGCATAGTGTTTCAGCGTCTTGTGTGCTTAAAAAGGCTTCTTCGAACTTGTCCAAGTCCTTATCTATGGCCACCATTGCAATCTCAACATTATCAATAATGATGGTGCTATGCTTTAGTGACTCTATCATGGGTGCAGACTTGTCTGCCTCTGTATGTGTTTCAACTACAAGCACTGAGTCCTGAGGACCTATCATAGGTATATTGGTGGGCTCTGCGACCTTGACTTCCTTTGTGGGCACTTGAGCTATAGGCGTAGTAGGTGGGTACATGTGCCTATTCATGAAAACCTTCTCAAATGCTTTCTCTATTTCCTTAGCAACCAATTCATAGTTCTTATACATGATATTTAATGTTCTTGTGTTGGTTTTGAGGTGAGGCTTCAATAGATAACACTAAGGTCTTCTCCTCTAAAGAACATACTGGTAAACTCTCATCTAAGATATTCTATCTTATTCTCATATCTTTCTCCATTGCTTGTCTCTTCAAGAAGTCTAAAATGTTCTAAACATTGTCTGGAATCATAGTCTTCAATTATAGCACTGTCTTCTTAAACTTAAGCATGTGCTTGATAATTGTATGTGACTAAATGTGACCTCTAAATCAGGCACAACACAACATGGTCATTATTCACTTGATAGAATTTGGGAGAGAGTATGGAGAACTCAATCCAAATTCCATGGTGAGGTGACCTGTTGCCTCCTATGTGAATGGGGTGTTTGAATACTCTCAGAACGAGAGCCAACAGCCGAGAGACCAATTCAACAATGGAGGATTTCCAAGAATCAAATATGAAAAAAATGAAACTAAGCTAAGAATGAATGCAATTAATCTAGAAAACTTTGAAAGAAATATGAAATGCAGATTTTTATTTGATTTTGAAATAAAGATGATATTAGACTAAGAACAAGTAAGCAAATTTAATCTAAATGTGAAATGCAATTACACTAATATGAGAAATTAAACTAGATAATGCAATAAAAGAGCTTTGAAAATAATGAATCAAATGAGACTAAAAAATGCCTATAGTAAGGATGCTCTCAAAAATTGCTCTCTCTAATGAAGAAAAAGAGCCCAAATAAATAGAAGAGCCAAGAGGAGGAGGAAGAGTTTCTTGATTCGAAACTCCTGACCCTTCATATCCCTTTTGGGACAAATAAGCATGAATTACTTTATTAAAAGAATGGAAAATGCCACATGAGGACCTTTCAAATATCTCAAATTATTAATTCAAGAAAAGGTGTCCATTCAAATAACAACCAATTAATTAATTCCCTTTTATGTGTATTAGCCAAAGGGGGTGGTTTGATTTAATTTAATTAGAAAGCACTTAGGACTTTAGAATTAAATTAATGTATCATAGAGATAATTTAGCTAATAAAGTCAAAGAGACTTAGGAATTAATTTAATATTTGATTATTATAATTTAGGGTCTTTGCAACTGACATCAAGTCAAATTAAGTCAGGTAGGAGAGAAAATTTCCTAGTGAGATAGGACTTTGATGACATAGAAAATTGAAGAAATGCACCAAAATTGATTGAATTTATTAGGTGCCAATTTTGGGGTATTACAATAATCATGCCATGAATCTTTGACTTATCTATTTCACTATACTTATCATAAAATTTTCCTATTTGATCAATCCTTCCTTCATCAACAATCCTTTTACTCAACACTTGAAGACTAGGTCTGAAACCTACCTCTAAAGGTGCCTAAGTATTCTTCTTGCTTCTTGTTGCTCTCGAGGATAGATGGCTTGTGATAATTTCTTTCTTCCTCTTAGGCATTGCCTTATACTCTAGAGGAGAAGTAAGGTCAATTGTTACTGTGGGTGTAGGAGGGGCAACATCAGATTTACCCTTATGATCATCTGATTTCTCAATTTTCACCTTCTTCATCTTTGGATCATCAGATTCTATCTTTGTTGCAGCTACGCTCTCTATTTCTAAAGCAATCTTCTCTTGCCTTGCTTTGTCTAGGTCTGCTTGAGATACTCCATAAATTTTCAAAATATTTGAAGTAACCTTGGCAACTTTTATTTTTGTTGTTGCGATGTTCAATACAACATCTACTTCTCTTGTTTTCTCTTCATAAGTCCCCCATCTAGGTTCATTGATGTCCTTAGGTGCTGGCAATAGAACTTGAGCATAAGCCTCTAGAATAGGCTCTTCAACTTCATATCCCAATGGATGAATCCACTTTGTTCTTGGTTCAACAACCTCCATGCATGTTGTATCAGTCTCTACCATGAAACAAATACCATCTTTGTACTTTTCAACAATGCTTTCTGGAATCCTATATCTCATCTGCATTTTGGCTCTAAATGGCTTCAATTCCAGTGTCATGTAGTCCTTTAGGGTACTCTCAGTAGATGCCTTAAGAGATATTTGTGGCATTGTGCATAAATTTTTTTCCAAATACAAGTCTGAGACCTTTCCAACTATGTGGAAGTACATGTATATGATCAAAGACCCAAATCTGAATATTTTGGTCTTGTCATGTTTAATGTTGTCTATTAGTTGTGTGCATAGGATCTTGCACATATTGAACTCTCCATTCTCTCTTACCAACCTTATTGTTGCTAGAATGGTGGCCACTAACACACTATTTACTCTATCGGTGTGCTGGAACCTGTATCCCAGTATCATGGACATCAATTTGATGTCTTTTTCCTCTATAGGATCTACTGTCATTCTGTGCCTATCACTTCTTGATTTGCAAGCATGTTCTACAAGTTTTTTGACATCCTTTCCTACTAGAAGAAAAATGCTTTTCCTTGAGAGTCCTATCATCTCATGAATTAGATCTCATGTTATCTTAACCGGTACTTCACCTATCCAAAATAGGTCATCATGGATCTTGCTGAGTAGGATCTTGATCCATTCTGACTCATAGAACTCATATGTCATAGCATATTCCACTATAGGATGATTTCCAACTATGCATATTCATCCATGAAGGTTTCATCATTGTTTCCATGTGTGCTCTTATTCTATCAAAAACTACTGGTTCCTTCTTGCAATATATGTATGCCCTGATATCTTCCACATGCATAACACCCATGGGAGTGCGGGAGAATGCACCTTCTAGGTTGTATAGTGTGGATTTGAATAGATGCCTTTTAAACACATATCTCTTCTTCTCTGCCACATCAAATACAATGGGAGTAGCCATTACTTACTTGTATATTGCTTTCCAAATGATCTCAAAGACTTCTAAATCGACGCGACATATTAGGGCTTCCACAACCGATCAAATGCACTTGCTAAACATTGGTGAATCAATCTGCAATCCTTCACAATCAAATGCTAGGGCTCCTCTACTCTCCAATCACTCTAAATTCGAATGCAATGAGAGATCTAAAAGCTTCTATGTACTTTAAAGTAATAATTATGCCATTAATGCTTGTCATGTAAACCAAGTTGTCACTAATAATTTCCAACTTTCATTGTGTAATCAATCAGCTAGTGCACTCTTGCACATAGGTTCTACTAGTCTCCAAAAGGTTAAGTCCAAAGGCGCATACTCTAAGGGTGAGTATACCGGTCATGCAGGGCTTTAGAGCTAAATTAGCTACCCCTATGACCCTGAGGGTCATTCATCCATATGTAGAGGGTGTGTCCACTATAGATGCATCCAATACATGCTCATCAACCTTATCCTTCTTTGCCTCTAACCAAATCATGCTCACATCTTCTGAAGCTTTCACTAACTTGACTTCTCCTTCAGTATCTAGTATTGATTCTTCTAGCTTTTTAGGGCTTTCCTGACTTTGTGTCCTTGATCTACAGAACTTTGAGATGTGTCTAGCCTTGTTACATGAGTGAAAAATAATTGGAGGCCTTATATTCCTCGGCGCATTGACATGGGTTACCATTTTACACTGTCTAGTTGAGTGACCATTATAGTTACATATCTGACATGTAACATTCTGAGAACTTCTTACATTTGGCTGATTCTAATTTGTCTAATTATGCTAAGTCTTGTTCTTCTAACTTTTCTTATAATTCATAGCTCTATGACCAAATTTATTGCATGAATAACAGTAACCATTGCAAGGTCTTACCTCTTTACAATTCCTTTCTATATGTCCATGCTTGTTACAAGCATAACAAGTTCGGTCTACTGGCTTGTGCTCATCTTTGGATGGTTCAACATTATCTTTAGTCTGACTTCCAGTCTCCTTAGCATTTGTGGTGTCTTCTGGTGCTTTCATTCTTGCTCACATGTCATCAATCTATTTTTGTGCTTCATTGAATCCAATGCCACTGGTATCTCCTTTAAGCTTCCGAGCATATAACTGAGATTCTATCAGATCCTTGCTTGTGTGTAATTTATCAATGTGATTCTTAGATTCTTTCAATTCAGATTCCAAGTTCTCTTTTCTATTTCTTAGCTCCAAAATTTCCATGTTTTCTTGCCTCAATTCCTCATTTAGTTGAAGGTTCTCCTTGATCTGTTCTTCATAGACATCTTGATTGTTGGTTAGCTTATCATCCAATTCTTCAACCTGTTCTTTTAGGGATGAATTTTTTTCATTCAACTTCTTGATCATTATCCCTAAATCACTAGTAGGGCATTCTTTCAAATCTTTTCTTAGCCTTTTTATGACTGCTTGAGCGTCACTGACTTTTTCTTTTAGTTATTCAATTTCTTTTTCAGATCTGTCCAGGTCTTCAAGAGCAACTTCAAGATTTCTTTTCAGATGTTTCATTTCTACTTTGTCCATGATCTCCTCAAGTGGTTAAACTTCTTTGCTAAGGACCAGAGCTTTGATACCAATTGTTAGGAATGGGAACACTGAGAGGTAGGGGGGGGGTGAATCAGTGTTCACTTAATTTAAACTTTTTGCTCTACTTCTTAAACTTAACTTGAATGCTTAAGTACTGAAATGAACATAAACATAAATAAGAAACATGAACTCAACACAGAACACCAATATGGTTACGGGGAAACCCAAATAGGTAAAAACCCCAGTGGGAATTGACACCCACTAATAATCTGTACTAGTGTTTTATGATCCTTGTTAGAAGATCCTTAACCTTGTTAGGAGTTGCTTTACAATGTATTTAGTATAGTGACCTTTTCAAGGGTCAGAAATTGTTAGGAGTCTTTTACAATAACCCTATTAGGGGTGGGGACACACTATCCTAGAGCTCACTACTCAAGTGATGAAGGCTACAACCTTCAGATCTCAGATACACACTATATATACTGGATGAACTAGTGTTGTGACACTGCTTGTCTGATCAGTTCCTTTGATGCGTTGATGCTTTGACCTCTTGAAAAGCTCTAATACATCTTAAAAAATATTCACTCACTTCTTCTTTGCTTGTCTCAATTCTATTTGAACTCACATCCTTAATTAAAAAGGTGCATCTAATATTTATATGCGCATACAAAACAATTAACTAGGTCGACCCTTTATCCAATTAAATACAATGCTGCCAATTGAATTGGCTCAAGTGTGTTTACAAAAAAACTTTATTACATGTCTACTACCTAATTACCATAGGTTCATAGCCCTTACATAACAATATTATAGTCACTAATCAATTTACCATTAGTCGGCTGCATATACTATTCTGGCATTGACTAGCTGTGTAACTTCAACTGTCTATAACTTTGTCATACTTGCATATTTGATCATGCGCTCATAGACCAAGCATGAATACACTCTTACCAACTTATCTTCTAGGGTGCATACCATAACTCGGTCATACGCACATGAGCTAATGCTCTGAAGTACTGGTGCACTATTAACTATCAAGTCTTCTGTACTTAGCCAATTTTTGATCTTCTGAGGATGTGTGCTGACTCCAAAACACTATATAACTTTGTTGCCATAATGACAACACTATGTTAAGTCATATACAATAGTATAGTCAACTTTCCAACAAAGGGTTTTTCAAAATTTTCTAAGTCCACAAAACCCTAGCCAGTTCTATTTCTTTGTTACCTTTTTCCTAGTCACTTAAGTCTGCTTTGTGCATGTGACTTTTTATTTTCCTTGCCTGCATGTTCTCCAAGTTCTTGAGCGGTTAGTCATTTAATCTAGTGATCTAGTGACAATGTGATCTCATGTTCTCTTGATCTTGGTGGTTAGTGGCCTAGCATCAAGTGACTTAGCGGGTGATTATGTTTTCCTTCTATCGCTGAATATCCTAATGAAGTGGTCAAGGCACTTAACTTTCAACGAATAAGCGAGGATCATCGATGTTGTTTTTTAATCAATGGTTAGCGCGTGTTCTTGAAATAAAACTTAGGGTTAAGAAAATATTTGGTGATCTAGCGAATGCTTTGTTCATGTGATCTCTGAACCAGACATGGGTTGAGTTAAAAATTGAGTGATCATCAGAAGCCTTTAGTCACTAAATCACTAGATAAAAGATGAGTTAAGTTAAAGGCTTAGAGATTCAGCGTGGACTATGGATGTGGATGTGATCAGACGGTGGTCATGTGATCTCCCAATCAAACCATGAGTTAAGTGAAATTCAAGAGATTACGTGAATGCTTTGGTCACTGAGTCTCTAGACCAAACTAGGGTTAAGTGATAGATTCAAAGATCATGAGAAATCCTTAGTTGCTTAATCTCCTGATCCAGGTTGAGTTAAGACCAAGATTTGGGCAATAAATGAGGATTGTAGATGGAGACAAGATCAACGGCTCACATGTATTCCCTTAATGTGACTCAGGTTAAGAAAAATATCTGGCGATCTAGAGAATGCCTTCAGTCGCGTAATCTCTAAACCAGACATGAGTTAAGGTCAAGACTTAGAGATTGGTAGATTCCTTCAGTCATGTATTCTCCCAATCAAAGATGAGTTAAGTTAAAGGGCTTAGAGATTCAGCATGGGTCATGGATGGTCATGGTTAAGATAAGATTATGTGATCACGTGAATGCCTTTATTCGCGGGATCTCCACACATGACTCGGGTTAAGATAAACTTTCAGCAATTCAAAGATAAAGGTTTCCGCTGGATCTCGTGATTAAATTTGAGTTAAGGATAACCTTCAAAAAATTGGAGATGGCTTCAGTCACTGAATCACCAGATCGAGCATGGGTTAAAGATGAAGGCTGGGATATTGAGTGTGGACCATTGATGAAGATAAGATCGGATGGCGGTCGCTAGTTCACTAGATGAAATCACATGTCAAGAAAAGATTATGCGATCACATGAATGCTTTGTTCATGTGATCTCCAAATTGAGCTTCGGTTAAGTAAAATGTTTCGAGACCTAGCGAAGCCTTCATTCATGTAATCTTTGAATGACTTAGAGTTAAGGGAAGCTTGTCAAGGTTAAGATGGGTCCATTGCTAGGTGTTGCTGAGGTGTTCATTTCTGATTAGTCACCAAAGGAAAAGATGATGTGGCTGAATATTTTTCAAAGGCTTAATTGACTATTGTCGATTAATAAGGATCGTCGTATGTACTGAGAAAGACTAAGATCAACAACCATGTTTTAAACTAAATAAGTTAATTGTTGTTACTAGATTTTCAAATTTGATTAAGGGTTTTCTATAGGGTTTCATACAATGAACCAAAAATGACAAGCTGAAATAGATTTTTCTCTTCTAAGGATGGTTACGGGGAGCGCTTTGAAGCCCAAAATAAGATATTTCAATAGATGGAAATTGATTAGATACTTTGACAGAAAGGAATATGAGGTGGTTACATTTTCTTTGGCCTAGTAAAGAGGTTTACAAATATGGGAAAGATGTTTCTTCCTATCAGCAAACAAACATAATAAGTACCCAATGAGATCACAATAGGTGGCACTTCCCCAACTCCTTAAGCAAAGCATACTGCAAGGAATATTTTGTATGAAGTCACAAATGCAAAGGCAACACTTGGAAAAGTTTGAACTATTTTTGGAAGTTGTTGCAGAAGACTTGGTGCTCAAATTAATATACACTTTTGAAAATTGCAAGTGAATGCAATCTTTGTGCGCTTTGTGTCCTTTGTCTTATCTATGTAATCTTTGATATTTTCCTAAGTGATCCATAGCTTGTTTGCAATCCTTGTTCTATAAAAGGATTTCCTGGATCATTTAGAAGGACCAAGACTTGAATTATTTTGCTTCCAAGTTTTGAGTCAAGGGTATAAGCAGATTATGTTAGGTCAAGTTTTATGAGAAATAAATAGAGTTGTATGATTTTAGCCATTATTGAGGTGGTGTATATTTGAAAGCTTAGTGTATATAGGAACATGGTTCAGTAAATTTGAATATAAAAATCTAGGATTTATTTCTCTCCTTGTGTAGCATCTCTTTAAATTATGAATATTGAAATTCATTGCATATGAGTTCCTCTATGTGTATGTTGTTATTCCTTTGCACTAATCAAGGATCAGATTAAAGACTTTGGATATGGCATAGATTTTTGGGGGTTTGCATGGGGATATAAGTAAGTGGTGTAGATTCAGAGATATTTTGATCAATATCATCATAAGATGGTGATATTAAAGGGATCCTGAATCAATAACTTTGATTGGTTTCTATATATTTTCTTTGCAGTAAAGTATACCCCAATGGATAAGGCACTAATCAGAAATGAGTTTTATTTTATAGTAATGACTGCCTAATAGAATTTGGTTGTATTCCTATCTTTGATATAAATCTGTCTGAAAGATATCTGAGGTTTTGTGACTTACAAATTGTGTCCTATCAAATGGTAATGGAGAATCAATAAATGAATGGTTATCATTTAGTATTTTCTTACCATTTATATGTTGCATTAAAATCCAGTCTGTGATTATTTAAGTAAAGTTTGTTTCACTGGATTAGGAGCACCCTCCTTGGTTTTGTAGAGCCAGAAGTGCAGAGGACAGTTTGTCCCTATATTTGGTCCAGTTGCCTAATAGACCTCACCACATTTGGAATTAACCTTCCCTTAAAATCTGTCTTTAGGTATGCTGGTGTCTCTCTAAGTATAAAGTCCATTTTGAGGAATCAATAGAGGGTATCCACCTTTTCTATAATAAAGTGGATCAATGATGATAAATAAAAAGCTCAATTCATTTGAAAATCAAGCATGGTTATTAAAAACTTTAAGCTCTCTTTTTACTACAATCCAAGGGTTTCACTCAAGGATTCATTCTCATTTCTATCATCTCCTAGCTATCATTTTATAAAGAATGTCATTACTAACAATTCTCTCTTTCACTGCTAAGAATCATTGTGATAGAGTATCATGATACAAACCAAAATATTACATTTTGCATAAGCATGTTAGTACATATAGGATTAATTAAGCATCATACATAGAAATTGCATTGCATTCATTTATCATATAAATGCATTACATATATTCACATTGTAAACAAATACATAAGCATGATCATTTTTGAAGCACATACATCTATAACATAGAAGCATATAATAAAATATTACATCTCATAAACATCACATCATAGGTATCATAGCCATCAACATGGAAAAGTAACATATAACATGTGCTTCAACATCATAGGAAATAAATATCATAAGCATGAACACATAAGCATGTATATATATATATATATGTATATATGTATATATATATATATATGTATATATGTATATATATATATGTATGTATATATATATATACATATATATACATATATACATATATATATATATATATATATACATATATATACATATATGTATATATACATGTATATATATATATGTATATATATATATAGATATATATATATATATATATATGTATATATATATATATATATACATATATGTATATATAGATGTATATATATATATATGTATATATATATATATACATATATATATACATATATGTATATATATATATATATGTATATATATATCTATATATATATACATATATATATATATATGTATATATATATATATATATGTATATATATATATATATGTATATATATATACATACATATATATATATATATGTATATATATATATATATATATATATATATATATATATATATATATATATATATATATATATATATACATATATATATATATATATGTGTGTGTGTGTGTGTGTGTGTGTGTGTGTGTCTATATATCAAAATGTATCATGGTACAAAGTCATAAGAAGAGCACGCAAGCTCACAAAATATATGCAAAATAGTGTCTATATAAAAATCAACAAGTATTTCCTTTTCCCTCTGGTCCATGAGACCTAGTTAGTATTGAAAATGAGGTCCCTACCCCAATCTATCCCTATGGAGCACCTGTGATTGGTGGTGATGCTCACTAAGACTATGATACTACACCACTTCCTTGAGATCTTTGTGTATGTTGGGATAGATGAGAGGGAGTGTAACTAGGTACCCTTTGTACCATAGGAAAAACCTTCTCATAAGCCCCCTCCCGTAGTCAATCTCTCTCTACATGTCATGAGCTTGTCAGCTAGCCTCTGCACATTCCTATACCAGTCTATCCATTAGATGCTGAGAAGTGAGATCATGTACACTAGAAATGAAGGCCCTCACCTTAGTTTGTGTGACCTAAGCTCTAGTCTCTACATCATGTATCTCTGATCTCATGCTCTTTGTCTGGACATCCATCTCCCTCTACATCCTCTGAATCCCCCCCTCCAGTGTAGTTACCCTCCTAGCATACCAATGGTTGTGAGCATCTACTGCTAAAACCCTACCATGCACCTCCACAACTCTAGCCCCAGCTTGAGTAACCCTCCTCCATAATCCATTATACCAACCCTATAATTCCTTGTAATACCATCTCAAATTATCAAGATCAACATAATTTGTATCAAAACTATCTCTCCCTAACCTAATTTCTACTTCGATCGGTGCCTCATGTGTTGGCTCATAAAACCCCCCATAGCCACATCCATGAGTCCCTCATCATCTCCTCCCATGGATACATCCTCCTCTCCAACCATGACATCATCCTCTCCACCTCCTACCTCCCCCAAGTACTTTTCATCACTAGAGAATCCATTCCCAGTCTCGCTACCACTCCTAGTCTCCTCTGAACTATTGCTATTCACATCCATATTAGTATCACTACCTCTTGTTGCTGGCACACCACCTAGGGGAATAAAAGGGGTATCTAAAACATTAACTCCCGTTCAAACCCTATCATCTTCATCACCACCATATCCATCAACCCCACCTACATCCCCACCATATCTACCCCCATCTCTACCACCTCGTCCACCTCCTCATCTACCACCTCTCCCTCAAAGACAACCATCTCTTCCTCCATGTACGATACCTCTCTCACCTAATCTACTATGTCTCCCCTAAGGTATTCTAACTTGTTGACCCATCTCCAAAGGAACTGGTATAATTAGATCCATGTCAGGAAAGGAATAAGTGTGGTCCACCAGGCATCATACTTTGCGGTGGTACCTACATCTTCTCTGTCAGATCTCCAATCCCATCTCATAGGAACTAATGCATCAAACTTGGCCACTATTTCCATAATGGGGATCACTAGTCCCCAGCCTATCACATCACTAACATATTGGGAAAATTGTGCCAATCCAACTGGTATTCCCCATCTATCTCCATATTGTCTAAGCACTCTACCCGGTAGTTGTATCTCAATAATCCTTGAATATTGGGTAGGCCTACCTATCAAGTATCTCTCATATCTGCAAAAAGGAAGATGTTCATCCTCATCATACCACATGGGGCATCCTATGTAAGGTATCCATGTAAACACTCTAAATGTATCTAATAAATGCTTCCAATATCTCACATGTCCCATTTGCCTATGAACAACTGCATCATATTAGTGCACATAAGACTATCCTAGTTGTATCACTGGTCTATCAAAAAATGGACAAAATACAATTATATTCTCAAAGGACCACACCTGTAAAACTATGACCCCACATCCCAAATCTTGACCCCTATGTTATGCTATCTTGTGAAACTAATGATATACCATAGCCAAAACACAAGGTCCCCATTCATACACTCCACTCTCCATCCACATCGTTAAAGCAATCTCTCCCTAATCGATCAGAAACCCATGTCCCCTCCTATTTGGAACCAAAATACCTACTACATTTGTACATAACATCATGAAGTATGGATCATAATTTTGGTTCTCTCAAATTCCAAAGGAATTTGAGGTGCACATATTAAAATTTTTGCTAAGCTATCAAGGTGTACCCTTGAAAACTTGTTTGAAGGGCCTAGTTTGAGAGCATATGAATCAAATTCTCAGTGAATTTTATGCACATTGGCCTTGGAACCATGCTCTTCCCTTTTCATTAAACATATTTGATCATCTACAACTTCCCATAGTGAGATTGGATTAGTATTTCAAATACTCATTTTGAGTGGGTCACAGATGTTTGCACTTTGCAAATTTTTAGTTTTAATCTAAATGCCCACTTTGGATGCATATATCTTGGGCCCTCTTGAGTTTCCCACCAAAATGATTATTCCCAGGTGTTTTCAGTATAACATTCAGTCACCATGTCAATTTCAAGTCCTAATGAATCCATTTTCTAATTTTTTTAGACCTAATCCAAATGAATTTTATTCAGTTTTCTTTGTGCACATTGATCAATCATCTAGAAGGCCAACTTTGAGGGATAATAGTAGTTGACCAGTCTATCATCAGGAAAATCCAGTCACTTCCTTGTATTACTAGTATGTAAATGAGATTATGTGTTGATTTCCATTCATTAGGAGTTAATTTGATAAGTTTTCAGATTCAATTATGAGAGTAATTTATTCAGATTTCCTAAGAGCACAGAATAACATCCTCTAGGTATCCATTTTCAAAGAGTTGTAATTTGAGATCCATTAGTACCTATGTAAAACTAATTATTGCTCCATACTCTTATCATTGTAATGTGCGAGTGTGCAAAGTTTCTGATAGCTGACATTCCATCTAATACTTTTACTAATCATGTTTGAAATGCAGATTATTATGTTTTGACAGTTCCAGTTGCAGGTGAAATGAAATGAGCAACTTTAGAGATTAAAGTCTCTCGCCCTGTGCACCATAAGGAGGAACCATTTTGTAAGGTTCTTATATAGATATCAAACTATGTGTTTTCTAGTTGCTAGGGCCCCGTGATAGTATTTGATTAGTTTTCAAAGGTAGTTTTTAGGGCATTTTACTCATTTTGGGTGCTTTGCAGGAATGGTTGAAAATTGGGTTTTTAATGATCAAATATTGTGCAAATTTTATCCAGAGATATATGAGGTTGTTCAGATTAATTTTAGAGGCCTAATTGAATTCAAACAAATTTTTTTAGGTCAAGCCCGCATTGAGACCTGACCTGACTCCTGGCATTGCAATACCACTTTAAAGAGGAACTATAAAATGTTTTATTTTAATTTGAATCATTATGATTTAAATAAAAATATATCTACAAAAGTGGTAAGTGCACTATGCGGGACCTCTTTCAGTTTTCATAAGAAGGAATTTTTTTAAAATCCTTTATCTAAATCATTATTTTTATAATATTTTAAAACATTATTAAATGCATATGGGACCCATAGATTGTTAATCCTAACTGGTGACTGAGAGGGGGGTGAATCAGTCAAATCAACTTATTTAATATTTTATCCTATGAAACATAATACAACTATTGTGTAATAATGAAAATGTAATGTATGTTTAACTTACTTAAACAAAAATCACATGCAATAGCTTACACATGATTTATAAATGGAAACCCTTGGTTAGAGGGATAAAATCAAAGTGGGACAGAACCCACAATATTCACTATTGTAGTATTAAAGTTTTCATGTTAAAGGATTACAACAACACTTGTTAGAGTGCTACCCTGTGAAGGGATTTAACATAGATCGGTTAAGATCTTAACCCTGTTAGGAGTTGCCTCACCAGAGGACTTAAGAACATCAATCAATATGTCACCCGGTTAAGGGATTTATACAAAGGAACCTATTAGGGTTCACCCTGATAAAGAGATTTTCATGAACTTCAAAAAATAAGAAAGATGATCTTTTGTAGACACCTAATTTGTCACTCAGATCATACATGTTCTATTCCTCGCTCATCTTGGTTGTTTAATCTCCATCGTTCACTCTTGGTGATTGTATCCCTTCTTAGAAGAATTTTTTCTTCTTCTCTACTAATCTACTTTATCTATGCATACTTGATTGCTCCAAAAATATTGAACTTATGCATGATGACCCATATATATAATGATCCTCATAATTCAAATTCAAATCATGGCACCAAGCTACAAGTCCTCCAAAACATCATTTTTCTAAAAGGAATCCAAAAATATCACATGCAAAACTCTAGTTCATGCCAAAAATATCACATGTGAAACTCCATTTCATCCCAAAAAGATCACATGTAAAACTCCAGTTCATCCCAAAAAGCTTGCATGTAAAACTCTAGTTGTCAAACGTATCCCGTTAAAATTGGATCAAATATAAGAGATAATTGGAAATCATAAAAGTACAGACCAGTAGGTCTGATACTATTGCATAGAAACTGATGTGCTTCCAGTTGATTCATCTACCTTCTTTATTTTTCTACTAGACCAGTTAGACAACACTAGTATTGTTGAGACCGATTTCCCTTATGTAACCGATTCATTTACATTGGTTACTTAGAAAGTTTGATGTTTGTCAACTGTGAAAACTACTAGTTCACCATTGCTTCTCTAAAATTATGACCGATATGTTTGATGTTTTCCAATGATGACAACTATGCATAATGTCAACAATATTCCCCTTTGGCATTGGTGGGAAAACATGTCAAAACTTGCAAAAGAGTATATATAGATAAAGCTTTTATCATAATACTTCCCCTGGTAGGTATCACCCTAGTATATACTACCAATACTTCCCCTCTGCTTTGGATACCGTTGTGTCTATACTGATATACTAACCAAAATACAATCTTCCCATTTTTTCCTCCAAGGGACAAAGGGAGTGAAAGGTTAGAATTGAAACCGATTAAAAATATCCTTGTATATTTTCTTGGGTGAAACAAGGAAGGGTTTCCATTCAGATATGACTTGGTCAATTGTGTACTTCATTTCTTATAGAGAAATAATGAAGTTCTCCATGTCCTCAATTGTTTTGAAATCTATCTCATTTAGAAGTGTGTCAGCTTCTTTGGCTACCTTTTGCATCATATCAAAAGTGGGAGCTATGAACAATCGAAACCCAATGAGATCTTAAATTCTCTTGGTATGCTCCTGATATGCTTTTCTCGGTGTGGTGGCTAAACTATTGAGCTAATGAATGTACTCTATTGCTAAAGAGGTTAGAGGATTGAAGTGAGTTGTTGTCTCTTTTATCCTTCTGTGGTTCGATCGGTTCTTTTTGTGACATCCTTGACAAAAACTTCCAAAATTAGATGTTTTTGTTATTATATTTCCCACTTCTTGAACTAGTTTCTTCAACTCCCAGATGCTGGAAGACATGATAGATTTAATAGAAACAATCTTTTCAAATAGGATAGTGGTTCTTTTTGTTTCATAATGTGTTGTGGCTATTGCTTCAGGATCAATTACATCCTCTCTGATTGTCTGTGCCAGAATTTCCAGTTGATCTATTATCGATTCTTCTTCATCAATATTTGCATCTAGAGAAAGATTGTACAATATTGTCTTTACATTATTGAGAACCATATCTTGTTTTCTCTTTGTGATCAACTTGAGTTTCTTATTTGACATTTTTCTAATATCAATCAATGACTCTCCTATTTGTGGAGTTTCCAATTTTGTCTTCTTGGAATCAATTTCTACTGTGAAGGATAGCTTCCTTTTTAGTGAAGAAGACATTGGTATATCTTCTGGTTGTTCTTGTTGAGTGTCCTTTTCTCCTAATTTGTTCTCTTCTTCTTGTTGCTTCTCTTCTTCTTCCTTTTATTCTTCTTTTTGCTTCTCTTCATCTTCCTTTTCTTTTTGTTGCTTCTCTTCTTCTACCTTTTCTTCTTATATTCCTTGTTTGTCCTCTTTTTCTTCTTGTATTTCCTGATCTTCCAGTTGATCTCTTCATTAATCTGTAGGTTGAATCTATCCTTCTGTACGTTATCTATATCTTTCCCTTCAACCTTCTCTATTGATGATGCCCCTATTGCTTGGTCTTTTGTTCTCATTAGTGCAGTCTTCTCACCGATTGGGTCTCTTGTCTCATCATCTTTTTTCTTAGATGCCTCGGTGTCCATTGATATATTTGGTAGGACCATTGCCTTTGTTTGTGAAACTTGAGAATTATCTTGTGGACCTTTTTAATGAGGTGTCTTAGTAGATACCTTGCCTATGTCAATTTTTCTTGCTTCTTTGTTGGAGAGGTGAAATCATGCTTCTTCCATAATTTCATGGTTTCTTCCTAAGCTTCTTTTTCTTGGTCATTTATGATTTTGGCCACTCTGTCATGAGAATCCAGGTTTAGTATCTCTAATTCAATTAGAATTTTGATTTCTTCATCATCTAGACCTAGTTCTATTTGATCTAGAACCAACCTTATTATTTTATCATCTTTGGCCACTCCTCTCTATTTTGCTAGGAGCCTTTTATTGATTCTACTAGGAAAATGGACCTATAATTCTTGGGTCCCCAGTCAAATTCAAGAAAACTTTCTTATAGGGAGAATTCTAGTTTAGCCTTATCATCAGTGCCCAACGCACTATACCATATTTCAACATTGCTAACCTTACCAAAATCTATGATTTCATCAACTATATCATTAATAGTAAGTGTTTTTGCCTTACCTTTTACTGGAGATGCCTAGATAGTTGGTGGAGTTAGATCACCACTGGTGTCTTTAGTGATGTTCACAATAACCGATTTGTCTGCTAACTTTTGGTTGACCAGTGTTGCTATTCCTAGAATACCTTTTCCTTTCCCAGTGTCCTCTTCTAATTTGACCAAGGACTTCTAACATTTATCTTCAGCCTTTTTTTTCTCCTCAAGTATGGTTGTCCAGATGGCAACTCCTTCATCATGAACAATTTTAACTTCTCCAATCAATACTCGACCAATCTTGTTTATGATTTTAAAGTTGTGTTTGTGAGTGTCTACCTAATCATTTGCTTCTTCAAGGCTTAAGTGATTTTTCACTTCTAGTAGTGCCATGATTCTAGGCTCTTTCTCTTTTTCCATTGAATACTTCCACCTTCCTTCAATAAGCTCATGTAATTCTGCAGGAATCATGCCATGAATTTCGGTAGGGGTTCTCTTGAATTTGTACTAACTGTATATTATAGAATCTTCTATTTTCCTTTTGTCTCTTTCATTAGACAAATTATATCTTCTCTCAACTGATGCCATCCTACCTATAGTCTTTATACCTTCAACCATTTCATCAATGATTTGCCTTTTTTATGATAGTTTCACCTGCTTTACCAGTTTTCCAGTCTTCTTTCTTCTGGTATAAGTAGTGGATTATTTGGTCTCAATTTCATCTAAGTCTTCTTCTTCTAATTGAGATTGCTTAGTTGTGACCTATTGCGCCTTCTTCCTTTGTACTTTAGGTTCTAGTTCAACTACCTTTCTTTTCCTTGGTGTAGTTGACAATTTAGTTACTTTTGTAGTAACCTTTTTTGTTGTCTTGAAAGGTTCATTCTTCTTCAAATTTTCACTTATCTCATCATAGGTACCAAACCGGTTGGCTGATAGGTCTAGGTTACATTCTTGAAGTTCCTTAGCATATGCTTTGGCAATCTTTCTTGATATTTCATATACTAGCTCTGATGCAAATTATGTTCTAGGCTTAACAACTTGGATTATGTAGTGATCAATGCTTACAAGGAAACAAACATCATCCTTGTATTCGATAAAAATTGAAGATGGGATCCTTTTCCTTTCATGCATTCTAGATTGAAAATCTTTGAAGTAATCTATCATAACCTTATTGAATCGGTTTCCTAGGTTATTGATCATCTCTCCTATTTGGACCATCATTGGTCTATTTGTTACGCATGTAACATTTCCCACACCTACAAAGAACTTTTCAGAATAGAAGAAGAGACACACCATTAGCGATCCATACTTCAAGAATTTCTTCTTTACCACTTCGAGCTTTGTCATGTTCTCAAAAATTTGGCTTCTCATTATAACACATAGGTTGTATGTAGCATTGTCATGCATGATTCTATGAGCTGCATGAATGGTTCCTCCAGGAATGTTTTTGAGACAAATCAATTGATAGATTTTATAATTGATCACTGTAACAATGAACCAAACACCTTCATCTTCAATATTTGTGATAGTCATCATGCGATTTTCATACCTCAACTTTTTGAGTCGGGTGACTTCACTATTGGATATGGTTCTCAGGGTTAGGGCTTCCCCTGTGGCTATGAACCCTGTCACTCTACTTAGGTCTTCCTTTGTGATTGGTTTGAAAACAACCTTTTCCAACCACATACTTAGATCATGTACTCAACTAAGTACTATTAGTATCCAGCTAGGTTGAAACACGGTAGGGTATTTAACCCCATTTGTCAATCCAACTGCTTCCAATCATGCGTAATTTTTCTTCAGTTTCCTATCCTTGCAGAGCCCTAGAAATTTGCTTTGAATGAATATTTTGCCCAAATCCTCTTGCTTGCAGTAAATGAAGGCAATTATGTCTTCAATCATAAGAACATCATTTGGAATAGATGAAAGGACTCCAACCAAATCATTTGTCATGTTTTGCACTTGCATCACATTGTATTCAGGTCGATCTTGCCAATTGATATCAATGAGGGTTGAAATTGATGTCGATGATGTCATTTTGTTGGTATGAGAACACAAACAAAACTCTATTGAATTTGTGGGATTTGAAAATAGAGACCATGAACACAGATAGATAGATTACTCAAGCCTTAAAAAAAACTCACACAAAAAGTAAAGTAAAAGGAAATGAGTAATGCACTTTCCTTTTGTATCCTTAGGCTCCAATGGTAACATTGTGATAACGATTATCACATTAATGAGCCTTTCCAATTTTCACCTAACTTGACCTTTATCAACCGATTCATCATTAATCCTACATTACATGTTTTACTATAACAACTTTAGTTGATACTTCAATCATGTCACATTAGCCTATCACCGAGAAGGTAATTAACCAGAGCATACTACATACTCTTTTGACCGGTTCTTTGGTCTTCGATCAATGAGTTCTTCTCAGTAATAACTTCCACTTAGTGAGAATAAATCTTGCTAGTCAATCCAGAGACAGTAGCATTTTTACATGTTCCTCCTTAAGCCCTGATGGCTTAATTTGATGAAGAAATATCATCATCGGTAGATGATGACTTAGTCTCTAATCTTTCTCCTTCAGAGCTATTTTTTCTATTTTTGGACCATATCTTCTTCATTTCTTTCTTGATCTCTTCATCTATGTTTCCCTTTTGTTTGGGAGTCTTGTTCCTCTTGACCGGTTTTACTTGTCCTTTACCTTTATTCATTGACCGGTTCCTACATTCTCTGGCCAGATGCCCAATCTTGTTACAATTGTAACATGTCATCCTAGTTCCTCTCCATAGATTTACTCATTTTCCTTTTTCCATGGGTGAATGACACTCAATAGCTCTATCCCCTTATTATCCACACATAGCACACATAGGCGTGCCCCGATTTTCATTCATGTTATGGATTACCGGTCTCAATGGAGATTTGAATGTCATGGTTGTAGACCTACACTCTTCAACCTTATGTCCAAATTTATTGCATGCATAGCAATAGCCTTTGAAGCTTCCTCTAGTGCCACTAGACACACTGTTGGATCGTGACCTTCACTCAAAGGCCCTATGTCCATACTTATAATACTTATTACAATAACTCTTGGCGGTGAAAGGTTTCATCGGTGCATTCTTGCAATCATTAGACTTATGACCTGATTCTCTACAATGTTTGCAATATGGTTTGGAGAGTCTCTTACCTTTATCTCTAGTTGGTTTATTCTGGTCCTCCTTGATTCCTTTGAGGTTTGACGACTCACTAGTTTCTTTGGTTCCTTGACCGTTGTAACCAAGTCCTGTGGTTTGTTTGTGCCTTCTCTGAGATTTTAGTTTCTCGTCTAGCTTCTCGGAACCCTCATTTTATTTTCTGATCTTTTCATTTCTCTCTTCAACATTTTTCAATTGTATCTTTAGTTTTTCAACTTCAACAACCATTTCTCTACTTGCTTCTTCCTTATCATGCAAGTGTTCATGCATGATGGCATTCTCTTGAGTTATACCCTGCATGTAGCTACAGTGTGAGTGCATTTCTCTCTCTTAGAGCATCTTTAGCTAAGTTCCTTTCTCTCTTAGCAGTCTATAGTGATTCTTTAGCACTCTTTTTCTCATCCTCAACTTTTTTGCTTGCTTTGACAAGTTTTGTCATTCTCAATGCATGACCTTCCTAGTCTCTTTTTAGATTAGACTTGATCGAACAGTTTTTGGATTTTCTCCATGAGTTCAAAAACTACTTCCTCAAATTCATTTGAATTACTCTGTTCAGACAGTTCATCTATCATGTCTTGGCTTTCACTCGGGTGCAAATTCAATTCTTTTCTCTTTGCAAGAGATCTTCTCATTTTGTCTTCAAGTGAGACAATCCTTTCATTTGCTTCCTCTAACTTCTTTTGATATCAGTAACCCTTCATGATCGTTACTCAAGCAGGTAAGCTTCTTTTCCTTAGAACCTTGCTTTGATACCAATTGTTAATCATAAACGGTGACTAAGAGGGTGGTGAATCAGTCAAATCAACTTATTTAATATTTTATCCTATGAAACATAATATAGCTACTGTGTGATAATAAAAATGTAATGTATGTTTAACTTAAACATAAATCATATGTAACATCTTACACAAGATTTATACATGGAAACCCTTAATTAAAGGGAGAAAACCATGGTGGGATAGAACCCACAATCTTCACTACCGTAGTAATAAAGTTGTCATGTTAAAGGCTTACAACAACACTTGTTAACGTGCTACCCTATGAAGGGATTTAACATAGATTGGTTAAGATCTTAAACCTGTTAGGAGTTGCCTCGCCAGAGGACTTAAGAACATCAATCAAGATGTCACCTGATTAAGGGATTTATACAAAGGAACATGTTAGGGTTCACCCTGATAAAGGGATTTTCATGAACTTCAAACAATAAGAAAGATGATATTTTGTAGACACCTAATATGTCATTCAAATCATACCTATTCTATTTATCACTCAGCTTGGCTATTCAATCTCTATCGTTCACTCTTGGTGACTATATCCCTTCTCAAAAGACTATGCTCTTCTTCTCTGCTAATCTGGTTTATCTCTACACACTTGATTGCTCCAACAACATTGAACTTATGCACGATGACCCATATATATAATGATCCTCACAATTCAAATTCAAATCATGGCGCCAAGCTACAAGTCCTCCAAAATGCCATTATTCTAGAAGGCATCCCAAAAAGATCGCATGCAAAACTCTAGTTCATGCCAAAACTTTCGCATGCAAAACTCCAGTTCATCCCAAAAAGCTCGCATGTAAAAATTGATTTCATCCCAAAAAGCTCGCATGTAAAAATCTAGTTGTCAAATATATTCCGTTAAAATGAGATCAGATATACGAGACAATTGGAAATCATAAAAGCACAAACCAATAGGTCTAATACTATTGCATGGAAACTGGTGTGCTACCAGTTGATTCATCTACCTTCTTTAGTTTTCTACTAGACCGGTTAGAGAAGACCGACATTGTCAAGACCGGGTTCCCTTTATGTAACTGATTTATTTACACTAGTTACTTAGCAAGTTTGATATTTGTTAACTGTGATAACTACCAGTTCACCACTGCTACTCAAACATTATGACTAGTATGTTTGATGTTTTCCAATGATGACAAATATGCATAATGCCAACAGTAGATTGAGGGAAATTAAATTAATCTTTTTATTTAAATTTACAAGCCCCACATTCCCGTTACCTACACACCCACAAGGGATTGAAAGAAAATGGTAAGGGCATGTTTGGTAGTGGGAATTAGACTAGAATTGACATTTGTTAGCTCCCATTTCATCGAATCCTCAGTTTGGGAGTGCAACATAGAAATAGAAGTGGAAGATGTAAATGCTCATTTTGGTTCAAAATGAGCATTTACATCTTCCACTTGAAAAGGTGGAATTGGAATTTGAGGGCCAAATTCCACTTTTCTAACTCCCATTTTATAAAATCATGTCGGGTCCATGGGCTAAAATATGATAGCTTTAGCGTTCGCATTGTTTTTATCTCTACCATTCTTCACAACAAAGTTACTTTGCAAAGTTGTTTTTCCTTTTCTCTGCCATTCTTCATAGCAAAGGCACTCTACTTCATAGCGAAGGGAATTGTTCACACTACAAGCATTCTTCTTGCTCACACTATGAAGACACTTGACATTTCACGCATTCTTCACACTGCAAGCATTATTCTTTATCTGGTATGCAGAAATATTTTTGGGCATTGTTCACACTACAAGCATTCTTCTTTACTATGCAAGTTTATTTTCTACAAGCAATACTGCTAAAGTGTAAATCTGTTCTTGGTTAAGGTGATTTTGGAAGTGTCTAGGGTTGAGCATCTTAAGATGGGGGCTTTGATGTGCTTACCCTTTGTCCCTTCTTCTCACCTTGCTAGATCCCTTCTTCCTTGCATTGTTGGCATATGGTAGAGTATGGACTCTTCATTGCAGGGTTGTTGTTTGTGAAAGGTTGTGACATTTTTTAGTGTGTGGGATTTGTTATTTTCATGGCCTTCCTCTTACACTCGATGTGTTGGGAGTGCATTTTCCTGTTAAGTTGTTTCAAATGATTTGGTAGTGGCTTTTTTGTCTAGGGTTTGACAATCTAGATTAAAAAAAAATTTGGTATTGGCCTGCAATTTGTTCTGGTTCTCATCATAGCCCATCTCATCATCACATTCTTCCTCCTCCTCTACCCCAGAAGCACCCTCTGCCAGAACTAGACTTGTCAGGCAAATTAGGTGCTGCCCTAGCTGGCCCAATATCAAACCTTGTAGTGAAACCCATGGCTCCTCGCCATAGATCAGCCATGTGATTCGCATGGGGCTTCGTATTGAGAAATTCCAGCCTGGGCCACGCCTGCATACCTCCTCTTAGAGGAATAACCATTGTCACTGTTGAATCATCCCTCATCCCATAGTCTACGAGATTTGAGCCCAAGTCCCACAATTTTTTTGTGGAATAGATAAGCCTCTGGGCACATAAAGGTAATCCTCCTTCTACTTTGATTGCTTGCTCCAGAGTACACTATCCATGAACATATTGCAGAAATTGTTTATTTTTATTTTATAAATTTGAAAATACTATCCATGTACATATTGCAGAAATAGGTCATTTTAATTAGGATGGTGCTCTTTATTTTGAATGATCCTCTCCCTGGTGTTAACCTTGACCTTTTGAAAAAGGCTCATGCATTTGACCTTTTGTCAGCTTTGTTATGTATTAGCTATACCATGAACCTTTTACCATGCTCTAATTGTTTCTTTGACATTGTTATTGATTTGTATCTCTATTATGACTCATGATCATATCATTGTAAATCACTATCTCTTCCATTTAAACACTTTCACATGCTTTGAATATCATTTTATTGTTTTGGCATTATTTCTATACTGTTTTGATAGATTTCAAATTACTATATTGATCCAGTCATCCATTATTTTTTTGTATTCAAGACTACTATTCTGGTGCATTGAATTTCACTGTCTTGTCACCATTTTTATATTATAAAGCTAGTAACCTTGCTTCTCTCTATTTTATGATCTTTGTTTTAGACATTGTTGATTGTCTTGTTGTTAAATATATTTTATTTACCTTTCATCACTGCCCTAATCTTATTGTTTGATACTGACTTTATTACACTATTTAGGCCTTGTTTCTCACAACACTCCTATCATTTGGGCAGCTAATAACATTCCACTCTTAGAAGCACTTAAAATGATGTCTTTCCCTTTTAAATTCATCCAACCTCTCAAACTCATCTTTACAAAGCTACCATATGCATCTAGAACTGCTAAAGAGCTATCACTTCCTATGCCTACTCCTCTTCAAATATTTTGAAATAGAGTTGTCCTCTGTTGTATGCCAACTCCATGTTGAATGATCCATATGCATTGTCTACTTGTACCCTCTGTAGATGGACAATATTTCTATTTATTTTACTAATTTGATCATTCATGGAATAGTCACATATCCATTGGCTTTGTGTTGAATGTAAACTATCATTCATTCTTATCATGGTTGCTCTACTGCTACATTCTGTTGGAAACAATTGTCTGAAGGAAATTGCTACTCAATTATGTATTGTCTTTGATGTCACACAATGTCATAGTCCGCAGCAACCAGTTACTATCGAGCTCAGTTGGTCTACCAGACAGGAATATTAGTGCTTACCGAGTCCACTCGGTGATCGAAGAAAAGCAGTGTCTACCGAGTTCACTCGGTTGCCAAAGAAAGTTTAGTGTTTACCGAGTTCAGTCGGTCATCGAAGAAAAGTTAGTGTTTACCAAGTTCAGTCGGTCATCGAAGAAAAGTTAGTGTTTACCCAGTTTAGTCAGTTATCGGAGGTAAAAGATTTTCGGTGTTTACCGAGTTCCCTCGGTCTCCAAAAGATTATAGAAAGTTATTGTCACCGAGCACTGTCGGCCCTTGAAGGATTTTTACAAATAGAGTTTGCTTATTTCAGCCGACTGTTATACTAAATAATGTCGATTTGACAAATCTAAAATCATATAAATAAAAGGTCAAATGTGAAAAGAAAATAAGAAATACAACAGAAGATTTTATAGAAGAAAAGCAGGAAAGGTGTATGCGAATTTGTGAAGGATGTTCAGATATCCTTGAGGTGCAGCAGAGATTTATTCGATCAGAAAGGATCAGACTTATGCAGAACAGAGATCTGTAATCAGCAAGACAGTTGCATTATTATACAGGTCATTTTTCATTGTTACCTTCTTATCATTGTAACAGTGAATTCTAAATCTCTTAACCGAGTTGGTTTAACAACCATATTGTAAATCCTCTAACAAGGTGACAATTCCATTGAATTGTTTTCAAGACCTCTTACCAGGCCACTCCTAGCAGGGTGTTTTAAATCCTCTAACAAGGTCACACCTAACAGTGTGTTTTGTAACCTTTTACCGGGTTGGCTTCTAACCGGGCATCACTTCAGAAAAGTGAAAATCAGTATCTAGATACATTGGTGGTTTTTCCCATATTGGGTTTCCACATTAAATCTTGTGTCTCTTGTGTTCTTAATTGCTTTCTGAATCATATACATGTGCTGATGAATATCTAAAGATAATTTTGCTAATACTTTCTGCATCTTCAAAGTTACTGCAATCTATTTACCGAGTGCTAAAATAGATAACATTGTTAAGATATCCTAAGGGATCTCGAAAGAATTAATTATGAAGTGATTTATGATTGACTGATTCACCCCCCCTCTCAGTCACTTCATCCATATTCCATCAATTGGTATCAGAGCTTTTGGTGCTTGCAGGAAGGGTTTCAAAGACCTAAGCTAAAGATCAGGATGTCTTACAAGAGGGAAATTCCAAAGCTTAACAGAGATAACTTTTCAGCATGGCAAGGTCTCATGCGACTTCATCTGGCTTCCATTGGTGATTCAGGATGCAAATACATTGATGAAGAATACACAATTCCTAATGGCACATTAACTGTTGAAGACATTGTAGATAAAAAGACTCACAACACCATGATGATAGACATTGCATCTGCTCTCAGCTATGAAGAATTTGATGATATTAAAGACTGCACTACTGCATATGAAATGTGGATGGCACTGAAGAAAATATATGGTGGTGATGCAAATGTGAAAAGAGCCAAAGCAGAAAGCCTAAGAGGACAGTTTGACAAGATGAATATGAAGGAAGATGAAAACATTGCAAAATATGTTGAAAGAATCAAAGCAAGTGTAAGTGCAATTAGAGCTTCTGGAGGAACAATCTCAGATGAGACTGTTATAAGTAAGGTACTCAGAACATTACTCCCTATCTATGCAATAAGAGTATCAGCTATTCAAGAAAGAAGATGTGAAACAAACCACAATATAACTTTGGATGCTTTAGTTGGAAGATTGACAGCTTTTGAATTAGACAACTATGACAACTATGTTCCTAGTTCCAAAAATATTGAATCAGCATTTGAGGCCAAGGTTTCACTAAAGAAGAACAAGAAAATTAAAGAAGTTCAGTCAGAAAGTGAAGAAGTATCAGAAGAAAGTTCTGATAGTGATCTTGAAATTGTAGAAGCATTACTTGCAAAGAAGTACTCTAGAGGGAAAGGTAAGTATAAAGGTAAAACTCCTTTAATCTATTTTTCATGCGAAGAAATTGGACATATTGCAGCTAGGTGCCCAAACAAGCAAGTCAAGGAAGAGAAGAGAAGTCACAAGTACTATGGCAAAAAGAATTTCAAATCATACAAGGATAAAGGTAAGAAATCATGTTTTATGGCTAAAGATTCTGATGATAGTGAAGAAGAAATTGTCTTTATTGCTATAAAAGATGAATCTGATGATGATGAAGATAAGATGGCACTTATTTCTCATATAAGCAAAGATGATATATGGATAATAGACAGCGGATGTTCACACCACATGACTGGTGACAAGACAAAATTTGAATATCTAGAAGACTGTGACAATGGTAATGTAAGATTTGGAAACAATGAACCTTGTTGTATAAAAGGAAAAGGAAGAATCTCATTAACCAAAGAACTCATATGTGATAATGCTTACTGGGTTGAAGGACTAAAACATAATCTTCTAAGTGTAGCATAGCTAATCAACACTGGTTTCAAGGTTGAATTCATGAATGGTCAAGCAAGACTGCTGGATGGAAAAGGAAAACTCATTGGATCAGGCAAACAAACAAAAGGTAACTTATTTTATCTTGATCTCAGTGAATATTCATGCTTTATTGCTCAAATAGAAGAAAGTTGGCTATGGCACAAAAGGTTATGTCATGTGAATTTTGATAACATGATAAAAATAAGCAAATTCAAGAAGGTTAGAGGCATTCCTACTTTGAGGAAACCTGACACTGGTCTATGCAAGAATTGTCAGATTGGCAAAATGAGTAAAACTAGTTTCAAGAGTAAGAACTATCAGTCTAAAGAAATTTTGGAAATTGTGCATACTAATTTATGTGGACCTATTGGAATACAAAGCTATACTGGAGATAAATTCTTTATTCTTTTCGTTGATGATTATTCTAGAATGATGACTGTTATGTATTTAAGAGAAAAATCAGAAGCATTTGAAAAGTTCAAATGGTACTTAGCAAGAGTGGAAAAGGAAACAGGGAAAAGATTGAAATGCTTAAGATCAGACAGAGATGGTGAATTCATCTCCCATGATTTTAACAACTTTTGCATTGAAAGAGGAATCAAAAGACAGGTATCAGCTCCTAGAACTCCTGAGCAGAATGGAATAGCAGAAAGAAGAAACAGATCTATTATGGATTGTGCAAGGACTCTAATGATAGAAAAGAACATCGCTATAAAGTACTGGAAGGAAGCTATCAACACTACAGTTCATACCTTGAACCGAGTACAACTGAAGAAAGACACATTCAAAACTCCTTATGAATTATGGTATGGCTATAAACCCAATATAAGTTACATGAAAATATTTGGTAGCAAGTGTTATATCTTAAAAGAATCCAGAAGAAATAAATTTGATGTGAAAAGTGATGAAGGGATATTCTTAGGATATTCTAGCAAAAGCAAGGCATACAAATGTCTGAACTTATCTACTCACAAAGTCATAGAAAGTATACATGTAAAAATTGATGAGTTTGCAGAAAAGACTGAGGAAGAAAGCAAAAGGGAACCTGAGAACTACAGAAGATTCGTTTACATTGAACCTGAAACATTGACAGACACAACTATCAATAAGGAAGCTATATCTACCGAGCCGAGCACAGTTACCGAGTCACAAACTGAGTCACAGGAAGAAGTTCAAACCGAGTCACAGGAGGAAATTCAGACCGAGTCTCAGCCTGAAGTTACCGAGCAAATATCTACCGAGCCCGAGCAACCTGAAGAAGAGATCCTAGAAGACAACAGCATGAATCAATCAAAAGGCAAGGAACCTATACTAGCCAAATATGTCAGAAGACATCATACACCAGATCAAATCATTGGAAACAAATCAGATGGTACTATGACAAGAAGCAAGCTAAAAGGTACATGTCTGCTTACTGATTTTGAACCTAGAAATATCAAAGATGCATTGGAAAATGAAAGTTGGATTGAAGCAATGAATGAAGAATTAGAACAAATACAAAAGAACAAAACATGGACTCTTGTACCTAGACCTAAAGATAAGAATGTAATTGGAACAAAATGGGTATTCAGGAATAAGCTGAATGAAGATGGTCAAGTATCTAGAAACAAAGCTAGACTGGTATGTAAAGGTTATTCTCAAGAAGAAGGTATAGATTATGGAGAAACTTTTGCTCCTGTTGCAAGATTAGAAGGTGTAAGAACTCTACTTGCTTATGCAGCACACAAAGGATTTAAGGTATATCAGATGGATATAAAATCTGCATTTCTCAATGGAATTCTTGATGAAGAAGTCTACATTGAACAACCTGAAGGTTTTATTGATCCAGATAAAAGGGACATGGTCTGCAGGTTACACAAAGCATTGTATGGTTTAAAACAAGCTCCTAGAGCATGGTATGAAAGACTTCATAACTATTTGATCCAGATTAATTTCAAAAGAGCTAATGATAACAGTAATCTGTATATTAAAGAAGGACCGGATGACAAAATTGTATTGGCAGAAATATTTGTGGATGATACTATATTTACAGGGAATGAGGATCAGTGCAAAGAATTTTCAGAGCAAATGAACAAAGAATTTGAAATGTCTATGTTTGGTTTAATAAAATTCTTTGTTGGTCTTCAAATTCAGCAAAGCAAGAATGGTATATACATTACTCAATCCAAATACATTAAGGAAGTACTTAAGAAGTTTGGTATGGAAGATTCAAAACCAGTTGGTACACCCATGTGTACTGGACTGAAACTTACCAAGAATGATGATTCAAAAGAAGTTGATCAGACCCTATACCGATCTATGATTGGAAAATTACAGTATGTAGTACATACAAGACCTGATATTGCTTTAGCAGTCGGTATAGTAGCTAGATTCTCAGCAAAACCTAAGGAAAATCACATGATGGCAATCAAAAGAATCTTAAGATACTTAAAAGGAACTGAAGAATATGGTTTGTGGTATAAATTTGGAGGCAATCTAGACTTGAAAGTGTTTACTGATGCTGATTGGGCAGGAAACATTGATGACAGAAAAAGCACAAGTGGTGGAGCATTTTTTCTTGGAAAAAGACCGGTATCCTGGACTAGTAAAAAGCAGAATTGCACATCTCAATCCACAGCTGAAGCAGAATATGTTGCTGCTGTAGTAAACTGTTCAAATATTGTTTGGTTTAAACAGCTATTAGAAGGTATGAAGGTTGAAATCAAAGAACCAGTTGTTATATTTTGTGACAATACCAGTGCAATAAACATCTCTAAGAATCCAGTGATGCATTCCAAAACCAAGCACATTGCTATTAAATATCACTTTGTCAGAGAATTGGTGCAGGACAAGGAAATCAGATTAGAATATATTCATACAAAAGAACAGATTGCAGACATTTTTACCAAACCATTACCTAAGGATGCATTTATGTATCTAAGAGGTAAGTTAGGGGTCATTCCCCTATCCGAGGCTCACTAAATACAGTTTTAGTGATGCATCAACCAGAACATGATTGAAAATCAACATGTTGATGCAGCATATTCAAGGAATCATTGCATATGAATCAGTACTTGAGGTACATTAATTTTCACCGGTAATATGTGAATTGTCTTTGGCATGTGTTGTCAAAGAGGGAGTGTTTTCTATGTCTTTGCTATTACTTCAAGAAATTTTCAATAGTCAGAAGAAAGAATTTTCAGGATAAAGGAAGTTTGCTGACAGAGGGAGATTTGAATCTGAACCGAGCTAACTCTTTCAAATTTCTTATGATATGACATATTGTGTTGCCATCAATGCCAAAGAGGGAGATTGTTGGAAACAATTGTCTGAAGGAAATTGCTACTCAATTATGTATTGTCTTTGATGTCACACAATGTCATAGTCCGCAGCAACTAGTTACTACCGAGCTCAGTCGGTCTACCAGATAGGAATATTAGTGCTTACCGAGTCCACTCGGTTATCGAAGAAAAGCAGTGTCTACTGAGTTCACTCGGTTGCCAAAGAAAGTTTAGTGTTTACCGAGTTCAGTCGGTCATCGAAGAAAAGTTAGTGTTTACCGAGTTCAGTCGGTCATCGAAGAAAAGTTAGTGTTTACCGAGTTCAGTCGGTTATCGAAGGTAAAAGATTGTCGGTGTTTACCGAGTTCCCTCGGTCTCCAAAAGATCATAGAAAGTTATGGTCACCGAGCACTGTCGGCCCTTGAAGGATTTTTACAAATAGAGTTTGCTTATTTCAGCCGACTGTTATACTAAATAATGTCGATTTGACAAATCTAAAATCATATAAATAAAAGGTCAAATGTGAAAAGAAAATAAGAAATACAGCAGAAGATTTTATAGAAGAAAAGCAGGAAAGGTGTATGCAAATTTGTGAAGGATGTTCAGATATCCTTGAGGTGCAGCAGAGATTTATTCGATCAGAAAGGATCAGACTTATGCAGAACAGAGATCTGTAATCAGCAAGACAGTTGCATTATTATACAGGTCATTTTTCATTGTTACCTTCTTATCATTGTAACAGTGAATTCTAAATCTCTTAACCGAGTTGGTTTAACAACCATATTGTAAATCCTCTAACAAGGTGACAATTCCATTGAATTGTTTTCAAGACCTCTTACCAGGCCACTCCTAGCAGGGTGTTTTAAATCCTCTAACAAGGTCACACCTAATAGTGTGTTTTGTAACCTTTTACCGGGTTGGCTTCTAACCGGGCATCACTTCAGAAAAGTGAAAATCAGTATCTAGATACATTGGTGGTTTTTCCCATATTGGGTTTCCACATTAAATCTTGTGTCTCTTGTGTTCTTAATTGCTTTTTGAATCATATACATGTGTTGATGAATATCTAAAGATAATTTTGCTAATACTTTCTGCATCTTCAAAGTTACTGCAATCTATTTACCGAGTGCTAAAACAGATAACATTGTTAAGATATCCTAAGGGATCTCGAAAGAATTAATTATGAAGTGATTTATGATTGACTGATTCACCCCCCCTCTCAGTCACTTCATCCATATTCCATCACATTCATGACAGATGCTCTCTCTCTTGAATCCCATAAAAGTGTTTGCAATCTTTTGTAAGGGTGTTTCTCATTATCTTTGTTTATCATCATTGGCATTTAACACTAAACATTGTATCTTACTTGCTTGATCTAGTCATTGATGTGTTTTGACATACTATAACACTATTTTCTTCTTCATGAAATGTTTTTGATAGTCATTGTTATTGTATTTAATCATTTTACCTCTCTGTTATCAAACCTTGATCACTCCTATCATATTTTAGGGCTTCTAAAAATATATTCTTCTCAAATTTTGAAGATTCTCATATCTTGAATCATATCTCTATTTTAACAATGGTCCTTATCATTGTGCTCCTATTGTTTTGCCCAAGCCATTGTAGAAGTTTTCTATGGACTACATTGACTTGGTATAGATCGTCATTCCTTTGCTTCAAATTCCTAATAAGAGTCTTTGACTCCCTCTGGAGTCATGAGATATTGAACCTTGTGTTTTAGTGTTACTAGGGCTTGCCCTTATGAAGGTGAAAATATATGCTACTCCATAGTGAATGATCTGTCTTAATCAGTAACTAGATCTCAATCCTTTTTATTCTCCTTCATTATTCCTTAACAATTTAAGGCACTTTCTTTTTGTCTTCCATGACATGTATCATACTAGTTTTATCTTATTCTCACTTATTGTTTTCAATATATTGTAACAATGAATAGTCACTTTAAAAAGTATTAATAATCATTATATAGTGACCTATCATGAGGAGTAGTGCATACTTCCCTTGAGGTAGTGAAAACATATAGTCTACAAAATCATAGAATGCTTCAGATAGTGTATCTTGGTGAGCCTCATGATAATTAAACTACTATCCATAATCTCTGTTTGTAACAATGTCTTTCATCTCTCTTACCAAAAATCTTATCACAAAGGCATACATAAAAGGAGATGGATAAATCTACAATGACACTAAAACTCCATCTCACAAAGGAAATAATAAAGGGAGAAAATATTTATGCATTTAGGGCTTATGGATTTGTTGAAACCATACCTCACACCATTTGTAATGTCCCCTTTTTGGTATCACCTTTTATTTTGGCCTAAACTCACAATTTCAAAATGAAATAAGAGAAAAGTGTAGCTCAAGATGTAGTTCTTATTTAAATAAGATTAGATAAGCTATATAAGCAGCTGAAGTCTGATTTATGATATCATAATGACCTCTTGGACCAACCCCTTTTATCCCAGTCTGTCCTTAGAACTACATTATGGTAACACTAATTGGAATGGCAATGATGCTTAAGAACAACAATCTTTTTTTTTGGCTCAGCAAGGAATATGTATAAAATTGATGCAATGACAGTGCCTGATTTCAACTTCAGAGTATGAGTAGCCCTAATATAAGGTCCAAATCCTATTTATATCTTCTATACTATTTTCTAATATGATCTATTTCTTCAATATTGATCAACTTCTATTTTCCTCTATTTCTGCTTTTATCAATGTTTTTTCAGTTCTTTTTCCTTCTTTTTCAGGTCTTCTATCAATAAATATTGTTTTTTGAAACTTGAAGCATATTTTTTGGGGATTTTATTTATCTAAATTATATACATGATGCAATTAATCAAGGCTGGCCATGAAACTATATTCCCTATAATCTAAAGTTCATTTCAATGATCTTTTTGTAAAACATGATTAATAATATTACATACTTATATAAATGTATATGTGCCTATATAAGAACCATATATATGCACATATACATGTATATAATAATATTATTAACCATGTTTTACAAAAAACATATTCTATGTTTTTCCCTCATTCAGATTTATTTCCTAATGCAACAATGCTAACAAATTGAACACTTATAGATAATAACTAGCTAGGAATACATTTACAAACAGTTGTGTCAATAAGTACATACATGTCTTGGTTTGTCCTCTTGCAGCCAATGATTGTCGATTTTGTATCTCAAACCTTCTTCGTTGTGTAATTTTTAGGGATGGATCTTATCAACAATACAAAAATTCAAGGACGCATTTGTAGGAAGACCAAAAAAACTCATATTCATGCACTTATTCTTGTTGTCCTTGGAGTAGCGAAAGCAGTGTCTGTGCTTCAAGGTAGGCAAACAAATCATAATGAAAGAAGTGATGGAAGTGGTTTTTATAAACACATTATTCATTTGAGTGAGGTGCATTGTCACGACCAAATTCACATGACTGCAGCAACCTTTTTCGGCTAGCCAATCTTGTAAGGCAAAAAGGAATCCTATCAAATACGATGAGCATAATGTTAGAAGAACAATTAGTCATGTTCCTCCACACCCTTGGCCACAATCTGAGGAATTGTAAGATTTCCCACAACTTTGGTCACTCCGGAGAGACAGTAAGCCGATACTTCCACAAGGCCTTGACGACTATCTTAGCACTCCATGTAGATTATCTCATACCACCTAGGCCAAACACTCCTCTTGAAATTAGTGGGAAGGCTCATTTCGATCCTTACTTCAAGGTAAACCCCCTAGCGCTACAAATTTCTTTGCCTTAGTGATAATCTTATTACTATGTCTTTCTTGACTACAGTTTTTCTTTCTATAGGATAGTGTTGGAGCAATTGATGGAACCCATATACCAGTCATTGTTGATGTCAACTTACATGGTAAATATCAAGCTAGAAAAGGGAACTTGTCACAAAATGTTATGGCTATCTCTTCTTTTGATTATAAGTTTCAATACGTTCTTGCTGGTTGGGAAGGGTCTGCTACAGATAGTTGTGTTCTAGCTTCAGCTCTCAGTAGAGCCGATCCACTTGTAGTTCCCCCTGGTATGCCATTTCACATGGTATTTTTACTGAAGAAAATGATAAATGTTTCACATTTTAACAATATATGTTATTTTGTAGGAAAATATTATTTAATCGATGCTAGATATCCAAATGTACTAGGATTTCTTGCACCTTACCAATGTACATGTTACCACCTAAAGGAGTTTTCAAGAGCAAACCCTATAAACAACCCACAAGAGTTGTTTAACCACCGACACTCCTCTCTTAGAAATGCAATAGAGTGTACATTTGGCATTTTGAAGTAGTGTTTTCCTATCCTAAGGCATGCAACATCTTATCCAATCACGACACAAGCACATATTGTTTTGGCATGTTGCATATTGCACAACTTCATTACTATAGAGGATGGTGTTCCATCCGAAGTGGTTATTGAAGAGGACGATGATCGTGATGGAATAAATGTACCAATACTTGAGACATATGGGTTGAGTCAGCATGATAGGGATGATTGGGGGAACTTTAGAGATGATATAGCAAGTAGGATGTGGGAAGACTACATACGTAGAGAATAGTTTTAGTTTTACAAGACCTTTCTTTGTTCTTTAATGTGCTTTCATTCCTAACTGGTTATTGTCTATGCCTCTTGAATTTGTAAGCCTTGTTGCATTAGGAAATATAAATCATACTGTTGTAATGATGATGCTCAAAACATGTGTTCTCATAGTTTACATATACAAAATTCTTTGAAAGAAATAAAGCCTGTGTATGATTTCTAACTCTGATTTCTCTTTGATTAACATTCATGCGTGTATCTTGTTTGACACTTTTTCTTCTAAATGGGGATTGAGAGAACGATAATTTGGCCCTCAAATTCCAATTCCACCTTTTCACGTGGAAGATGTACTAGAGCATATATAGTACAACTATATGAACATAGTAGACCATGTATAATTACAATACTGATTCAGTGTGCAACAAAATGAACACTGATTCAGTGTGCAATAGAATGAACACTGATTCAATGTGCAACAGAATGAACACTGAATCAGTGTTCATTCTGTTGCACACTGATTCAGTTGCTCAAGAATACCACTTATCATCATTCTTGAGCAACTGAATTAGTGTCTTGTAGTGTTCATTGTGTTGCACACTGAATCATTGTTCATTTTGTTGCACACTGAATCAGTATTGTAATTATACATGGTCTACTATGTTCATACAGTTGTACTATATACTGATTTAGTGTGCAATAGAATGAACACTGAGCAACTGAATCAGTATATAGTACAACTGTATGAACATAGTATACCATATATAATTATAGTACTAATTTAGTGTGCAACAGAAAGAACACTACAAGACACTGATTTAGTTGCTCAAGACAAAATGAACACTACAAGACACTGAATCAGTATTGTAATTATATATGGTCTACTATGTTCATACAGTTGTACTATATACTGATTCAGTGTGCAACAGAATGAACACTAAATCTATGTTCATTCTATTGCACACTGATTTAGTTGCTCAAGAATACCACTTATCATCATTCTTGAGCAACTAAATCATTGTCTTGTATTGTTCATTCTATTGCACATTGAATTAGTATTGTATACACTACATTTAAAATGCATTTAAAATGTTTGAGATAAGATGTTTTCTTTGGAAATTATATTTTAATTAATGATTTAAAACTTTGTTAACCATTCAATGTCTTTCTTGGGTATTTGATGTGATGACTTAGTGATGAATTCATCCACTGTCCCTGTTTGTCTTAGCTGAGTTGGATCCTTGAATATAATTGCTCAATACTGAATGAACATAGTAGACCATATATAAACTGTGTGAACATAGTAGACCATATATACATGCATACTTAGCTACATGCAAATGAGAATGGATAATAAAGAAATATATTACATATTGCTAGATATCATGCATAAATGCAATATTTTGGATTATATGCCACTGTTGCATGACTATTTCTTTAATATCCATTCTCATTTGCATGTAGCTAATGATTGCATATAACAGGTGGTGTAGGTGATGTCCTTCACAGATCTCATGATGAGCATGGAGGATGAGGTTCAAGTAAGCCAGTCAACTTCTTCCTCCAAGAAGGTTATGGGGACAAGAGAGATGGAATGAAAGTTCCTAAACTTGCTCCATGATCAAGTTCACCTAGGAAGGAAAGGTGAAGGCGGCTTCAAAAAAGAAGCTTGGACAACCATTGAGAGGAAGTTCAATGCTGAGATGAACCTTAATTTGTCAAAGGAAAATTTTAAAAATAAGCTTAAAGGATGGAAGCAAGGTTTTAGAGTCATGAGAGAGTTGAAGAATATGAGTGGGTTTTCATGGAATGAAGCTACTCAATGTGTGGATGCTGATGACATGGTGTGGGACGAGCTTCTAAGGGTAACATGTTGTTTTGAATATGTTGGTTTTAGCAATATTTCCTTCTTATTAATTTAGATACAAGACAAAGATCTAATTCATTCATCATGACAACATGCAGAGAAAAGAATTCAAAAGTGCCAAAGTGTACAAGAGACAACCCTTCCAGTACTACAATGACCTAGCCTTCATTGTAGGTAATGACATAGCTGAAGGTACCGCATCTACTACTGCACAAGAGGCAGAAGAAGGGCTCATTATGGATGGGCCCGCCTACATGGATTGTGATGAGGATGTCCCTATGAGTACACCTCTTAACACTACACCTGATTTAGATGATGAATTATATCATTCCAATCAATTGAGTGCAAGTGGTCATCCAAATCTTTCAACATCGTCACCAAGGAGGGGAAAGAGGAAGAAGGCAACCATGATTGGTTCATTGGATGTGCTTTGTGAAACTATGAAAAGAATAGAAGAGGACTTATGTTTGCCTCTTCTAATCAAACTGGACAATTTTGAATCAGATTCTATCTTGGATAGTGTCTATGAGGCTCTTAAAGGCATCCCTAATTTGAGTCAACCCACTATGCTAAAAGCATATAACACCTTCATGGCTGAAAAAGAAAGAGCCAAAGGGTTCTTGAAATGAATGAAGATGAGAGGGTGCAGTATATTGCCATGAAGTTTGCAGACCTCTAGCTATTTTTTTCATTTTAAAGTATTGTTACTTAAAGATTGGCAAGGCTAGCCAAGATAATTTTTAAGTTGGCAAGGTTAGCCAAGATACTTGTCTTATCAACACCATACATTGTTTTTGTTTATCAGCTTCTGCACTATATATGCTCTAGTATAATTTTCTGCTATTTCAACCATGATGATATTGTTTTTACTATTATTTCATGCTATTTCAGCCATGATGATATTGTTTTTACTGTTATTTCATGTATTATGATATTTTTCTGCTATTTCAGCCATGATGATATTGTTTTTACTCCAGTACTTCATGATTATAAATGGAATACACCAAGGAGTAACACATGATGAAGATCAATTATAGTGATATTGCTATTTCAGCCATGATGATATTGTTTTTACTATTATTTCATGATTGTGAATGTAGCTATGCCTTTAGATGAGCTCATAAACTAACCCCAATGCATATATAGTCTTCTTAGGCTGGATAGACTTCATTCTAAATTTAGTTAATACCAGACTTTAAATTACAATTATGAGTTAAGTTGTCTCTATATTAGCCTTTCTTAAACTAAGCCCAATGCATATATTAGCCTTACAAGGAGTCACATTGGAGTCAATCATGGTTTCGAATCTCATTCCCATCTAACCAGGTCTCTCCTTTTCTCTATCTGTCATGTTCTTTGTTGTGTTCTCCTTTTGTTGATGATGCCTAACATTCAAACTGAGACCTCAATTATATATAATGAGTAGATACATGAAAGCCAAAATGAAGCACATTTTAATTAATGTAGGAACAAGAGCTACAAGTCTTCACTAAATTTGAAAGTAGGACTGCAGGTGTGCTGTCATCATATGTTTTATCATTTAGGTGGTAGGATTTTAAATTAAAGTGAAATAAAAGGGGCAACAATAGTGCAGATGTTGTGCATAATAGATTGTCTACTTTCGAAGGCAGTGGGAGCTTTAAACAATTATTTTCTTTTTCAACTGTAATGAAAAAAGTTCTATATGGAGGAGCATGCTTATTGACATGATATCAGGAGGACTGCCCTTCACACTATCTTAATGTCTTATTTTGAATACACTATCATATACAAAACTTTTGCACCAAATCTATAAATCTAGTTTCTATACTCTTTTTTCATTATGATCTACCCTAATTTTTCTAAGCTATCCTTGCTCAGATTCATTGTGTATTCTTTCTGACATAGGTTCCCTCTCCATGGACTATCACCATGAATTTCTCTCCATTGTGCTTCTACGACTATAATGGGAGCCTTTCACTCCTCAAAATACACCTAGGTTTCTTAGAACACTAATCCCATGGTGATTGTAGACTATCATGTCCTCTACCCTATGGGTTACTTGTTCCTTTAGGAGAATAACATTATATCTAATAATAGAGAACAAGATCAGGCAGATAAGATTTTTCAGATAAAACTAAAAATTGAGAGGTTCTTTTGCCAGTTGGGTGTTGGTAGTAATGGTAATGAAATTTCTTTAATGTTACCTACCAGCTTAAACATGGTCCCCAAGAGGTGCTATTTCTACTAAATTCAGGGTAGGCATTGGTTATCATTGACAGGATTCACTAGAGATTACAGGACCTTTGCCTGTATTGTAAGAGATCTGATACAATCTTCTATTTCTTTGAGTAAGCAAGTGGCCTCCATGGACAAGCATTTGCAGTTGCCTTGTGCGCATGTTTTGAGCCTCTCAAGCCATGAAAATTATGATGTTGCTACTGCATATGGGCAGGTTTTAGCGAGTCCAGACAGAAATTCAGAATAGAATGCACAAGAAGACTCAAAACGCAACACAAAAAATGAATGAAAAACAAAAAATTTGTACCTAAAATGTTCATAGTTATCTCTGCTTTGTTTAGGTAGCCATACAATACAAATCCCCCAGTTGCAATGTCGTCCTCCCAACACATAGATACATGAAATCCATTCACGATTTTCAAATCCATCAACATGGTTCGAGCTGCATTTGAGCAATCAGTTACATGACTACCTTGAACCTCTGTTCCATCCTTTCCTATTGTTTTAGCACCCCCAGACAAGTTCCAAATCAACCAACTATCCACTGTTCCAAATAATGCATCATTGTCTTTTACTGATAAGGTGATATTTTAAAAATGACATAGCAAAACTATGGGGACAAACATGCTCTTCAAATTGTCAAGGTGGGTTTTTAAAGCTAAAGATATGGTTGTAAATGAGTATATTTTCAGAAAAGGATAGCAGGTTCGTATAGATTTGTAGTTAAAATTTGGTTCAAATAAATTTCTTCCTTCTTCATGTTAGCAATATAGGCATTTATCAAATCTAAAGATAATGGATCCTTAGGACACATGGTTCATGATTTTGACTAAAAAACTATCGATTCTTTCACATTATAAGACTATCGATTGCTTTACCAATTAATAGAAAGAAGAATTAGAATGACATATTTAGGGACCACTATACATGATATTTCTATGGGCTACCATTGATTATACATTATTTCATGGCATTCCAAAGAAGCTATAGAAACTCAGCTAACTTTTCAGTATCATGTACAATTTACACAACTTTGCACTGAGCACCATTCTTTTTGAGAGCATGCACAGTGATTGAGTGATTTGAGTGCAGTTGTGTCTCTGTATATATTTTCCTTTTCCTAAAATACTTTTTCCCTCATGAAGTCTAGTCAGAATTAGAAAGGCTTCAGGATGCTGCAAATAGACCCATTATAAACCAAGTGGAGTTGAATGAAAGATCAGGGAAAATAGAGACTTAAAGTTTTGAAGTTTCTTTTACCATTATTCCATTATGTTGTATCCATGATTCCAGACTATTTGTCAATACTGTTATTAAACAAATCTAAGAGAACAAATATACCTCAAACACACCTTTTAATACTAATGTTGATCTAAGCTACAGTCAATATGTCGATTGTTCAAATGTAAAAAATGTCCAGGGGAGCCAAATATGTCAATCAATGAACCCTCAATACAATGTTATAATGGCTGCTCCTCTCATGTAGAATATGCTTATTGCAACCAAATTTGAAATTCCTGAGGTTTGTAAGCCCTTCTACTTATAAAGACAACTTAACTCATAATTGTAATTTAAAGTCTGGCTTGTCAATTATGCCTAAGAAGACTATATATGCATTGGGCTTAGTTTATGAGCTCATCGATAATCCATTTGGATGTCGCATGCTACTCAAGCTATGTAGTTTTTGAGCACATTCAAAATAGTTGTTCAATTGAAGAAATCTCAAGTGAATGTGCCCAAGCCCTTCTACTTAAACTAGTGTATAGAGACAACTTAACTCATAATTGTAATTTTAAAGTCTGGCTTGTCAATTATGCCTAAGAAGACTATATATGCATTGGGCTTAGTTTATGACAGTGGTAGCTCGAAGAATCTGGTGAGACTATAATACATGGTTTGTTGTTGTAGCAATTCACAAAAACTACAAGTTGGAGTAGTTTTTGAAAATAGTACTCCAGCTTGTACAAATTTTGTACATTGCTCCAACACCTACCTTTATGGTTGCCATCTTATATACATGTTGACAGTTCTTCGAGTACACATATGTTGTTCATGATTTCAACTTACAATCTATATTTCTGATGTTACTCCTTGGTGTATTACATTTATTATTATGAGTATAGATGTGTTATTAGATCCTTTCAGTTTCAAATAGAAAGTCTCTTTAATCAACCATGGATTGTTAGAGTGGATTTGATTATGTGGAGTTTCTAAAATGTTATGAACTGTATTTGAATGAACTCTCATTGCTTCTTCACCGCTCATATGTTGTTCATGATTTCAACTTACAATCTATATTTCTGATGACTACACATATTTCTGATGTTACTCCTTGGTGTATTACATTTATTATTATGAGTACATATATGTGTTATTAGATCCTTTCAGTTTCAAATAGAAAATCTCTTTAATCAACCATGGATTGTTAGAGTAGATTTGATTATGTGGAGTTTCTAAAATGTTATGAACTGTATTTGAATGAACTCTCATTACTTCTTCACCGCTCATATGTTGTTCATGATTTCAACTTACAATCTATATTTCTGATGACTACACATATTTCTGATGTTACTCCTTGGTGTATTACATTTATTATTACGAGTACATATATGTGTTATTAGATCCTTTCAGTTTCAAATAGAAAATCTCTTTAATCAACCATGGATTCTTAGAGTAGATTTGATTATGTGGAGTTTCTAAAATGTTATGAACTATATTTGAATGAACTCTCATTACTTCTTCACTGCTCATATGTTGTTCATGATCATTTCAACTTACAATCTATATTTCTGATGACTACACATATTTCTGATGTTACTCCTTGGTGTATTACATTTATTACGGGAACTTTGCACAGTGTGTCTTCACACCACCATTTCATTGTTGGATTTTGTTCTTCCCCATGTTCTATGTACGATTATAGATGTGTTATTAGATCCTTTCAGTTTCAAATAGAAAGTCTCTTTAATCAACCATGGATTGTTAGAGTAGATTTGATTATGTGGAGTTTCTAAAATGTTATGAACTGTATTTGAATGAACTCTCATTACTTCTTCACCGCTTCAAACTATTTGTAGTACCTGAGTAAAATGATAGTACTGTACTATGCCCTTTTTAGGCCTGGAAATATAGCGGTGAGAGATCAACGAATTTGATGTCCCTCAATTCAAGTCCAGTCAACATATAAAAAGGACAAAGCATGCAGGGCAACAAAGATAGTAGATAAGAAATTAGTTGCATAGGAAGTGACCATGACCAAGAAGCACAGTAGTTGCAAATGATCATGCAGGCAGTACTAAATCGAAGCCGTGGATCACAAAACCAGTATCCTCCTAGACCCGAAAAGGGTATAGGCCTACAACATTTCATCTTTCCCGGGAACTCCCAATTGTTTTAAGCAGAGAAGAAGTTATGAGAGGAATTGTAAAAATGAAAATAAAAGTAGCAGACTCGTTGAACATTCTCATGTTGAACATTAGTATGTTTCTTTTTATTGCAATTATAATTAGTTCCTTAGTAATTAATTTTTATTGCATCGTTGTCTTTGGTTTGTCATTTGTATTTTGAGTTTCATTAGTATGTTGCTTTTTATTGTAATTATAATTAGTATGAATGAACAAAATAATGTCAATGCAATATTGGTCGTTATAGCATCAATGACTTCGATGAATGTGCCTATGTGTCAATGCGGTGTTGGGCCATGCATGCTGAGGACCTCACACACAACAACTAATCCTGGGTGTCAATTTTGGTGTTGCCCAAATAGGAAAAAGGTCTGGATATGTAATTATATTTTATGTTTATAAATAATGTGACAACTAATCATTTTAGGAAGAACTGATGTAGTTTTCGTATTGTAGGGAAATAGTGGATGTCAATACTTCTGGTGGGTTGATCAAACCACAATTTCCTCTACCCCATCTACATCTGTACCTGATGTAGGAAATGACTGTAACTTGTGCAAGGCTCGAGAGGTAGATAGTGCTGCCAAGATTGATTCAATGGCGAAAGCAGAAATCATGTTTTTGTGATGCCTTCTTTGTGTAGTTTGTGCACTACTTTGTTAGGACCATATGCGTAAATGTGGTTAACAAATGGCTATTGTAGATACATGAAGTTTTTTATAATTTCAAGTAGATACGTTGGACATATTTTGATAAACTCGTGAACTTTTTTGTTGTTTATGACTTCGTTATGATTTTGAATATAAAATTAAACAAAATTAAATATTAACCTTATTAAAAAAATTGAAAAATATTTATGATTTTCTATATAAAATTAAATAAAATAAAAAAATAAATATTTATGATTTTATCTATAAAATTAAATAAAATAAAAAAATAAATGAAAAAATAAATTATTATATTAAAACAATTCAAAAAATTAAATAAAAATCATACTCAAATTCCAATTCCAGTTTCAAAAAGTGGAACCAAACGGAGGAAATACATCTTCTCGCTCATATTCGGGGTCAACCAAACAGTCCAAACTATAATTCGGAAATGAAAAACTAGATTATCAAATCCATAATTTGACCATTTCCAACATTTGATCAAATGTAGCATTTCCTAATTCCCGCTACCAAACGGGCCCTAAAAGAGTTGAGAGGTTGTGAGGATTGATAGGTTTTAATAAAATATATTTTAATTTTCCCCTCCATGTGGAGCCCTCTAGCATCCTCACGAGCCAAACATAGGATGTCAGAAGAAGGTTGTGGGGATGCGGTGCTGAGAAATGAGGGCCTGTTTGGTAGCGGGAATTAGGAAATGATGGATTTGATCAAATGTTGTAAAGGGTCAAATCATGGATTTGATAATCCGATTTTTCATTTCTGAATTATTTTTGGACCGTTTGGTTCCACTTTTTGAAACTGGAATTGGAATTTGAGTATGATTTTTTTATTTTTTTATTTTGAATTGTTTTAATGTTTTTGAATTTAATAATTTATTTTTATTAATAGAATTGAATTTAAAACATAATCGCAGACCGTTTTAGGCAGTCAAAGTTGGTGGCAGACAACCAAGTTACAATCACTGCAACCAAAATTCGACAAAAAATTTAGAAAATAAATTCGAGAAAAAATTCAAAAAAATAAAAAATCAATTTTAAAAAAAAAAAATTGAAAAAAAATTCGTCAAAAAAATTGAAAAAAAATTTGAATTTTTTTCGAATATAAATTTGAATAAACAACAAAGTTACAAATCACCCAGACAAATAAAAAATAAATTAAATCCCCCCCACACAAATAAAAAATTAAAAAATTAAGTGTAGACATGAAAAATTTAAAAATTTGCTTTCCCTCCATTCAAATTCCAATTTCAAACCCCAATTCCACCTTTTTAGATGGAAGATGTTAATGCTCATTTTGAACCAAAATGAGCATTAACACATTCCTATTCCATTTTTATATTGCACTGCCAAACTGAGGATTCGACGAAATGGGCAATAACAAATGCTGGAAATGGTCCGCTACCAAACAGGCCCTCAGCAGCCATAAACTAACATAATATGGTCTTGCATCAATGCTGGGTGGCTGAATTTGTAAAAATCTAAAGTAGATTCCATTTCATGAAATGTTAATTGTAGGATTATTTGTTGAAGAGGTTTTGCAAGCAAACTTTGGAATAATTATAGGGCACCTAAACCTTCGAACCCAATGCCTTAGGAATATAAAGCATGCACCAAATGGAGTTGCTCGACAAACATTTTAGATCTTCAAAGAAAGTGGAATTGGCAGACGTATTTGTATATTCAATAAACTTTTCCAATGCCTTTTCTTCCTATGTGAATATGAGAGCCACAATACAGTGGACGTAAGTCCTCCAAATCATACACACGGTGTGGCTACTATTGCAAAGTTATCCCAAAAGAAGTGCCATCTCACAAATTGCACATATTGCACTATATACGCAAAATATGTTTTTCAAATTGATTTGTACAAACTCTCAGCAAATGCAATTATTTTGTGTAAAGACAATTTTGCAGACCTTAGCCAATTTTCTCCCAGCCAACACTGGGATCAATACTTGGGAATGAGTGCCAAACTGCATTCTACACCATTTGATAATATCCTTCATACCTGTTCCATAATAGAGGCTACAAATAGAGTACGAGTTCCATCAAAATTAAAAAAAGCAAGGCCCGTGGATGGTTATAAACATAGACCCTCAAACAAATGTGATCTCGTGCCTGCCATGATTGCAGGATTTGCACAAAATGAAGCATTAAAGAGGAATTTTGAATGTTCTAGCATATGATCACTGGCAGATATAATGCCAGATTCAACAACGCCCCATCTGCTTGTTCCAAACATGGGAGCTATGTAGCAGAATTGCAATGTAGTGTTGCAAGGAATCATAGAAACTTTTGAGCAGATGCATTGACAGGTATAAAATTGATTTAAAGCCTTCAATCTATTCTTCTATCAATGTGGAAGCATCATAGGGCACGTGACTTGTTCGAGCACCTCAAATGAAGCATGGTCTCACAATATACTTTGTTTGCAGCAAATGTCCTAAATGAAATGATTGAAAAGGTATTAGGAACTACCAAGCCAATGCAAGTTGCAGGTAAAAGCCCAATGCTGAAATAGTGGACGGGTGTGCATAATATAAGATCATTGTGAAAAAACAATGAAATGGGTTGGGTCTATTTTGACAAAATAATAATGATCTTATAACTCATCAATTAGGTTTGGCAAAGTTTTACTCAGAGGTAAAATTGGTAAAATTACTCAGAAGCAGTATTGACAGGAAAAATGTGGAAAACACTTACAGAGGATTTATGCTTTTGTCAGTATTTGACAGTGATTGAAAATGCAAAGGAAAGTGCTTTAATTCAAAGATGAAATATTTTCATAAAATGGAAATGACATTACTATTATGTGTGCATATGTTGAATATAAAATTCTATTTCCTCGAGATTTAAGGGGTGGGACTAAGCAGTGGTAAAATAATTTCACAGGAAGGGTGAAATACTTTTCTTCAAAGAGTGAAAAGTGAAAAGTTAGCCAATCCTAAAAGAAACTTATATGTATTCTAAAGTTTGTTGCAGAAATCTATTTGTTGCTAATGTGTAATACCTGTTGTTATTTGTTTTATATTCTTGAGTATTGTAGGAGGTGCACCTGCCTGGGTATTGCATAACCCAAAGTGCAGAAGGTCTATATACCTTGTCAGTGTTGGATTTTTTTGCCTTTAGTTTGTAGATGGTGCTGAATAGATGTTTCAGGAGTCAGACACCATAATTTTTTATATTTTCACCTAGGATTAAAGGGCAACAAGAAAAAGAACCAACACATAATCCCTCATGTCTACCTATCTAATATCATACCCCTAGCCCCTAGCTCCTCCACACTACAAGAAAAGAAGTTTCATAAAGATTATCTCCCTGTTTGGACAGAGTACACAACCTTCTCTCCCTAAATCGAGATCCATAGTATCCTTTACACATCCTCCATGGTGATCGTGTACTCTCCCGTAGGTAAGTGGAAGGAAGACATCTCTTAATGTCATCACTCACAAAGAGGAGTCACTAAACTTTCCCTAATCTCAGGCATTAGTGTAATATGCAATAATCCTAGGGTCTCCAAGTGATCTTGTTCAACATTAATTAGTCTATGTCTATAAGCTAACATGGGGGGATGATTCTCCTGAGTAATCAGGACATCATCCCTAATCAGTAAAAGTCTAGTACCAATCCTTAGTCAGTCCATATGCATATAGAAATCATGCTAACATCATTTCTATAAGTCTATATTTATCACATTAATGCATTTCATATAATACAAAATAAAATCATCTACTAGTATGTAAATTCATCTACCATAAACACATTAAATAAAAATGCATACATTCATAAACTCATTAAATAACACATTCATTTTGCAAAATTAAAATTAAAAAATCATTTTCTAGTAACAAGTGTGTCGTTTGCACTGTTAGGGTGTGTTAATCATGCACTCTATGTGAGACTTCATATCCATTCATTTGTGGCGATTGCACACTACATGTGTGTTGCCCTATCCTAGCATATCTGGCTTGATTAGTTTCTAAGCCATAAACCACGTTCATCATTTGTGGCAATTGTGCACTGCATGTGCATTACCCTATCATATCGAGTGTGGCTTAATTAAACTTTGATTAAAACTAACAAATTTGAGTGTGTCGTTCTAACCTAGTTTCTATGGCGTTCACACCCTATGAATGTAGTGTTCTATCCTAAATTCATCTGACCTAGTTGACTAAAAAGCACAAAAATGATGCAAAACAAAGGTGAAGAGTTTGAAACATATCAGAGGAGGGGCGTCAACCGGACAGTGATATGTCCCGACTTGCTTGCTGATGTGTGTCCCATCCTCATAGTTCACCATCGCTTGTCGATGCTTAAAAGAAACTCCTTGCACTCCTAGTTCTCCAAAAGCTCAAAAGTGCACAATAAACTTGAAAATGACTCCCAAAATCCTATTTATACCCTCGTACCCCTGTCTCGATGGACATGCACCCTTTGCATTTCCATTGGTTATGATGCTTTTCACCTTCCATAGCCCATAACTTTTGCATGCAACCTCCATTTTCAAAACTGTGAGTCACGTTGTGATCTTGACCACAAAATCAACCAAATGAACCCTTCATTACATTTTTTGCTTATTTTCTTGAGGGTGCACCATCATACCTAGTTACTGACACTTTTTCATAGGGGCATAGTAGGGCATTATTCTTATCAAAACTTCTTTGAAACAACGCCTAAAAAGCATTATATCAAAGAGGGGCAAAATGTAGACACTTAAAAATGTCCTATTGCTCTAATGTGATGACATTACTAACATTCTTTTTTAATTTTTTAAATAATCCTTATTATTTAATAAATTGACTTTATGCAATATTCTAAAGTAAAAAATCATCATTTCTCCTTAATTCCATAATTAAGTGATTTTAATTAATTACCTTAATTACTAATCATCAAATCAACTATTTCATCAATTATTCATCTAAAATATAATTAAATAATTAACGTTATTTAATTATACCCTATCTCATTATGATTAATTAAATACAATGTATTATTTTATTAATATTCCCCTTTTCTAATTATTACATTTATGTAATAATTAAATCAAATTCCTCTCACAATTAAATAAATTATATTAATTTAATTAAACTAATTATTCTTCTCTCATAAATAAAAATTATTTATTTATTTATAATTGTCACATGTGCACGTAAATAAATTCTTTTATAAATATTTAATCATGATTTATTCCTCCAAAGCTAACTCATGCTGACTTTTAGTTCACTCCATAATTCTCTCTTCTAACTATTCAATCCACATTGTTAATTCCTCCTTCAGCAACAAGTTAAGTCTTTAATCAATTCAATCTTCTAATCCATGCAATCAGTTAACTCATCCATGCAATTTGTTATCTCACTACTCTATTCAAGTCATCTCTCCAATCTATTTGCTAACATATCAAGCAATCATGTTAACCAAAGCAATCAATTGAGTTGAACTCCCACTCACTATGAGTGTAATGTCCCCTCTCTCCAATAAGATTTAATATTAAATAATAAATTAATAATTGAATCACTAATAATAAATTATAATATAATTTATTATTAATATAATAATGAAAGAAAATAATATAACATTATATAGTCATATCATTAAATATAATAATATAATATATTATTAATATAATAAATATAATAACATAAAGATAAAATAAAATATCATTTATATTAAATATTAACATTGAATATTATTGAGGGTTGAGGAGATGAGGAGCGGATGGAAGAATGATAGGAATGTCAGTTTTTCTCAGAGGTTTAGACAAAACCAGGGGAGTTCAAAGGATTTTAATGCGGAAGGGGAGATTTTCGGGGAGTCACTGATTATGTCTCTCAGAGGACAGCAGAAAAGGTGGTGGATATTGATCTTCCCAAGGAGAGTGAAGAGGACGTGGTGATTTGGGAGAAGATTGCAGTCATTGGTCATTTCATTGGCGAGAGGGTCTCTAGAGAGTAGACAAGGGAATGGGTCTGGAAACATTAGAGTAAGGATGTAATTATTAAATTCATTCTAAAGAACTTCTTTATAGTCATCTTCAAAGATGAGGAGGAAAGAGATATGATCCTCAAGCAACAAAATTGGTTCTATGGTCTTAGTCCTCTATACATTCAGTCGTGGCAAGTAAATTTCAATCCTATTCCTTTGGGCTTTTATTAGGCACCAATTTGGATCTGATTATACAATTTACCACTAGAATTCTAGGGGGATTCTAGTTTGGATTGCATCGATCACTCTTTGGGCACCCTCTTAGAGATTGATGAATCGATTATGGGTGACCTCACAATAGTGGGTTACACTTTTTTAGACATGCTAATTTTTGCTGAAATAACACATTTTTAATAAAATATGATCATTTAAGCCTTGAGAGGTTCCATTTGAAGGAATTAATTACAAATGGTTAGCTCAAAGCGTATTAGATTAAAATAACATGGATATAACATCTATACTCCTCATTCATACCTACAATGGAGTCTCCTTCGCACCTATTAAAATGTCGATAAATAAACACTTCGAATTTATCTTTTGACAGGTCAAATGAATCCATTTGACAAACTTATCTATGTAGTAAGGTACTACTAAGAAAAATATTTCCAATGATTATAATGTTAATATATATTAAGTTTATTATGACTTTGTATTTTTATTTTTACTAAACATAGATATTTTACCATATGTCTACCTCTATGTTTAACGCTTATGAAAAAATAGTAAATGAGAGAAAAAAATTCTTAAAAATATCTATGCCCTGGGTATTGAAGTTCTCTTTCTATCAAAAAAAATTAAAAATGAAATTGGACAAATACACGAAAAGTTATAAGCTATGTAGTCAAGATATGTCAAAATTAAGGTTTAGTCAACTTCAAACTTTAATAAAATATGTAATAATAGTGATTGTATCATCAAAAAAACTGCATGCCCTCTGTATGGATGTTACAAAACTAATAAAAAAGAAGCACATTGATATCTATTTTAGAAAAAAAGTTATGCTCTATGAAAACCAAGTAACTCTTTGAAAATGACATTTTTTGCAACATACCAGTTTTCGTGGGAGAAAGAAAAAACTATTCAAAAAAATTCAAAAATAAAAATAAGAAATATATTTAGAATCTAGACAGAAAGTCCTAAAAGACTCTAATTTACTTCATCTTTTTATTTCAAATGGTTTAATGACAATATGCATCCGAATCTGAAAGTTTTTTTCAAAATGTAGAGTTCAGTGTCCGTTCAGGCAAAAAAGTGTAACCCACTATTGTGGGTTCACCCTTATAGAAAATGATTCATATTTGTATGCCAGGATCAAACTAGCGGTGGTGCAAGAAGTTCCAACATACATCAATTTGAGATTGGGAGAATTGGTGTGGAAGCAAAACATTAAAGTAGAGGAGATGCCTCGAGAATGTATGAAATGTGGCATGAAGAACCATTGTTCTTCGGATTGTAAGATTTTTGTTAAGCCTGTGAAAGTGTGGAGGAAGAAAGCTTCCATCCAAAAAATGGTTATTCCAACCATTTCTTAGCACCAGGAGACAACCAAGAAAGAGTCGCTTGTGTGTTCCTTGGGTGGGGACAAGGAGAAAGGTGAATTCTCTTCACCCCATCTAGAACCTCAAGCCAAGAGCTATGCCAAGGTAGTTTCTCTCCCTCAATTGAAATTTCGGTCGGACACTGAAGTTGATTATGAGAGAGAATCCTCAGATGAATTCCCTTTGGGGGATGAATTGGATAATATTGAACCTAGATGTGTCAGCCAATCGACTAATATTCTTTTGGGGAAAGAAAAGGGTGGCAGAGGAAGGCGTTCTAACAGGCAGTTAAGGGAAGAAAGAGCCAAGGAGAAAGGAATAGTGAGTGTATTTGACTTCATGAGGAAAGCCAAGGGAGCAGGTATCTCCCTTGGTTAGAAATATTGATCACTTCATGGAATGTCAGGGGTATATCAACCCTTGACAAGCATCGCTTGTTTAAGAGAGCGTTGCAGAGGTTGACCTATGATATAGTGCTCATTCAAGAGACAAAACTATGTCTGGACAAAGCCCTCAGTTTTATTTTTTCTTGCAATAAGTGGGAAGGATTTTTTCAAGAAGCAAAAGGGGCTTTGGGAGGTTTAGGTTTTTTATGGAACCCTACCAATATCAAGTTTTTGCTTTTGGAGAAGCATGATTTTTGGTTATATGGGATGGTGGAAGGCTTTAAAGAAAACATCTCCTTTTTGATATTTAATGTGTATGGGCCATCCAAAACGGAGGATAAGTTGCAGGTTTGGAAGGAGTTGTCTTCAAAAATTATTTCTTTGGATGGTAATAAGGTGATAGTGGCAGGTGATTTTAATGTGATCTTGGACTTGGAAGAGAAATAGGGTGGCATTAGAAGACCAAACAAGGTCACAGAGGATTTTAGATCCTTTGTTTAGGATAATTCTTTATCAGATGTGGCAGCAAGTAACGGTCTCTTTACCTGGACTAACAGTCGAGCCAATTTCATGAGGATCTCAGAAAGGTTGGACAGGTTTCTGGTGGGCTCTTTTTGGTTAGATGCCACTTTAAAGTTGGAATCAAGCATCCTTCCCTATTCTCTATCAGATCATTTTCAGATTCAACTCAGTTTTCTCATTCCCCTTCAGAACGTTCAAGGCAGTTTTTGATTTTAGAATATGCGGTGGCATGATTCAGGTTTTCTTCCAAATTTAAAGGAATGGTGGTCAGAAAACAATTGGTATAAAGGTACACCAAGCTTTACTTTCACCAATAGGCTTAAGGATTTGAAATTTTGGATTAAGGAATGGAACAGAGTTTCATTCAAAAACATCTTTGCCGAAAAGAATAGAGTAGAAGGAGAATTGGAACATTTGAATGAACAGGTGATTATTAAAGGTATGACCAATTCCGATTTTGAGAAAGAAACGTCTCTCAAAAGAGAACTGGTGGAAATCTTGCACAGGGAAGAAGTGTATTGGAAAGATAAATCGAGGGAGCATTGGATTTGCGACAGCGACTGAAGCTCAATTTTTTCATGATTCGGTTAAGGCTAGGAGATCCCATAACAGAATTAACAAAATTCTAATTGTAGACAGGGAGTGGAAGGTAAAGGTGGAAGACATTGAGTCCACAACAATTGATCACTTTCACATAATTTTGGGTTTGTCTCAAGACATTCTGGAAACCTTAGCTTCTATTTTTCTAGACATCATTCCCAATCTGGTAACTGAAGAGGACAACACTCAGTTGATGAGGCCCTTCTCGATTCAAGAAATAAAAAAAGCAGTCTTTGACAGTCCTCCCAATAAAGCTGCAAGCCCAGATGGTTTTCCCATGGAATTTTTTCAAAAAAATTGGGCTTTTATGGGTGAAGACATTCTCGCAACGATGGAATCTCTTAGGAGTAAAGGGTAGTTTGTGAAAGAATTGAATAACACGGTAATTGCATTGATCCCTAAAAAGCAGGACAACACTTCTATGGATGATTTCAGGCCCATAGCCTTATGTAATTCACTATACAAAATTCTATCCAAAGCTATGGTCAATAGGCTCAAACCAATCTTGGGTAGGCTTATCTCAGTTGAACAACATGGATTTGTTCCTGGTCGGGAGATAGTGGATAGTATCCTCTTGGCAAGAGAAACTGTTCATAGCATGCACATATCCAAGAGACCAAGTATGATTGTTAAATTAGATGTTAGCAAAGCATACGACAGAGTCAAATGGCCATTTCTTCTAGCCCTGCTTTCTCAGTTTGGATTCTGCCCTCAATGGATCAAATGTATTTCACATTGCATTTCTTTTGTTCATTTTTCTATTCTTGTCAATGGCTCTATCTGTGGTTTTTTCCAGCAACTAATGGGTTAAGACAAGGTGACCCCCTATCCTCCTTATTTGTACTAATGGTAGAAGCATTGGGTCATCACATCAAGCTACAAACTAGGCTTGGTAATTGGAGAGGTATTTCCATCAATAACTATTTGGATCCCATCACTCATTCTCAGTTTGTAGATGATGCAATCATCTTCAGGGAGGCAACGACTTAGGAAGCCAAAGTTATCAAGTCAACTCTGTCAGAATATGAAAGGGTTTCAGGGCAAGTTATGAATATGTCTAAGTCAAGAATTTTCTTCCTTCACACTAATAGGCAGTTGAAAGGAACCATCACATCCATTTTGGGTTTTGAAGAAGGAGTTTCTGCGATTACATATCTGGGAGTATCTTTGTTCTCTGGTCAAGTTGACTGGAATTTTTGGGAAGGGGTGGTTGACAAAATGAGAGTCAAAGTATCTTCGTAGAAGAATAAATGGCTTTCCCAGCCAGGGAGGATTCTGATGATTAAGGTTGTTTTATCTGTCATTTCCATCTATTACATGTCAGTATATAGGCTTTCGAAGAGAGCTATATTGGCTTTAGAAGGCTTGCTTAAAAATTTCCTGTGGCAAGGATCGCATGATGAAAAAAGAATTCATCTCTTAAGTTGGGAAATGGCTTGTATGGCTAAAGATGAGGGAGGAGTAGGACTCAGGAGTATGGCATTACAAAACTTAGCTTTGGGGGCAAAACTAGCGTGGAAAATGCTCAAGAGCCTGGATAAACCATGGTGTCAAATAATGAATGCTAAGTATCTAGATTCCAGGGAGCCAGACATAATTTTAACAGTTGTAAACGCTCCAACGAGATCTCAATTTTGGCGGCACATCTGAGAGAGCAGAAAAATCATTACGAATCACCTAACGTGGCACATTGGCAATGGCAAGAGAGCACTTTTTTGGAGAGATTCATGGCAGGGGGATAAACCATTGGTCAATTTCTTTGCGGATTTAGAATGGGTTAATAGAATGGAATCTTCTATAGGGAACAAGGTGGCAGACTATATGTTGTTTCCTGGCCCTTTCTCTACGAAGGTCGCCTAGAGAGAATTAGGAGATCCCGAGTCAGAAAATGCTAAAATATTGCAAGAATTACTTAAATCCAAAATAGTGGTTCGCTCCAACACCGAAGACGTGTTGATATGGAGTGCAACAAGATCGGGCTCATACAAGGTAAATTTGGGATATGAATTGCTCAGGCATCGGCAGACCTATGATTCTTGGCCGACCAAACTCTATTGGAGTAAATGGCCCCTCCCAAAGGCAGGTGCTTTCCTTTGGATAGCGTTACATGGGAGAATCTTAACTGGGAGCAGACTGAAATCGATTGGATTATCAGGATCGAATTGGTGTATCATGTGTAAGCTTCAAGAAGAATCAGCAGGCCATCTTCTTTTATGGTGCCCATTTGCCAGAGAATTATGGGACTGGTTGTTGAGCAATTTGCAATGGTCTGTTGTGAGAAATGAATCTCTAAAAGACTTCTTATCGACCTGGCCTATGGATAAAATTCATTCCAAGTGGGGGCTTCTTTGGTTGGTTTGTCCTTCTATGTTGGTCTAGCACATATGGAAGGAACGCAATAGGCGAATCTTCAAGGAAGAGGTAATGGAGGTGGATCGTTTGAAGGCTCAGGTTCAATTAGCTATAGAAGAGGTAGTCAATAGTAGGAGCATGGGGAGGAAGTTCAATTATATATCCAAATGGGACATGGAAATGGAAAAGAGGTGGTGCTTGCATCACAGAGGAGACCACATCCTCAAAGTGAAGACAGATAGATTAGAGGTCCAATGGATAGCCCCTTCGTATGGCTAGACTAAATTCAATTTCGACGGAGTGTGTAGAGGCAATCCGGGGATCAGTGGTATTGAGGTGATTGTTAGAAATGAGAAGGGTGAGGTCATTGGTGGCATTTCAAGGTGTCTGGGTATAACTACCAACAATGAAGTGAAAATAGCAGCCATGGAGGTAGGGCTATCTTGGTGTTTACTCAATGGTATCAATAAAGTGGTTATTGAAGGTGACTGTTTAATCATTTTAAATGGGGTGTCCAAATCAGAATTTTGCAATTGGAGGTTGGCCAAATGGCTTCCTCGATTGAAGGAACTTATGTAGGGCCTTGAAGATTTCCAATTTCAACATGTGTTTAGGGAAGGCAACCAAGTTGCGGACAAGTTGGCAAACATGGGTATTGACAGGCAAGAGGATTGGGAATTTGGTAAGGATGATTGGCTCTTAGAAGATCTACAATCTCTTATAGATAAGGATCGGATCCCAATGGCAAGGATAGGGGTGGGATAAGGAAAGGATTAGGTGGCGTAGGTAGTGGTGCTATTTTCTGCTGGCACCCGTGAATACTGCAGAGTTTGTAGGGTCTCTGCAGTGATTCACTTTCAGACCCGTGAGTTCTTTATCAATTGATATGCAGCAATCGTATATTCTTAGCAAAGTATGGAGAAGTGTTTCCGGTCTTTATAAGCTCTCGTCGGGTAAGACTGGTTCACAAACAATGGCGAATATATTGGGCATCAGATGCTACTGTGATAAGGTGGAGTCCTTGGCAGAATCTCTGGAAGAACAGATGAAGAGGATTTTCGGCAAGG